>OY720346.1:16002030-16602030 GCA_963082975.1 Labia minor
CCTCAGAAAAATTTGGTTACCTTACTCCTTGTAGTTTAGGCTCTGGAGTTTTTTGCGTACAGACGGACACTATCGTATTAAATATATAGAAGATATTAATTAATTAATATTTTCTTATTTAAAACAGAGTTGGAATATTTTTTATATTTAAATTTATATTTGGAAAAATTATGCAATTGATGATGTTGAATTCCTATTTTCTTTATACACATATGTTATATATATAATAGAATTATTTATTTCTTGATACATTTTGTTACGTTGTATTTGTTGTAAATATCACAAAAAAGTAGTAGTATATTAGATCTAAATATAAATTATTATCTCCTATAAGTATAAGTCTTTATTTTGCCTTTAGGATTTAAAAAAAATTATTCACGACCAACTTACAACAATTATATCTATCATTACAAAATCAATTTACATTAATTTCTTAATTTTTTATTAATAGTTAATAAAAATAAACAAAAAAAAACAAATAATATAATTAAGTGATTTAAGTTTCATATTTTAAATAATACTAATATTTTTAATTTTACTAAAAAACTATCCAGATAAAAATATTTAATTGGAAATATAAATAACCAATAAGAGATAATCAAAAATGTTAGTTACAGTCCTACAATCTGATTGTATTTTTTTCAAATATTAATTAATTTCGTGACTCTAGGGCCTTATCTCTCTTATCATTATCCAAAAGAGGGAGTGCCCGTTTCCTGCCGATGAGGCGACCATCAAATTTCCATTAAATCGATACATTTGTTGACAATCTACGTAGTTCGGAATTAACCTATTAACGCTCACATTTTCTTCCGCTCTATCGGTTTATGCTCTTTACTGCTCTGCATATTCAACTCATTCTAAATTCCTTTTTTTACTTTTTTCCATCAGTCCATTGACTGTACTTTTTTTATTTAAAAATAATAAAAGCTAAAAAAAAATAACTTCTGTCCCATTTATTAATGAATATCGATAACCTAACCTTTTATTATATTGTTATGTTTTTGTAAAGCAAGTAAAAGCAATTTTCTCAATTAAAACCAATAAAATTTTATTTTCTACTGTATTCATTTATCATCATATATATATATATAGTATATTATATAGCTATATATTCGTTATGTTGTTCCATTAACTCGATTAGAGGTATTTCTTTGAAATGTTTTAATCCCTTAAGATTGCTTTTAATTAAATAATAGTGTTATAAAAAAAGGAGATGTAAAATATAGCTTTTTTGAGAATTATGGAGCACAGTGTTATTTAATTTAAAAGGGATCAATAAAATTAATTTAAATAATTAATTCTGCTACTTTAGAATATTTTAAACAATGTCATTAAAAAAATATTCAGAGAAAATATGGTTTATTATTAATATTATTATTAATCAAATAGGTCTTACTAACATCCAGGAGATGTAATGAACCTTAAGGATGCATTTTCTTTTATGAATTTATCAATAAATAAATAATAAATACGAGGGTGTTCTGAAAAGTTTCCGACTTGACTAAGAAAACGATGTTTTTAAATTTTTTTTTTGCTATATTTTTCAACATAATCTCCATCAACACTGATACATTTCTCATAACGGTGTTCTAATTAATTTAATTGAAGTCTCATCAACAGTTATGAATCGACGCAAAAATTCGTTTGGATTACGCCTACATCGCCAAATTGTCGTTAGAAATGGTTTTTCGAAGCAATTTTTGGTCTAACGTTAGGAAATGAGGCACCCACGTTGCACCCAGCTTTCCATATTCAAATGGTTTTACATAATATTTTGCACACGTTCAGCTGACATCGTACAGGTCTCAGCTATCTTGAATTTTGAAAAATAAAACAAACAAAAAATTGAATAAAAATATAACCTAATGTTATTGATGGGTGATTGAAAAGGTTCCATCTCGAACGTAAATAAACAAATTTTAATTATTAATTAAAGATTTAGAGTATAGTGACGGGAATATGTTATCGCCATGAAGGCGCTGTTGTCGGGCAATCAACATTTTTCAGTCTCTATACATCCAAACACACCTTAAAGTTGAATGAAACCTTAATCTCAACCTTATTCTCGTCCTATTCGTGTATTCGTTCAATTGATATATCCTGAGACTTCCAATTTCAGACAAATGCTCATTTATCATTTTTCTTTTTATGCAACTGTCTATTAACAGAGATTCTTTTGACACCCACCATAATTCTTCTTTAAATTGATTGGAAATTTTCTCCCGGGGTTGAATAAAGAGATTTTTTAACTTGGAAGATATTTTTAGATAGATACATTGATTTTAAATAAAAAATAGTAAGAAAAAAATATCAACCCTATATATACACACCATCTCCCTGTTTGTCGCATAATTTATTTGCTCATGCCATTTATCAATGAACAAAAGAACCGATTGACTTTAGCTTTCTTTTTTATCCCATCTTTTCAATGAAATTTCAAAATAAATTTTTGGCAAATGATCTTTTTAACAGTGCCAAGTATATATATCGTAGATGAAAAAAAAAAATTATTAATCCATTTTAATACGATTAAAGGAGGGGAATATTTTGATTAATAAACCGAATAACAACAAAAAATGATATTAAAAAAAATATATTTAATTTTTAATTGAGTATTTACATTTTTATAATAAATATTATTATTTTAATTAATTATTATGGGAGTATATAAACTTTTCTCTATAACTCTCTCTCCCTCTCTTTAATAAGGATTCAAGTTTTAATTAGGAAACAGCGCCGGATAAAGGGACGGGCAAGCCGGGTGGCTGCTCGATGCGGCAATTTGGAAGAGCACTGATATAAAAATAAAATATTTTTTTACATTCATTATTTTTTTAGATTTTATAAATTTAAAATTCATCATTTTTCATGTGACATCACTTTTTTTAACAAACAAATAGTTTCATCTCTAATAATACCAAATAAACACTACCCATAACACTAAATGTATTTTATTATTGTCAAGAGAATATAAGAAAACTATTTTTATAGTCAAAATTCATAAAAACTCAAAAAAAAAAAGATTAGTAGACAAAAAAGAAATTTTACTAATAAAAATAATGGAGCCTAAGATTTTTTGGCTTTTATTACACAATATTAATGGATGCAAATGCTTTTCAATCTCTTAAAAAGTTTATTTTTATTTATTTTGAAAAGATAATTTGATGAAAAATTGCGTCAAATTTTGTTTTGCCTAGTTCCCTCAAAACCCTAGAACGGCCCTGATACAAAATCAAAATATTATCAAATAATTTTTTTTTATTAATTTTGATTTATATATTTACTCCGCATTTAAAAATAGACAAGAAATATAATTCATGTTTCAAATAATTATAAACTAAATTTTCTAAAACTCTTAAATCTAAAATCCTTAATTTTTGTAATTTTTTTTATTAGAAATAATCTTATTAATTAATATGGAAATTACTTATATTAGAAAAAAAAATATTTTTTCTGCCTCTTCTCATTAATTATCATTTGTTCCTAAAAATTATAATTGGATGAAGTTTGTTATATATTCATAATTAAAGAATAGCATACTCTTTTGTTTTATTTAATTGTGGTGGTGATTTTAAGATGAATTACTGTTTCAAAAACTCCATTTCGTTTCTATCTACCTGTACTAGGAATTTTCATTTAACAAAAAAGAAATTGGTGGATGTTAACCTCCCTTACCTCCTCCCTCTAAGCTGTCTTTATCTCTTCGCTTATCTGAAAATTATTCCCTAGATCGTATTTATTTTTATTAAGAATATATTTATATTTATGAGGACAGGGGAGAAATCGTTGTCGAAGGAGATAAAGTTTCCTAACAGTTTGGGCTAAGAACTTCGCCACAAGCTGTTCGTCTTCTCATCTAGATCAAGATTTATTTGTTTTATATTGAGAGTCACTGGAATGGGGAAGACTGCGAGGCAGTGTTGAGAAATTGGGATTTAAAAGTTGACGGAAGTAAACGAAAATGAGAAGATAAACTGAACTTAGAAAATAGGTTTCTAGAATAAATGAACAAACAATCCAATTTTTGTGACAAAATCAAAACTTCTGGCTAGCGTGGCCATAAAACATAAAATAAACTTAACTTTTTGTTGTCAAATTTTATTTCTTAGTCCCTAAATTTGTATTATATATAACTACATTTTTTTCTATATCAGAGTCTAAAATCACTTTGGACAAATAAAAAATTATTAGTGTATTTAAAATATTTTAGTTTGCAAAGAAATTATATTTTATTAAATTCATTTTTGGAGTAACGGCTGAATTTCATTTAAAAATCCTTAATATGAAGGACACACTTTTTTCATATAATATATAATATAAAATTTTATTTTTTTTTAAGTTCTTTGAATTTATTTAATTTTGGAGCCCAAGAAAAATTAATCAAATGTAAACTTGGCAAAGTTGGAATACTCGAACTCAAATTCGACTGTTCAGGATTATAACCACTAATCTATTACCTTAGTCCTTATAAAAAATAATAAATATAAAAATTCTTAATAATTTAAAAATTATTTAATTTCTATATTTATTATTATACTTATTCATTTATATGTAGAATATAGACAAAATAAATAAAGAAAAAATAAAATGAAAATGTATAAACAAAAGGGTTAAAAAAATAGAAAAGAAAGAACAATAACATTGATATAAGCATTGTAATACTAAAATCCATCCATCTTGTAAATTGTAGTTGAGTTGAAAAAAAACAAAAAAAAAACATGGGAATAAAATCAGTAACTGTGCTAAAAAGAACGAGTTTCATAAATGAAGATAAATTCAAATAAAAATATATATCTAGGGCAGACACACAAAAAACATAATATTTATTCATATTTTAGTGTATATATCAAAAACAATACAACAATCAAGACCATACGTTTTAAGCAAGCACTGAAAATACGTTAAAAATTAAAATAAAAAAAAACAATCTAGAGACTATTCTTTTCATTGAATAGATCATAGTTTTAACAAAAATATAATTTTTATTTATTTATTTAATTGTTTTTTTATTATAATTTTATTCTAATCATTCAGTGAATAAGCTGGATGTGTTAAATCGGATTCCTGCTCCCAAAGTGGATTTGTGGGACGTTCTAGCTCCTTTTGTTTCAAGTCTGCCAATTTTGGTGAGATCTGATTGACTAGGCATGCATATATGTATATTTACTTAAATGAAACAAACCGAATTGTCAAATATTGACAATTTTGTTGAGTTTTTGTAAAAATTTTATATATTTTTTCTATAATTTTCTTGCTAAATAATAGGATTGTTATTAAAATACTTTCTTATTTAGATTTTTATCCTTAAATCACCTTATTCCAAATCCTAGTTAAAGATTTTATTTGAATTTTAGTTTATTTTTAATTTTCCACGGCTTTATCTCCTAAGGTCAGTCACACCCAAGGGCAGGCGCTGTGTGAAGAAAAATTATCCTATCACCTCTCCCCTTCCCTTATACACACCTTTTATACATATGTATATATTTGTATATTTTAATTTCTTTTTAAATAAGTAAATAGTTAGTTAAATAGAATATAAAAGTAATTATTGTTTTATTTTTATTTTATTATAATTTGAAGCGGCATGAACGTGGATAAGGACAAAATTACAGAGAACCCCGCCGCAACAATCTCAAATAGTAGATATTAACAAAAAAATATGTAATAAGAAAATTACTGAAATTTCCAATAATGAATTATCTGAAAATGAAAGATTAAAAAATGAAAATAGTCATTTAAAAGAAGTGATAAAAAATCTTAGAAAAGATCTACAAGAAATTAAAAGTAAGATCTTAGAAAATCCTAACTCTGAATTTCCATCGGATAAAAATAAACAGGAAGGAGACGCTAAATTGCAAAATTTGAAAACTATCCCTATGCAAACTTCTGACAATGCAATCGTATATTTCACGGTCGAAGAGGAACTACAATCTGAAATAGGGTGGTCAACCGTAAATTATTTAACTTCCAATGAAATACATTAATTTCACATCTGCCTTATTTGAGACAATACAACATTTACAGGTATTATGTACAAAATATATACAATAAGAAATAGAGGGGCATTATGAGGGGAGGATAAAGAAAGAAAGATATTAATGGGAGGTGGATCGGACTAGACAGGATTAAGATAGAAAAATAGATGTTGAGGGACAATTAGAGACGATGGAGCGATTGACTTGAATCAAACCGTCGGCCCATTAGTCGAAGGAGAATTGAGTCTGTCGTGTATCAAATCGTTAGGTCTAAGTCTTTTTAGTCTTCTGGTTAGTCCTTGTGTTTCAATAAGTTGTCTCGCTATCTCGTTAGCATGGTTTTGTAGTCTGTTGAGGTAGCGCGTATGCTGTTTAACTGCACCAATAAAAATTTCAAAGGGATGGGCTAGAAATGAGAAAGAAAAAGTAGATACTTTTGCTGAGAATTTATTTAATGTGTTCAATGACCTCCCTGAAAATCACTATAAAAGTGATGGAATAATCTTAAAAACTAATAAGTTACATGGAGACCCCCATAGATTTAAAAAAATCAAATTTGAACAAGTTCTTGACGAAATTAAAAATATAAAAGTAAAAAAAATCTCCTGGATATGACTTAATCTCATTCAAATTATTAAAAGAATTTCCCAAAATAGCTTTTATTTTTATTGCCAATATCTATAATGCTATAATTAAATTAAATTACTTTCCAAAATTATGGAAAGTAGCTCAGATTATAATGATACCTAAACCAGATAAAAACCCAAATGAATTAAAATCTTATAGGCCTATTATTAGTTTTCTGCCAATTTTAGGAAAGATTTTGGAAAAAATTTCATTCCGGAAATTAAAGCCTTATTTAAATAAAAGTACCGGGACCCCGAGCCTCGGCTCGGTACTTAAGTTAAAAAAAATGATTCATTATTATTGGGTTTGGCTGGTAATATTAATACCTGGGATACCGAGCTGTCGCTCGAAAAAATGTTTAGACATTATTATAGACATTTTCATTCTGTAAATTAAATAATTTTATTTCATTTAAATAAATATCTATTTTTAAATAATTTTTCTCTACATTATTTATCTAATTCTGACAATATATTAAGATCATACCGGGACCCCGAGCCTCGGCTAGGTAATTAAGTTAAAAAAAAATAATTCATTATTATATTGGGTTTGGCTGGTAATATTAATACTTGGGACACCGAGCTGATATACAATTCTTTAATTATTTATTACAATTATTAAATGTTGCATCATTGCATGGAACTTGGGGTCCTCAATAATACATAAATATGTATTATTAGATATGTTTCTAAGTGCATGAATATTTTTTTTTATTGGAAGAATGATAAATATATATCGTAATTTATAATTATAAAATATTATTAAAATATATATTTTTAATTTTATTTCGAAATTAAATAAAAAATTTTAAAATATTTTAAATATAAAAAAAATATTAAAACAATATCTTTTAAAAAAAGGCGGGAGTCAAATTTCAATATGAGTGTCATTTGTCCATATATAAATTAAAAGATAAGATTAGTTAATTAAAATATATATATAAACAAAAGCAAAATTAAATAATAAAAATTTATAAAAAATAAAAAAAAAATTTGAATTAATATTAAATTATTAGTTAATGACTAATAAGTAATTAATAAAATAAAAAAAATAAAATTTATTACAATATTACAATTATTAAATGTTGCATCATTTTAATTAATAAAATAAAATAAAAGAAATTAAATTTAATCAAAGACAATGAATAAATAAATTTAAAATAATAGATAAAAAAAAAAAAAAATTTTTTTCCGCCGTTTTCTATCCTGCTAAGTTGACTATTCAAAACAGTGCCTTTACCCATTAGACTGATATATATTTAGTTAATTAACATGACATTTTTACTCTCTTTGCAAGAATTATATGTTTTTTTGTTTTTGTTTTTGTTTTTTTTGAGAGTGATTAATAAATATATATATATATATTATTAAAAATAAATATTTTTAATTTTATTTCGAAATTAAATAATGAATTTTAAAATATTTTAAATATATAAAAAAATGTTAATTCAATTCATTTAAAAAAAAGCGGGAGTCAACCAACCATATTTTATTTTGTTAATAATTAATTAATTAAGATTAATAAATATATATATATATATATATTATTAAAAATAAATATTTTTAATTTTATTTCGAAATTTATTTTATTTTAAAATATTTTAAATATAAAAAAAATATTAATTGAAGTAAAATTGATGACGTCACACCCATATATAATTTTCAATTAAGAAATTAATAATGAAGCTGTAAGTTTCAAGAGATGTGATCAATAAAACTCAATTTTTCTTTATAAATACTATATCTAGCGTGAATTTGAAAAAAATCGTTAGAGCGGTTTTTGAGAACCAATGGTTATAGATAAATATATAGATATATAGATATATAGATACAATTTTAGCTAGCATAATAAGATAAGATAATTCCTGAATATCAATTCGGCTTTCGTCAAGAACACTCTATAATTGAACAGGTACATAGGGTAGTTAAAAAAATTAAAGATGCGTTTGAAAGTAAATCATATTGTGGAATAGTATATCTAGATATAACACAGGCTTTTGACAAAATTTGGTACACTGGGTTAATTTATAAAATTAAAAACTATTTAGCAGACACAATTTATCAATTATTAAAATCTTATCTATCGAAGAGACACTTTTTTGTGAAATATGGTTGTTCTTCCTCTAAATTAATGCAAATTAGAGCAGGAGTCCCTCAGGGTAGTATTCTAGGACCAGGCCTTTTCCTATTCCTTTCGCTGATGATACTGCAATCATTTCAACAAATGTGAAGTATAATGTTGTATCTGATAGACTTCAAACGCATCTCGATATGTTATGACTTTGGTTTAAAAGATGGCGGTTAAAGATAAATGGAAGAAAATCTATATTCGTCACCTACGCCTTAAATAGAAAAACATGCCCGCCAATATACATGAATAAAATACATAAACAAAAAGATGAGGCAAAATACCTAAGAATCCATCTAGATAGGCGTTTAACTTGGGAAAAACATATTTCAACTAGAATTGTCCACTCAAGGGAAGAGTATAGAAAACTATATTGGCTTTTAGGGAAACATTCTGGCCTAGGAATAGAAAGCAAAGTCGTTCTATACAAATCCATAATCAAACCAAAACTGATGTATGGAATTCAATTCTGGAGATCAGCATAAAAATCTAAAATAAAAATAAGCGGGAGTGTCCTCCCCTAGACTTTCCCGCATATAAATAGGTATAAAGAGTTGTGAATGAATATTTAGAATGTAATAAAGTGCTACTTCCGGTTAACTGATATTTTAAATGTAAAAAAAAACAGATATGGATATAATATAAATATTTTTAATTTTATTTTATTTATAATATATAAGGGCTGGCTGTGACGTCATGAAGTGCTGGGTGACGTCATATAATTTTAAATTAAGAAAAAACTAATGAAGATGATTTTTCTCGAGGATAAAACCAATACAAAGTGCATAACACGTGGAGATATGTCCTCACGTGAAATTTGATATGAAAATAACCCTTCACTTCCTCTCTTCGATCGGCTATACTAGCACTTCCGGTTTCCGGATTTGCACCAAAAGTTGATCAATTCATCCTATAATATGTATTAAGTAAATATACCAAATTTCATAAAAATCCGTTGAGCCGTTCAAGCTGTACACATCTATACGGACGGACGGACGGACAGACATCATGCTAAAAATACTTTTTTCTGTTAAGAAAATGCATGGTTCGTGGAGATATGTACCTAAAAATATCCATAGGTGAAATTTGGTGTGAAAACAATACCTCCCTTACTATCGTCGGTCGGTAAAAAAGAAACGCTACTTGTATAGGTAAAATGTCACTTCCGGTAGTCAGATCATGATGAAATTTGGTATCTGAATTTTTTTCATATTTTAAAAATCTATATATGCAAAATATGAAACAAATATCTCGAAGCAAACTGGTACTTTACTTGAAAGGTAAACGCAACCAGTGTAGGTAAAGTACCACTTCCGGTTAACCGATTTTGACGAAATTTTGATAGAAATCTACAAACTGTGAATAATATCGGTGTACCAAATTTCGAAGTCCTAGCTTGATTAGTTTTTGAGTAAATTTGCTTACAGACATTACATACATACATACGTACATACATACATACATACATACATACATACATACACACACACAGACATAATTCGAAAAATGGTATTTTCCGACTCAGGGAGGTCTAAAACGTCAAGATCTATCGAAATCTCGAAGTCGAAATTTTTGACGATTCCAATACTTCCCTTATACGAAGTATGCGGGAAAGTAAAAATCGAAAGCTTTCTAAACAGTTCTCTGTAAGAGCCCCTTGGTATGTTCCAAATAAAGTCCTACAAAGGGACTTAGAAATTAAAAACTTATATGATGAAATAAACATATTAAGTGAAAAATATATTAAAAAAATGGAAAATCATCCAAATGAATTAGTGATAAAAATTACATGTTAGGGATGATACAAACAAGAGTTTAAAAAGATATGACATATTGCATCTCGTTAAAAGAAATTTTGAAGTTCATCAAAGATGTGTGAAAAAGTGCGTGTTTGTGACATGTTCGGGTTGAGTTTTTGTATTTAGTGTGTAATATTTAAAACTAATATGTTAAGTGAAAATATGTTGCTTGGCTTGATATTGTATTGTCAATGATATGGATGTATTGTGTGTATTTCATATTTTATAAAAATTACTTATTGCCTATATTAAAATAGGCAGATTGTATATTGTATATTCTGAAATAATAATAAAAAAAAATATTCTAATGATCATTTTGATTTATTGACTCTTCACAAAGAGATTAAAAGAAATACACATAACGTTCTTGATATAATAAAATAGAAGTTTATATTTTTATATAAATATATACTCGAATATATTGAAAAGAAAAAATATGTTGTATAATAGTAAAAACAAGTTAATCATAATTTTAATATTTGAAGTTACATACATCTAAACCAGTATGATTTTTTAATTTTAAATATTAAACACAAAATTTTTCAATACTTAAATAAAAATAAATACATTAATAAAAAATATCTAATCTCTAATCTTATCCTTCGTTCTCTTCAATGAAAATGGGGAATGTTACTTTAAAGCTCCTAAAGATTCTAATATTTAGAAACTTTAAACAATCTACATTATCACTTTTTCATAAGTTTAAACTCTCTAATTAAAAATTTTATTCAATTGTACACATAAAAAGCGTTTCATGAATCCTTTGAAGATTATCTACAAACCAATAATCAAAGTTGAGTTTTGTCGAGAAATGAAAGGTCAAGATTAACTTTTTGATTTTTTTTTTTTTTAACAAAATAATATTTTAGTGCATATTCAGGAGAGATTTCATGGCTATTGTCAATAATTCGTATTTCTTCCAATAAAATATAACCCAACAAAGTACAAATATCATATTGCATTATCGATAATAACACCAATAATCATTTTATTTACAGATCTAATGGAGATTTGAAAAAAATTAAAAATCTAAATTTTATTCCATTCTTAAAAACATTCAAAAAATTTTCATTCCAAAACTACTATTTTAAATTTTTTTGTTTTTTTTTTATATAATAAATAGCATTTAGAATTAATTGATCTTAAATTATGTATTCATTTTACTTCAACAAAATTTATTAATAATTTAACATAAATAATTTAAATATCTATTTTCTAGAGAGGAGTATATTTATTTTATAAATTTAATTCAAGCCCGTTTTAATTCCCTTTCCACACACTTTCGTTTAATTTTTAATTTTATATAAATTCCCAAATTATAATTATAAAAATATAATATATTATATAGATAAATACATTTATCATAATATGTATGTATACGAGGGTGGTCTGAAAAGTTTCCGACCTTGTCAAGAAAAACGATGTTTTTCAATTTTTTGTTTGTTTTATTTTTCAAAATTCAAGTTAGCTGAGACCTGTACGATGTCAGCTGAACGTGTGCGAAATATTTTGCAAAACCATTTGAATATGGAAAGCTGTGTGCAACGTGGGTGTTGCATTTCCTAAAGTTAGACCAAAAATTCCTTCGAAAAACCATTTCTAACGACAATTTGGCGCTGTAGGCGTAATCCAAACGAATTTTTGCGTCGATTCATAACTGTTGATGAGACTTAGATTAAATTAAATTAAATTTTAATTAATTATCTAGAACACCGTTATGAGAAATGTATCAGTGTTGATGGAGATTATGTTAAAAAATTTAAAAACATCGATTTTCTTGGTCAGGTCGGAAACCTTTCAGACCACCCTCGTATATATTTTTTAGTAATAATGTCATAAATTTAAAAATAAGGGTAATATTAATATTATGCATGTCGAACTAATACTTACACAATAAAAATAAAAAATACTTATGCATTATAAACGTTATCGATACAATAAAGGCTATTATCTAATGTAAAGGATTGTTCAATTAATAATACAAACGACAATTTTATAATGCTTTAAAAACAAGGAAGGGTTTTCATTACTTGTTCTAGTTGGAATTATTATTTCTATGTTTATACTAAAGGTTTACTATTATAATCATATAATTTAATGATAAAAAAAAATTACTACTATTATTTTATATATGTAATTCAAAATACTACAAATTAAGTGTCATATACAATAACAAAATCAAAAAACATCTAAGCTAATAATAACAACACACATCAGCATTACAATATATTATAACTATTTTTATTTATATTCTTTCACTATGTTCAACAACAATTTATCAACAACATTTTTTGGAAAGGGAAGCTAAATTTCATGGTTTAGAACTCTTTCTAAATAAATTACCTTTTGAGGGACTCTTCGCGCCGAAAGGGGGATCAAAATTAGGAAAATCTGTAAACAAAAACAAATCATGTTTTTTTTGATGAATTTGAATTTTTACTATTTTATGAAGGCCAATCAAAGATGATATGTTGGCTTATGTGATGTTCTGAGTGATTCTACTAACTAATAATTAATTAAATATATATATAAAATATATCATAATCAAAAAAGATGCATATTATTTAAATTAATGGTAATTAATTGTAAATTATTAAAGAAGAGTTTTAAAATTTATCTTGTAAATGTATTTCTTTAAATGGTTATGCAAATTATAGTTTATATATCCATCAGAAAAGCAATTATTCTAGACAATATTTTAAATTTACTCTCCTTTATATATACAAATAATATAAGAGAAATCAGAGATAGATACAATTTTTATAAAATAAAATTTGTAAAAAATCTTTTTTTTTTTTAAATTCTTCAAAGAATATTTAAATACAATCAGTTTAAACTTTATTACTTTAGAATAAATTAAATAATATTTAAATCATTAAAATTTAAAGGTTATTTTCAAATAATAATATTCAATTTATTTTAATTTATTAATAATTAATATTTATCTTTCTCTCTCTGTGTCTATTTTCTCTTATAAAATTAATTTTATAATTTTATGAAACTAGAAAAGCTATTTTGAATTATTACTACTGGTTTTAAATATTACTGAGTTGTTTTATTAAAATTTATTATTTTCATTATTAGATTAATTTTTTATGATCTGTATGAATCGAATGATAATCGAGAGGGCGTTTTCTATTAGCAATTATATAGATCATAGAATAAAAATAGAATATAAAATTAAATAATATTTATAGGAAAAAGATGTCGTTGATAAATAGCACATCCAGCTTTATACATAATTAATAGCCTTAAGCAGAGAATAATCGGCCGAATAATTTATAAGCAAAGCCTCAAAATTACTTATTCCTTATTTTAATGCTCGAGAAAAAAAAATTAATTATTGATGACAAACCTTTTATTATAATCAAATGCAAAATTCCAATTTCATAATAATATTTATCAATTTATGCTAAAGAATCGAATTTTATAAAATATCCATTAATTGAAATTGAAGTTTAATTGAAATAGTATTTTAAAAAAAATATACACAATGAATTAAATTTTCTTCTTTAAAATCTTTTTTTTTTTTTAAATTATATTTTTTCATTTTTTTTTAATAATAGAGTTTATTTATTTTTATTTTTTCTAATAATTTCTCCATCGATTGTCTCGATCGATATGCATGTTTAAAATTATTATTTGATTATAGGGCGGACGAGTTGTTTTTATCTTTAATGTAATTTCTTTGAATGATTGGGAAATTTTGAATTGCAATTTTAATCATTATTGATTCCTATAATACCATTTGACCGCCCTAAACAAAGATTTACTTTTATTAATAAATTTTTGCAATATTTCAATTCGTTTTGTTACATTTCAGTCAACATATATAAATACTAACTTTCTTTAAATATTATTGGCCATTAATTGAAAGTGAGGAGAGGGTTAAGTTAAAGGTTTGAAAAGATTTCATATATTTCATTAAAATGAAACATTTGTTAACTTGTAATTATTTTTCATATTAAAGGACATAATATTTAGTAATAAAAAGTAATATTAAAGTAAATTTCGTAAAGAAAAGAGAAATGGCTATAGAATGAAAAAAATATATTTACATTTTCCGTTTTAATCTCAAAACATTTTCTACTTATATACTTGGAAGATTAATTTGAATATCTACAAAAGTTTAAATGTGTTGTTATATCATTATTATTTGAATTAATAATCGTGAAAAATTTAATTTGTATAAGGTTTTTTGTAAACAAATGATAAAAAAATGAATTAAAGACAATCTATTTATCCCATTTTATTGACAATATAACATTAATAAGAGCAATTGTCCAAGTTTATGAAACATCAATCATATAACCTTACAATATGTACAATATCATTAATATGAGACACATTCATAAGGTTATCAAATTACGATCTCATACGAGATGGTGGAGTAATGGCTTGCATGCTTATTCCGATACACATTTCATGTAGGATCAGGAGTATTGACAGAATATAAACGAAATATTAAACAAAACCCTAAAGAAAGAAATCGAAAAATAAACTTTTCTAGTGAAGAATACAATTGACCAGTCTACATAGATTCATGTAAAAATAAAACAGGAAATTTTCCAATTGAAAATAATATGTCATAGTTGGTTTTCACCAGAAAATATCAAATTTCCAACATTTGCAGAAATGAGTTACCCGTCACTGTTGGTTGTTGAAAAAAATGGTCCTTAAACATGACAAGCGAAAAATGGATGGCGTTTTATAAACTTGGACAGTTGCTTTCCAAAAAGTAAGAATAATTAATTTTTCTATTTTTATACAGAATACATTTATTTTAAAAACAAAATTACACGTATATATGTTTTTATTGTTATAATCGCCTCACTCCCTTTTAATACTGCTAGTTTTTCGATTCTCTCTTCAGAAAATTCTTATTTTTTATACTTGCTTCGTTGATTATCTCATCATAAAAATTTTGAATTATTTAAATCATTAAAATTATTTATGATTATTAATTATAAACAAAATACTTGTTTATTTCAAAAAGTATGTAGTGTTTTGTTTAGTGGATATTCAAAATAATCTTGTTATGGGACTGGTAAAAAGTTCAGTCTTTTTTAATACTAGTTTTTTTTTTTAATATATGAAAATTAATTTATTTTAATCAAATATACGCCATGGGCCATGGATTATTGACAATGTTTGGTCATTTTTCCGGCAGATTCATGATGTTTTGGGATTTCTGGTTGAAAAACTGAATCAAATGCTTTACACAGATTTGAATCTAGTATAACTCCATTAGGAGATTTTTGAAGAGATCGGAATAAGTGATACTTAGAGGGTGCTATGGCCGGACTATATGAAGGGTGCATTAAAACTTCTCGACCAAATTATTTCAACTTTTGACGAGTAATTATAGAAGGGTGTTGCCGGATGACCCATTATAAGTAGAAAATATTTCCTGAATAAAACGATATAAATTTAAATAGATTTTCCCATCTTATATACTTATTTCTCTTATCTTTATTAAATAAATATTCAGAGTTTAATTTTTGTATTGATTTGATTATGAATACAAGTCTTTTAAACATTTTAAAGACCGCTCTGATCAACAAAATTCTGTAATAAAATCTAATGTTTCTCTAAATAACAATTAGATAAGTATTTCATCAATCAATCCCCTAATAAATTATTATATATAAACATAAATTTAATAAACAATTCCTATCTTATTAATAAAAAAAAAGAATTAATGAATTAACTTTCAAAGAATTATTACCCTAGGTCGAAAGAGATATTAATTTTTATAAATATATCCAATTTTCTTAAAATTAATTTATCTTATGTAATAAAGTAAAGTGAATATTCAATACTTAAAAGCTTATAATATAATAGGTAGGTAGAGAGAAAACATAAATATAAATTTCAAAAATAATCTCTTAGAATAAGTAATAATAATTATATAAATGCAAAGTTCAATTTAAAATAAAAATTCACAGTATAAAATTCTCAAATTTGGATATTAAAATATATATAAAAGTTAAAATTTTAATTTTTATTTATTTAATTTATTATTTAGTTATTTATTGGAAACAGTAAAAAGTCTTTAGCTTTAGACAAGAAAAAGAGGATAATTTAATTGTAAATATTGGTATAGTGTATATTTAAAACTTCTATTGGTAGAACTTACAAAATAATATTTATTGTTAATTTGTTTTTGTATAAATTATAAACAAATAAATTACAAAAGTAAGAAAAATATATTTTTCATTAAAGGTTTTATAAGAATGGAGAATGTAAAGAATATATTATATACTATATTCTTGTTTATAGCTATATCATAACGTAAAAAAATATTTTAATTATTAGAAATTGCTGTACGATATTTAAATTCAGATAGTGCTAAAAATATAGAGATATAATAATATAAAAAAAAAAGTTTGATACTGCATTGCACATAACATGCATAACATGCAATCGTTTAAATACCAAATATTAATAAATAAATAAAAAATAATTAAGGTAAATATTTTTTAGAAAATTTTTCAATCCACTCTGTCAAATTCAATTAATAGAAAAAAAAAGAAATTAATTTAAAATCAAAATTTTTTCTCGCTCGATTGTAATTAAAATGTTGTAAAAAATTATTCATACTTAAACTATTAAAAAATTCTATTTTTATTTTAATCTAAAGTGCAAAAAAATCATTTAATTAAAATAAAAATACAATAAATCATTTTTTTTTAGTAAATTTTTATTTTTATCTAATTAATAAAATTTTTATGTTGATAATAATTGAGATATCATTTCAATCGTTGGGATTTGCCCGAGTCGTTTTATATATTTTAATTTTAATTTTTATGTTGATTTTTTTTTTAATTTTATTTATTTATATTTTTTTATTTTAATAAAATAAATAAAAAAAAACAAACTAAATTAAGGATATTACATAAGGTGATTTTATTTGATATGCATTGAATATTAAACATGCCTAAAATTGATTTAACTAAAATTGAATAAAACAGGAAATTGGGGTGAACAATTTAATTAGAGAAAAATCAAAAAAAAAAATAATAATAATAATAAATAAATAAATAAATAAATAACAAAAAGACTCACCGTCGATGTCTGCATTCATGGATAAAGCAAGAAACAAAAAAAACACAACAACAGAGACACAATTAGAATTAGCGGAGAAAAGACACGAAACATGGATCAATAATATAATTAACAAAGCAACGACCGAATGAAACGAGCAAGAGAGAAAGAGAAGGGAGACAGACAGTACATTAAACAACACTGAACAACAACAACATTTAAAATATTTACTAAATGTGTCCAATAAAATTAACTCTCTTTTTCTTTTCTATTATCTCAAAATTGATAATTTTTATTTGACGTTTCATTTAAAAATCCACATTTAATTCAATTTTGCAGCCAAGTTAACAGAGAATATTTAATAAAGAAATAAAAATGAATCTAAACATATACAACTGCTTATTTATTTTAATATTTGAAAGTATTATTATTTTTTTTTCTTTTATTTATATAATATTATTAATTTTTATTTTAAGATATAAACTTTTATCACATAGCCTATATGTTTTTAAAATATAAACTATATAAATAACCAATATTCTTTTTAATTAATCATGTGTGATGATAAGAAAATAGAAAGATATCAATAATTTTCCATAAAATAAATGAAATGAAAAAATAGTTGAATTGCTACATCATTTAATTAATTATAATCAAATTAAATTAAATTAATTTTAAAAAATAATAATTTTTTATTATATTTATCTTTTTAGATTATTGTTATTTAATTATGTCTTGTTAGTATTTTGTCATTGTTTTTTAAAGCAATAAATTGTATAAATTAAAATAATAGTAATATTAAAAAATAAATAAGAAAAACATTTGAAAAGCCTTTAATATTTTTATTTATTATTATTTTATTATTTCTTTTTTTTTTGTATTACAATATTGTATTTGTCGTCTCTTTGCTTACTATTATATCAATTGATTAGATTGCATTTCACTTTATTTTTTTTCGTTAGAATTCTTTCTATAAAAAAATGGTTATGGAAAAGTTCCAAATTCACTTTAATTTAAAAAAAAAATGATGAATAGGATTTATTCATATATATATATATATATATGTTAGGATATTTTAATATAATCTTTTCAAACAAGAAATGAAAGTGGTTCTGCATAATTTTTAATCTAATAAAATAATAATAAAATAAATATTTCAATTAAAACCAAAATAAAATAAATTTTATCCAAGGACTTTATCTTTTTATTTTATATACAATTAAAAATTATAGTTAACAAATATTTGTTTGTTTTTGGAATCAGGTTAAAATTCATTAAATAATATCTTAAAAGTAGATTAGATATGAAAAAGAAATGCATATTGTTCAATATTTCATTTATATATTTGCAATGCTAATAAGAAAAAATTCGATTTGTTTTTACTTTGTGAATTCTGAATTGAGTTTTTGACATTCTTTATGGCAACGCCTAAGAGTTAGGCAGCCATCTTATTTTAAATTCTGGAATTTCCTTTCACATACTCTTCAATTATTATTTTTATTATTAATTCATCAACTTTTTTTGTAAAACATATAAATACATTCTAAAATTAATACTAGATCAATTATAAATTCAATTTACTATAGGATAATCATTTTACTAACTCTATTTAAAAAAAAAAAGAAATTTGAGCTGATAATCATCAAATCTACTCAATTATAGACAAATATTTTAAATGTTTAAAACAAAATGTTTTTTAAATATTTTAAAAATATCTAAAATTTTGTATATAAAAATAAATTTAATTTAATTAAAATAAATAAATAAAATTTAACAAATTCCTTGATTAGAACACTGTTAACATACCAGAAATAACTAACTTTACTATTAATTTAAACTCTGTGCTAATTTATACCATAAGAGTTTGTTATGTAATTGTGATTAAGGATACAAAAATAATTGTTAAATTTTTTATAGATTTTTCGAGGGTAAATTGTCCAAATATCCACTATATTCATACTTAGGCCCTATGCTCTAGGCTAAAATCACCCTCCTCTCTCTCCCCCATAAATAACAATACAGGACTGGGGATGAGAATAAATAGTTTGAATTTTTTTTTCTATTTTCTATTATTAATATTTCATTTTAGATTGTCTACTACAATACATTTTTGCAACTCGATCTATATTATTTGCACTCTAAACCTATATATTCTTGTTAAAAATAAAATCTCTATCCAAGTACTTTAACAACATTCCCTGCATTCTTAATATTAAATATTATTTATTAAGTATATTCTTATTTTTTGACAGATATATCGGTTTTGCAGGACTCAAAGATGAAATTATTTTACGAAATAAATGAGAATTATTACTTAAGCTTAAAATGATCTCGTTTTCCAAAACATCTTTAATTTATACTAGTAATTTTTAATTCATCTGTAATAAATAATTTTTATTTTATTTTATTGTAAACTCATTCAAATTGCATATTATACGTCTATTTTAGATTTGTTTTGTTTAATTAAAAATATATAAATTAATTTATGTGATCTCAATTTATATGTTAAAATTATATATATTCGATAGTCATAATATACATGTTTTATAAAAATAAATAAAAAAATGGTAGAACTTATACAACCTATCTATAAAACGATAATTCATAATTAAATATAAATATTTATATTTCAGGGTATCAGATATTCTACATATTTTTGTGAAGATGAGATCTGCTTCAGGGTATATCACCCCAGGCTACAAGTATACCTATAAAATCATATATTTTATTTTAGTTTTTTATACTTTCTAAATTTACTCCATCATTTCTAATTCATATTATGATAATGTGTTTATTTTAAAGCCTTTATTCTCATCTGCATACATAATTTCTTTAATAGGTTCAAATGAAACATAAACTAAACTAAAACAATTTCAACAAGTTATTATGATATCATATATAAAGATCCATTATTAAAATATTAAAAAAAAAATATATAAAAATTTAGAAAATTAATTCAACCACAGAAATGAGGAAAAATTCACTTGGGTTATTATTAGATTCATTGCCAAATACTATAGTTGTGATTTGAAAAAATCCTATAATAGTTTATAGTTTTAACTCCTAGGCTTTAAATTATATGACTATCACAATGTATATAGCTATTAGTAATATTAAAGATTTAAGTTCTAAGAAATACCCTAAAATACTCATTATATTATATTAAATTTCTATTAAAATTTTAATTATTTTCAAGTAAATGTGCATCTATTTAATTTATATATGTAGAACGGATAGCAGTTTAAATTTTCATAAGTGCCAATAATAAGTCCGAACATTTTCCTGACTAACTGTGGCAAAATCTCAACTTCTCTCATTAAAGAAATGTCAAACTTTCCCTTGTCTTTTATGTAAGTCACTTGTGCCAATATGGATAAAATTGACAGACAAGATGTTATTCCCGCTTTGAAGAGTATAATGGATTAGTTTACTACTTTTTTCTCTTACATTTTCAATACTAAAATTTAAAAAAAAAATCAATTTGTTTTGTCTATTTTCTTCTTAAGAAAATAAATAATAAAATTATATCATTTTATACTTATCATCAATCATAAAACATTTATAAAATTAATTCTTTGAAATAAATAAATATATTGCTTCATGTCTTTTAGTAAAATTATTTTGTTAATTAAATCCATATGTAAAAATACTACATAAGTATTAGAAACCAGTAATTTAATATACATATATATATTTATTTATTTTGTTTTCTTCTAAAATGTCTTAATCAAAAACGTTTGTTTAACTCAATCCAAATTAAGATTTTATTATTGATTTCGATTATTTTTTTAATTTTTTAAATTCGAAAAACAAATTATATATAATATAAGATTGAAAATTACTAACAATAAGTATAAAAATTGCTTAATGAATAAACGAAAAATCGAAAGAAAAAAAAAATTAAATAAATAATTAATATATATATGTATTCTCCATTCGTTTTAATAATTATTGAAATAAATACCATTATTAGTTGTTCGATGATTATTTTGCATTAATACTGTATACTTTATACTTTTTTTACATTAATACTGTATACAATTAACTAATAAACAAAAATGGCATTGCCTGTTCGAGCAGTCAACGGAAAATATTTGTTTACTTTTCAAACTAAAATTTTTTTAAAATTTTTGGAGAGTAAAGGTATTGTAATCCCGATTGAGACTATCGATATGCGGTTTTTGGCAGATTTCCATGTTTCAGGTCATTCTGATTCCAAAAAAGTGGTTTTCCCGTTGGCTTATGTGCGTATGTGTGTGTGTTGCACAAATTTTGTGAACATTATGGATAATAAGCAAATTTTATACAAAACATTCTATTGATGCCATGAGAACCTGGGTACATTGTCACTTAGAATAAATAAAATATCAAAAAAGTGTATGGTGTGTTGGCATATTTCCACAAAACTATAACAAACATATAGAAAATTTTATATGAAATAATTTATAAAAAATTTTATTTTAATTTGAATTGAATAAAATAATATATTTATAATCAATAAAATAATTAAGTTTTGAATTTTATTTTATTTTTATAAAAATCAATTTGTAATTCTTTGACTGATATTATTTAATTTTTTGGTAATATACACTAATAATAATTATAATAGTTATATATTTTCATTTAAAAATTTAAATTCGATGTTTAGATTTGTATTTTCAATAAAATATTGTAATTTTTCCTAAAAGTGACAAATTTTCTAATTCTTCAACTAAATATTAATAATTGATTCATATCTCCTCATAAATTATTGTTACGCCAGGTGGCATTCATTTAATCGTTTATATGTGGCTTTAAGTTACCTTTCCTTAATGTAATTAGTTTTGTTTGTATAAATTAATAAGACTCTATAAATGTTTCATTTTGAAATATTAATCATTTTCTACTTTAAATGTCTTGAATGGTAATTAATCAATCATGTATTTTAATTAATATAAATAAATTTTGTCAAAATAGGCTGTGATTTTTTTTTATTTGGTGAAATATGGATTTGTTTATAAAGTTTGAACTTAAATATATCTAAAGATGTTTAATATATATATTTTAAATTTATATATATATTCGAGGTATGTTCAAAAGAAAAGGTGAATTTTGAATCTTCGCTGGCTGTGTACATTCGATTATCGAAATTTTTTTATGTTGGTACATATAAGTTTCTCATATGTTGACATTATCATCCATTTTGTATTACACTAGTTTGTTTTTGACAAACGAAAAAGTTAATCACGTTTTTGTGTGTCTTCGATTTTTTCTCAAAAAAAAAATGTATCAAAGAATCTGTAATAAATTTTACTTTAAAAATGGAATAAAGTGCTCTAACGTACTTAAAATGTTTACTATGGCATTCGGCAAATCTACTATGTCTTAAAAAATGTTTACAAGTGGTATCAAATGTGAAGGTTTTGCTCACTGTTTTCTTCGATTACAATGGCGTCGTGCATCATGAGTTCTTGCCAACAGGTCGTACTGTTAATAAGAAATACTACAAAAAAGTTAGACAAAGTTTGTTACTTTTCCCTATTCCCAAAACTAAAGAGACCATTAAAATAAAATCGTTTTGCCACAAATGATGAGATAAAGTCGGAATCGAAGAACGAGCTGAAAAGCGCATTTCAGAAGTACTTCAACGATTGGAAAAAGCGCTGGCATAAGTGCATTATATTTGGGGAGAATTATTTTGAAGGGGAAAAAATGGATGAATAAATATATTCTTTTCGATATAATTCAAAATTCACCTCTTCTTTTAAACAAACCTTGTATATATATATATATATATATATATATATATATATATATATATTAATTAATAATACTAATAATAGTGCAATAAAAGCGATACTAAGATACTTATTATATACTCAATTAATTTTTAAATTTCTAATAGATCAAGTTTAGTTTGCTAAAATTTTGAAAAAACACAAAAAATCTATTTAAAATTAACTAATAAAAATGGAATAGTAACTTTTTTAAAACAATAAATCTAAATTCCATTTGCGCACTATTTATTAGAAAAAAAAAATTTAAATAAATAAATAATAAAAAATTATGTCTTCATATTATTGCAATTTTACTTGTATATATTATTTACTTTTATATGTGTTATGAAATTATTTAGTTTTTATACAAAAACTAATAAATTATAGAGTATCTTTTTAATAAATAATTAAATATAGATATTAAAAAACCTATAATTACAAATTTATAAGTAAATAATTTATATTATAAAAAACAATCAGATATAAATCTCATCTACTTTAAAAAAAACTAATTTTTATTTCACAAATATAAAAAAAAATAAATAAAATTACTTAATAAAATTGAGATAATCAAATATAGTAATAGTTAGGCTAAAATACAACAAATCATGAAATTTAAATACACCTAAATATGGAAAAATTCTGTCTTACATGTAATTATTAGCTTTTAAGATAATTAAAACGATATGAAATTTTAATTTTGGAATGAAAGTTGAATTGTATATTAATAGGATTTTCAAGGTATATGAAAGTGATAAAAAAATTAAAACAATTTATTTATCGAATCACAATTTATTAATTGAATTTATTTATTTTACATTAGGAAGACATTCATGTCACCTAACAACCCTCCTCCTTTCTCATCCGGGCTTGGGACCGGCAATGGCGGAGTTGTCAAATAAAAGTTTTAGAAACGTTTTCAATATTCATTTTCTATTATTACCATAAAAATGAATGAAAGTTCATATTCTACAAATTTGGTCCATTTCAAAAAGATATTAAAAAATAATGAGTCATTTAAGAATAACAATAAGAACGTATTATAAAACTTACAAATCGGTTTTTGCTCAAACCGGTAATGCCATTTTTATTGTTAAATTATTACAGACATAATTTATATTTAGAAGATATTGTTCTAAATAATACATGCGAAGAAGCCTAAATATTATACTCAATGAGAATGATAATTACCTGAATTAACTTATATATAACTTATATATTAACATAATAATAATAAAAAAATTAATTAAAGTATTGAAGCTTGAAATTAATATTGATAAGATAAAATATTTAGTAAAAGAGAGGAATAGTATTAACACACAAAGTCTTAACATACAAAATGTAGAATTTGAAAATATAGAAAAATTTAAATACTTAGGTTCTGTAATAACGAAAAATAATAATATTCGAGAAGAGTTTAAAGCGAGGGTGCAATCAGGAAACGCATGTTAACATACAGTAAAGGGGCTTATCTCGTGAAAAGTTTTATCAAATTTAAAATAATTATCTTGCCGGTTGTATTATTTGGATGTGAGGCATGGTCTATGTATGACCTTAGGAGACCATGGACGAAAGAAAGATGAGGACCCCAGGGGAATGGCGGTGAGTGCATAACGAGGAAGGAATTGCAGGACCAGTTAGGGTTATAATATCGAGAAGGTTGCGATGAACAGGGCTCGTGGCTAGAATGGAAGAGAAACGAATTGCAAAAAAATATATTGGTGGTGAGACCGATTGGGAAACATCCGCTTGGAAGATCAAAGACGCTGTAGAAGGGGACGTGAGAGAGATGGAAGAGGGTAGGGATTGGATGGTGGTTGCTTTCACCAAGAATTTTCGAGTTCCGTAGAGCCATAGAGATAGATAATTATAATTAGAGAATTCAAAATTTTATTTGTAACTCTTCAACAGGTTTGATTTCAATTATTAATGTAGTAAATACATTAGTTTTTAGCCATGTCCTATGATTTGATAGAGCTATATAAATAGATATTTATTTATTAAAGAGTGAAAGAGAGTTATTCATTTAACGCAGTCATCCGAGGTATTTCAAATTTCGGTTAAATCCATAAATATAGTAATAATTTATAGAGTTTTATGGGCATTTTAACTTAAAGGACTTTAACAAAAAATATTTTTTTGAATAAATATATAGAAATTATATAAAACTTCAATTGGGTCTTAAATAGGAAAAAATATATAACAATAGAAAAGGATAAATACATAATTATGTATTTTGAAGATTGGGGTTTTTAAACATCTTAATGATAAATTTAAAATCGAAATATAATCCACTTTTGATTTATGTTAAAAAACCTGATAAGCGCATATGTTGTTTAGAAATGCCATTACAAATGACCCTTCCGGAGGTTATAACGAATATAGTTGTCATTTAAAAATTTATCTCTTATTTATTGGATATATCGTATATTTTCGGTTGTTCAGTGTTAAGCTTTTCCACGACTACTGATTCATTTTGATATTTGTTTATTATTGTTCTTTTTTTTAAACTTATAAAACAAAGTTAAATTTTTGCAGTTCAATTGGCACATATTCATCGATGTATATATTTATTTTAATTTTTTCTAATATCAATATATATGTTAAAAGTGTATATTATATTAGAACAGAAAAATATATTTTATTTATTTAGATTTTAAAATTTTTTGTTATATTTTTGTTCATCTATTAATTTATGTAACGGCTCCCTTCGATATGAAGCCGCCTTGGTTTAGAAAAAGTCAACATATTATATTTTATGACTTTGTAACATGCAGTCAATGGAAGTGAAAAGGGAATAAAATAACCGAAAATGTGTGTGTGACAGACAAATTCATTGGCTCAAATATTGATGACACCACCAAATATTTGGCCAATGAAAAACAATTAAACAAAAAAGGACTTGCAAACGCTTAAGCCAAGCGTCAGTCGTTTGGAAATCTTGAGATCAGGCCCCCTAAACTCTATTGTTCTTGGTGAAACAAAGTTTTTGGCGCCATCTGGTTATGTGGGCATTCGAAAATATAATAAAAAATCGGGCTTGTGTGTATGTGTTATGTATGTGTATGTAAAAGTCCGATTTTTTTTTCAATTAGTTACTGCCAGTATTCGCATGGGGGCGCCAAAAACTTTGTTTCATCGAGAACAATAGAGTTTAGCAGTCTGTTAGATGGTCTGTGCTTGAGATATTAAGGACGTGTCGAGCCGACCGCCTACCTATTCTGAAAGCTCTCTAAATTTCTCCATTTATTCACCTTCACCTGTACAATAGGGATTAAACTATTCCCTGTTGCTGAGATATTTTGGTTAAACGAAAATTTGCTAGTTCACCATTCTATTCTCCTACAGTTCTGTCTTTTTCCTAGAAATTATCATTGGGTGATGCCATGATAATTTCCCTTTCCCTGCAATTGTATTTAATCTTAAGGATAATACGAGAGCTAATCCTATGATTGTACCTCAATCAAACTCTATGTACATAATCTTGTAAATATAAAACTATATGTATATAGAGGACTTCTTTTTCTTACCCTTTCTCTTAATTATTCTAATAAACCTAATTTTCCCCTCCTTATTCTTATTTCACTTCATCCCCTTCTCTATCTTTCCTTTTATAAGTTTATCAAAACTTATTGGCGCTCAATCCTTTCACCACCCCCATCTTCCCTTGTAAAGGAGACCTGAAACCCCTACAAGCTCCCCTTCCCGAGGCGACGGGCCTGAAAACCCCTCCCCTCTCCATTCTTTCTCTTGCCTTGTATGGGTGGGACGACCAACTACATTTCTTAATATTGTTTTAACTTGAATTTTGAATTTATATTTATAATTTATTTTATAAATTTTTGAAAATTATGGGTAAAAATATAATTTATAAAATGTTGGTAGTTAACGGGTATGACGAGCATTTTTTTCATTTAATGGGTCTCATGTATATATATTCGAAAAAAAATAATCTGCCATTAAGTTATGTCCATACTGATATTCCTTTAGCCACCGAAGAGATTAATAAATTTCTAGAATATTCTTATTTTTAATTTTTCATTTAAGTATATCAATTATTCATTCTGATAGAAATAAATAAATAAATAATAAATATTTTATTTCATTAATAAAATATATATCTGTGGACAGAGGCGGATTAAACGCCGGGCGGCCGCCCGGGGCCCACCGAAACCTAAATAAAAATATTTCCTTAAAAAAAATTTAAAAAAACTGTTGAGTTTATGGATAATCAGAGTTTAAATAAAACAAGTTATTTTTGATACAGATCTTTATTCGGTCGTGTTTGAATCCCGACTAACTTAAGAAAAAATAATCAATTTTGGGTCTCGGCGACCACAGTAAAAATTATGTATTTTTTACATAAGTACTATATATGTAAGTATAAAACAGCCTAAATTATAATATAAACAAAATTTGTCTTTCAATTATAATTGTAAATAACAGAGGGCCCATTTCAATTTTACCGCCCGGGGCCCCCAATCAACTTAATCCGCCACTGCCTGTGGACACTTATTAATAAATGTTTAATCATATTAAAGTAATTTTTAAATATATCATATGTTACTTATTTAACAATTTAACTAAAATCAATTAATCAAAATGTGTAGAATTAAACCTTTTCGAATAAATATTTGATGATACTTTATTGAAAGAAGAATTTGCTCAATTTGTAAATGAAAACTATAGTAATTATCCTTATAAGATGTATAATAATAATAAGAATTAAATTATCAACTTTTTATTAAAAGATTTATTAACTGATTTTCATTCAAAATGTGTTTGATCGTGTTTTACTTCAAAAGATTGTTTTTTTTTTTCATTAAACATTTATCATTTCTAAAAAGTTTGAATGAGACATTTTTATAAATTTAAAAAAATCTAGATTATAATTCGGATATTATATTAAATAGAATGTGTGTTATTATGTGATATGTATCAAAAATTTTAATTTAGAATTGTTACTATATATTAAAATAATTAAAATATATATTTTTTTTTTGTAAAGATAAAATAATCATGAGTATTATTTATTCAAGAGGGTTCAAGACCTCGGAATCGTCTCTATAATTAAAAAAATTCAATAATCATAACATTATAACCTGAAATTTTCATTATATATGTATATATATACTACTAACTCTAAATAAAATGATGTTCATCGAACTTGAGAAAAAATATTAAAATATTAAAAATAGAATATTTATGATTTTTTTTATTCAAATTCAATATTTAAATTTAGAATTATTTTAGAATTTATACACATATAATGTTTTTATCTATATTGAGCTATTTTTATATTAAATAATTCATCTATATTTTAGGTATTTATATTTTTTTCTTGTCGTAAGATGTTTATAGTTTATTCAGTTTCTTTTGGCACAATTTGACCTTCTCACGCATGAAGTTCGCCCTGTTTTTTTATGCACCAAGGGCTACTAAAATGAGTTACCGGTACACCCCCACCTGAGAAAAGTTAAACCGTTATAAAATATTCAGATGATGAATGGATCTGCTTTCTAAATATTTTTTATGGAGAACTATTTTTTCTAAGAAATTCTTCTTATTTTACTTATTGTATAGGTGAGCGCATATATAATTTATAATATTTTTTTCTAAAATCAATATTTAATGGATAAATTCGGAGAAGATGGTATTATATATTAGACCATTTATTTATTACTCAATATAAACAATTTATATTATGAATAATTTTGGATAAGAAATCGCACAAATTTTTGAAGTGAAAATATTATAATTTATATTATATTATTAATATACTATACTCAAGGCCGTGCCTGACCAGCGTTCATTGCGTGCACCGCAAGCAGGCGGCCGAATTAAAAGGCGGCCGAACGTCACATATTTAGAGACGCCAATTTTTACCGACGATAGTAAGGGAGGTATTGTTTTCACACCAAATTTCACATGTGGAGATTTTTACTTATCTCCACGAATCATGCATTTTCTTAACAGAAAAAAGTATTTTTAGCATGATGTCTGTCCGTCCGTCTGTCCGTCTGTCCGTCCGTATAGATGTGTACAGCCTGAACGGCTCAACCGATTTTGATGAAATTTGGTATATTTACTTAATGCATCAGTGGGATGAATTGATCAACTTTTGGTGCAAAACCGGAAACCGGAAGTGGTAGTATTAGCGATCGACGATAGGAAGGAAAGGGTTATTTTCACACCAAATTTCACATGAGGAGATTTTTTTATATATCACCACGAATCGTGCACTTTGTATTGGTTTTATCCTCGGGAAAATAATATTTATTAGTTTTTTCTTGATTTAAAATTATATGTCGTCATCCAGCCATTCATGACGTCACAGCCTGGTCTTGCATATATATTATAAATAAAATAAAATTAAAAATTATTTATTATTTATGTATGCCTATCTGTTTTTTATTACATTAATAGATATATTAAAATTATTTGAAATTGTTTCTGTAGCTGGAAATTAATTTACTTCAAACCGTCGGTCGGTTCGGACCTAGCCACGGGTCAACTTATTTTTTTCATCCCAGTCCCTTTGGTTTTATTTTTGTATTATCTATTTATTTTATATTACGAACTTGCTGAAAATGTATTCGATTAAATATATTTTATATATATAATATTACTACAATGTTATACGTACTCGTATATCGATACTATGAGAATAATATCTACAACTCATATAAAAACGGTTTTGTATATCGGTCGAGGTCAATATAGTTTATATTATAGTATTTATATAAACTTGTTTAATACCCTAGACACACGTTGGAGATTAATGATCATTAACAATTAATTATTAATTAACAAACGAAGAGGAAAAAGCAAAGCAAAGTAAGTATGGTGTAATAAAACATAAATTCTCTTTTATTGAAAAATGAAAAAATCTACGAGAGATAATTTTAAAAACATTTTCAGTCCAATTTAAACATAATACTCGTGTATCAATGCACAATGTAACGGTTTTCATTAGTTTTTCAAAATTATAAATTACTTGAGAACTTCAATGGCTCAGTAATTTATCGATTATTGCGATTGAAAATGAAATTCCTGATAATTTGAGTATTCAAGAAGCAATTGAAGACTTTGCTTTCAAAAAATCGTGTAGAGTTAATTTTTGATAGTAATATCTCATTCTTAGAACTGAACATATATTGTGTAATAATAAATAATAAGACAAATATTAAAAGTTAAATTTTGATTTTTTTCTTTGATCTTATCTTGAAGGGCGGCCATATATACTAGCACGCAGGCGGCTATATATCCAGGCACGTCCCTGACTATACTTGGGTATATATAGAAAATATATAATTATGTACCGCGTTTCTTATTTGATGAAATAAAAGATCATCAGAAACATTCAGCTACATTTCTCAGAAGTTGATAGAAAACTACGAATTTTGAATAATGCTCATGTACCATATTTCATCATTCTAGCTCAAACCGTTTTTGCGTAATCTTGGTTACATACACACACACACACACACACACACACACACACACAGACACACACACAGACACACACACAGACAGACATTTTTCTCAACTTTAATGAAAATGATTCAGAAACCTTTAAAACGTATAAAAACATCAAAATCTCAACATCGAAAATTTTCGTGATCGCAATACTATCTCTTACGAGATAGTAAAAACATTAAATCTTAATTTCTATTAAAATATTAAATAAGTTTGACCTAATTTATGAAATAAATTAATATAATTATTTTCAGTATGATTTAAATATTTTAAATGATATTTAATTAATTAAAAACTTATAATAAATTAAATATTTTAATAATACAGCCAATTGATAAAACATGAACAGTGACTTCGAATTGAAATAGACATCAGATGAATTCTTATTATTTTATAATGAACATTAATTTATGGTTTATTCAAATTATAAACCCTTTAAAAAGTGCCATGCATCAGAATAATCTCGAATAAATATAAAAATATATTATAATATTATTTAGATTATCCCAGTATAAAATATAAAAGATAAATAAAAAAAATTTATTCTTATGTAATATATTGAAAAAAGATTTTTATAAGTTTATATAGAACTATATAATTTTATTTTTTTGTTATTTATTTAAATTAAAAAAAATATTTTAAATTAATATTAAATAGAATAAATACATATGGAAGTTATTACTTATATAATTAAATGAAAAGAATGAAAAATTATTTTTACAATGATAATTTTGAGCAGGAGTTGAGAGGGTTGTAATTGGTTATCGAGTTATAATAAATGATAATAAACCTCACCCCGAGGTTGAATTTTGACAGGAACAGCGCCGCTCGCCGAGCTCCGTGGCTATGCGTGCGCACTCACACACCAACACCGATAGACTGACTACCACTCGAGCGGCTGGCTAGGAAGAGCCCCTGGCATTTAGGCAACCCGCTGCGCTAGTTTCCAAATTTAAAATTTTCATATTTAAAGTACCTGGATTATCCAGCAGCCGCTCAGAAGATTAAAAATGTATACTTTACTAACTGTTTTAATAATATTAATTAATTTTAATAATATTCTTAAATTTGAATTAGTAAATTGATTGAGTATATTGATTTATTATGATATAAGTACCGGGACCCCGAGCCTCGGCTCGGTACTTAAGTTAAATAAAATGATTCATTATTATTGGGTTTGGCTGATAATATTAATACCTGGGATACCGAGCTGTCGCTCGAAAAAATGTTTAGACATTATTATAGACATTTTCATTCTGTAAATTAAATAATTTTATTTCATTTAAATAAATATCTATTTTTAAATAATTTTTCTCTCTACATTATTTATCTAATTCTGACAATATATTAAGATCACACCGGGACCCCGAGCCTCGGCTAGGTAATTAAGTTAAAAAAAAATAATTCATTATTATATTGGGTTTGGCTGGTAATATTAATACTTGGGACACCGAGCTGATATACAATTCTTTAATTATTTATTACAATTATTAAATGTTGCATCATTGCATCAATCTGATTAAAATGAATGGAACTTGGGGTCCTCAATAATACATAAATATGTATATAGATAGATTAGATATGTTTTTAAGTGCATGAATATTTTTTTTTTATTGGAAGAATGATAAATATATATCGTAATTTATAATTATAAAATATTATTAAAATATATATTTTTAATTTTATTTCGAAATTAAATAAAAAATTTTAAAATATTTTAAATGTAAAAAAAATATTAATACAATATCTTTTAAAAAAAGGCGGGAGTCAAATTTCAATATGAGTGCCATTTGTCCATATATAAATTAATAATAAATAATATTAATAAATATTAAATTTAATAAAAGAACAATGAATAAATAAATATAAAATAGTAATTTATTAAAAAATAATAGATTAAAAAAAAAAAAAACTATTTTCCGCCGGTTTCCTTCCTGCGAAGTTGAATCGTCAGACAGTCGCTCTACCCAATAGACTAATAATACTTAGATAATGAAAACGACATTTTTTACTTTCTTAGCAAGACGTATATGTTTTTTGTTTTTGTTTTTGTTTTTTTTTTTAGAGAGATTAATAAATATCTATATATATTTTATTAAAAATAAATATTTTTAATTTTATTTCGAAATTAAATAATAAATTTTAAAATATTTTAAATAAAAAAAAATATTAATACAATTTCAGTTAAAAAATAAAAATGGATGCCAATTTTGACGTTTTCCATATATAATTTTTAATTAAGAAATTAATAATGAAAATGTATTTTTCAAGAGATGTGATCAATAAAACTCAATTTTTCTTTATAGATACTATATCTAGTGTAAATTTGAAAAAAATCGTTAGAGCGGTTTTTGAGAACCAATGGCTATATATACAATTTTAGCTAGCATAATAAGATAAGATATAATTTTAATTAAGAAAAAACTAATAAAGATGATTTTTCTCGAGTATAAAACCAATGCAAAGTGAATGATTCGTGATATGTAAAAAATCTCCTCATGTGAAATTTGGTGTGAAAATAACTCTTCCCTTCCTATCGTCAATCGCTAATACTACCACTTCCGGTTTCCAGATTTGCACCAAAACTTGATCAATTCATCATACTGATGCATTAAGTAAATATACCCAATTTCATTAAAATCAGTTGAGCCGTTCAGGCTGTACACATCTATACGGACGGACGGACGGACAGACATCATGCTAAAAATACTTTTTTCTGTTAAGAAAATGCATGATTCGTGGAGATCTGTAAAAATCCCCACATGTGAAATTTGGTGTGAAAACAATACCTCCCTTACTATCGTCGGTCGGTAAAAAACAAACAAAAATTGGAATAAAATAAAATAATATATATTCCATTTGAGTTATTCAATTTCAAAAGTTATAGCCATATGTGTGGGATGTTTAGGACCAAGTATTAAATAAAAAAAAAATAATTTCTATTTTATTCAAATATATTGTAATTTGAATACCAAATTAAATTATATTATATATTTCCATTAGCATCAAATTAGAATAATGGGTTTCATATATCCATATAAATTATATCTAAAAAAACCATAATAGATCATATTAGTGATCGTAACGAATCGTATTTTACTAAAGTTATAAGGAACCTATAATAATAATAAAATCAATTTATACAAATCATCAAAAGAAATACATATTTTATTTAAGTAAAAATGAGAATTTTTTCTTTTAACTATAAATTGATTTTTTCATCTACATATTTACAAAAGCATGAATGTAATATAAAATATAAACTTAGAATGAAGACTAAAATTTAAAGATTGATTTAAATTTATGATATACGAGGGTGAGGTTAAAAGTTTCCGGCCTGGCCAAGAAAACGATGTTTTTAAATTTTTTTTTTTTTGTTTTATTTTTCAACATTCAAGATAGCTGAGACCTGTTCGATGTCAGTGGAACGTGTGCGAAATATTTTGCACAACCATTTGAATATGAAAAGTTGTGTGCAACATGGATGCCGCGTTTGCTAACGTTAGAGACCAAAAACTGCTTCAAAAAACCATTTCTACCGACAATTTTGCGCTGTCGGCGTAATTCAAACGAATTTTTGCGTCGATTCATAACTGTTGACGAGACTTAAATTAAATTAATTAATTCATTCATTAATTAAATTAATTAACTAAATTAGAACACCATTATGAGAAATGTATCAGTGTTGAAAAATAAAGCAAAAAAAAAATTTAAAAACATCGTTTTTCTTGGTCAGGTCGGAAACTTTTCACCCCACCCTCGTATAAATATATGATAAATAGTTTATTTAATATATTTTTTGCTTGTAAATATTTCTTAGTGGATTTTTTATTAATTTTATTTTCATTATTTATAAATTATAATCTCATTTTTTAGAATTTAATCTAATTAAGCAATTCATTTCTTAAATTATATTGTACGTATATGATATTCCAATTTACCAATCGCTTTACTCATGCTGGTTGTATAAGATTGAGGCACCCTAATATTTTGAAATGTCTTTAGGGTATGAAATACACCTGTCTCCCGTTTTACACGGTACTTTTTTTTACACGGTTTATAAATTAATGGATTTCAAATAAGCTGGAGTGTCTCCACTCGACTATCTCGCAATTTGAATTGAATTAAATAATATATATTATATTTAAATTAAATTTAATTAATTATAAATTAAAATTAATAAATTATATTTAATAAATCAGAGCGTGTTTGGCTATTTGTATATGGCACAATGTCACGTGCTGGCGCTTGATCTGCTGTGTTAAAAAATTAATTCCGGTACTTTCAGGGATTCAATCAAGCAGAAATTCTATATATAGGAGTTTTATACAATTTTTAATCTTGTGAAAAACTATCAAACATATATCTTTATTTTTACGGTTACTTTATAGGAAAAAAATCCAAACGTTGTAGGTAATGACCCTCTTCCGGTTGGGTTACATTTCTCAAAAATTGATAGAAAAGTACGAATTTTCAAAATCTCTGGCGAGATAGTAAAAACTGGTAAAAGTGTATATTCGGTTGCATTTATATTCTTATATTTGTTGTTCCTAATATAGAATGAATTAAATTCTGTATTATTTACTTACATATACTACCTAATATAAGAATGGAAATATGATTGAATTATCCACATTTTAGTGTTTTTCGTTTTACACCGTTTTAACATAAAAAATTTAAGAGTTTTACACGGTTTTGTTCGGAACCAATCTTCCGTGTAAAACGGGGGACAGGTGTATTAAATTTTCTAAATTTTTCGTTTATTGATTTTGTGGTTGATGGTGAGGAACACTGGGGAGGGTGATGGAAGGGGAAGAAATTATTTAGATACTGACTGACCGGAGTCCTTGCCGCCTTTGACGCAAATGCCGAAGCCATGACCCGAGTCCGGGGGCCTAACCATGTTGACCGTGCGTACCACGAGGTCCTGCTGCACATTTGGATGGTGATGCACCAGCGCCTGAGGGCTCGCAGGTTGACTCCTCCTCGCGCTTGCCGACGTAGCTGCCGTCCCCGTCGGTGGAGGTGTACCCAGTAACCGCAACACCTTTACAATCAGACATATTCAATTATTTCAATGATTTTACATTTTTAATCTAATTTTGGAGAGAAAGAGGGGTGAGGGGAGATAAGTGATAAAAAAATTACATTATTACCGACCGACGATAGTAAGAGAGGTATTGTTTTCACACCAAATTTCACATGTGGAGATTTTTACATATCTCCACGAATCATGCATTTTGTTAACAGAAAAAAGTATTTTTAGCATCATGTCTGTCCGTCTGTCCGTCCGTACGTATAGATGTGTACAACTTGAACGGCTCAACGGATTTTGATGAAATTTTGTATATTTACTTAATGCATCAGTATGATCAATTGATCAACTTTTGGTGCAAATCCGTAGTATTAGCGATCGATGATAGGAAGGGAAGGGTTATTTTCACACCAAATTTCACACGAGGAGATTTTTTACATATCACCACGAATCATGCACTTTGTATTGGTTTTATCCTCGATAAAAATCATCTTTATTAGTTTTTTCTTAATTTAAAATATATGACATCATCCAGCAATTCATGACGTCACAGCCTGGTCTTACATATATATTATAAATAAAATAAAATTAAAAATATTTATGTTATATCCATATCTGTTTTTTATTACATTAATAGATATATTAAAATTATTTGAAATTGTTTCTGTAGCTGGAAATTAATTTACTTCAAACCGTCGCGTCGGTCGGTTCGGACCTGGCCACAGGTCAACTTATTTTTTTATTTGAATTCAGTGATTTAATATGAAGAGGTGACAAAAAACAATGAATTACCTGTTCAGGTGAAATTGGTCTTTTCTTAGCGCTTCCGTTGGCAACGGCTGCATTTCGTGGTGAACTCGCTGGACCAGGGCCAACAACCCCCGTACTAGCAACGCCACCGACACCACTTCCGCCCAAATAGGTACCACGTGGCGGGCCACTTTTACCACCGCCATGTGGTGCCGTTGCTGGACGTTGTTGCAACTGTTGATGTTCAACAATTGTATAGGAGGTGCCTGGTGGCGAGTAGTACATTCCGGGGCGCATGGTACGAGGTGAACGGCCGTACACTGCATTCGCGGCATTTTCTTCCGTGTCACAAAAACGTGAAGTTGCAGTCTATTACACAAACAAACAATTTCTATTTTATTAGAACTATAAGCCATTCAATTTTTTTTTTATTCTAATTTTATTTTTGCAAATTTTATCAAATGAAATGAAATATAACTAATCTCTAAATTAATTCTTGTAACAAGGTGTTGTTAAAATAATTTTTTTATTGTTCAAATTTTGGATCTGAATTTGTATTAAAAAAAAATAGATTTAATGAAAAGAATTTCTTCTTTTGGTTAAGAAGAAAATATTTCAAATTTGAAAAGTAAAATGTTTAAAATTTTACATTATTTTTATTTTGTATATACTAAAGTAAATCAGTTTAACTTGAACCTTCATACAGTGCACATCGTATGGGATATAAATAAAAGTAGAAAAAACGTAAAAATATCAAAAGTAACAGAAGTGAAGGTATGAAGAAGTGAACGTATTAGACCAAGTATGCTGAGAAAACTAAAAACCTCATCAGAAAAATATAAGAAATTTATATTCTTCTTTCTTGGAATATAAAAGTCATCATTTAAAAATTTAATTTAATATTATTAAAAATTTAACCCATTTAGCCCATCTCTCTCTATATATATATAATCTATACAAAAAAAAAACTTCTCAAGTTCACGTCTATCAAAAAACTACCTCTCAGAATATTTAAATTTATATAATAAGTACTCTACAATTTTATACTTATACATAAATGGATCAATGGATGTCAATGAATATTTTTTTAAATGATAATTTTAAGAGAAATTCTTATATTATATTAAATTTCCTTATATTATAGTTAACTAAGTATAATTTATTTTTATACGCTGTCTGTCTGTAACGTAAATAATTGGTAATTGGATTTTAACTCACTTCTAGTTGAGCGATTTTGCTCAAATTTGATATGTATATTATATTTTACTTCAATAATCAAAAAGAATAATTATGAATTTTTCAAAAATACGTTTTTTTTAAATTTGTGAATTTAAAAATTTAAATGATTGATCTTAATACAATGTTATATTTATATTTACAATTTTTTTATATTTTTATATTTTCTATACATTTTCTAAGCAAAGTGCTTGTGTTATGTGATTCCGAAAAGAACTTAGTGCCGCATAGTACACAGCATTATGAAAATGAAATATTAATTAATCCTTGAATATTATCCTTTACATATACCCAACAAAAAAGCGTGGGGCGCATATAATAATATTAAATTCTTTAACTCTACTACTCATATACGCCCACGCTTTTTGTTTGTGCCTATGTAAAGGATAGGGTGACCATATTTCGAAAACAACAAACCGGGACAAACGGTTTACCTTTTTGTTTTTACAATGAAATTGAAAAAATTTTGAAAAAAAAGTACGAAATGTCCTATATATTTAAAAAAAAACGGGACAATAGGCTGCCGGACGCCGGGACAGAGCGCCTAAAAACGGGACTTTTGCTCACCCTAGTAAAGAATAATATTCAATATTTTAATATTAATATTTTATTTTCTATTTTTTAGGGCATTTTATCTAAAAAGCGTGTATATTAAAAAGTTTTTTTATTAATCTATGAAAATATAATTTGAATATAATATTCTCTTATATATTAATTGTATATAAATGTATTTAATTAAAAAAAAATAAAAATAATGTAATATGAATGTAATTAATTGTAGAAATCAAAATGGGAATAAATAAATAAATAATATTTAGAATATAAAAAAGTTAAAGATTTAAATTTCATGAAATCACTTACAGGGGGGTATGGTTGATGTGGGTGATGGTGGTGATGAGGACTAGCAAGGGGCGATCGCCCCCATCGCCCTCCGCTGATGCCATAGGGGCTTAAGCTGATGGCTGTCAACTCGTTGTAGTCCTCGTCCGCCATCCGCCGTCACGTCACCTCCTGAAAGGATACGATTTATTATAATAAATTATGAAAATTCTATCTTTTTAAAATAACCATCCAAACATATGATTTGAATAACCCATGAAAAAGCTAATTTGAACATGAATCTGAAATTTTTTTTTAATTTGTCAACAGAAGATAATCATATATAAATAAATATATAATAAAAATAAATATAATATACAAAAATAATGTGTGTGTTCTAAAATAATTATTTTTAATGGGTATATTTTTAAAATGTTTATTAATTTTTTATTTATTTTCTAAAAAAAAAAAATCATAAGAATTTTATATTAATTTAAAATAATTTCTTTAAATTTTTAAAATTATTTTTAGGAAATTTCAGTCACATGTTATATTTAAATTACTCTGAAAATTTTTTATTTTCATTACCTTAAAATTGAAAGTTATTTTATTAAAAATCGAAACATTTAAAAAAAATGTCATAAAGAATATTTCAATTTTATATATGAAAAATGTTAATTTGCCATAATTGAGAGGGAAAAAAATGTTGTTTTCTGAAATAGAAACCCACTTAGGGGAAGAAGTTGAGTATTGAGCTTTTAGGGTGTCTACACAAGTTCTTGGTCCCTAAAGAATTACCGGCAAAGGCTTTTAGGCGGGCTCAGGTGTAATTTCCTGAGAGAGTTTAGTCAAGTAGCAAAAACATCCCCTAAAACAAGGCGATACATCGAATTAGATTCTTTCCCTTTCCTATTAACGTTTATTTAATCTATAATTATCTTTGTTCTACAATACCATGACAATAAATACTCAGATTGAATTAAATTTTTAATTTCAAATAATTTTAAACGAATTATATATATATATATTATAAAAATATTTCATTTATATAATTTAATCTATAAATATATAAAAAATTTAATTATAATTATTTGCACTTGTATAGATTATAAAAGAATTTTAGAGCAATTTCACAAAAGGTATTTCATTTTCATTTTACTTCCAAATTTTAATTTATTTTTTTATAACAATCGTTTTTAAAAATCATTTGTACTATTGTACCAATTCACTTTGATTCATTGAAATGTTTTAATAGATTAAATTGAAAAATATATCAACATAGAATGTAAAGGTATTGAATATCTTCTCAATTTAATTTTATATTTTTTTCTTTCAAAATCAGTTATTCGTAATAAATTGAATTGAAAGTTCGATGGATAAGTATTTTTCACTCATTTTAGAATTCTACTTTTCCAATACTAACAGCTTGGAGATGAGAGCGCGAATGAAATCGTAAAAACTAATCAACCAATCGATTGGATTGAAGAGAAGGAATTGGTAGTTAAATATTGAAAACTTTCTCAAGTTGATTTTTTTTTTTGCATGTTCTTGTTTCATATTATATATATTATATTATATATTATTCATACATAGAAAATGATCTATCTCGTTAGATTTTATATTCAAAAGAAAAAATAAATGAATTAAAATAATTCTTTCCATTTTTACTTTCCCGCATACTTCGTATAAGGGAAGTATTGGAATCGTCAAAAATTTCGACTTCGAGATTTCGATAGATCTTGACGTTTTAGACCTCTCTGAGTCGGAAAATACCATTTTTCGAATTATGTCTGTGTGTGTGTATGTATGTATGTATGTATGTATGTAATGTCTGTAAGCAAATTTACTCAAAAACTAATCAAGTTAGGACTTCGAAATTTGGTACACCGATAATATTCACAGTTTGTAGATTTCTATCAAAATTTCGTCAAAATCGGTTAACCGGAAGTGGTACTTTACCTACACTGGTTGCGTTAACCTTTCAAGTAAAGTACCAGTTTGCTTCGAGATATTTGCTTCCTATTTTGTATATAGATTTAAAAATATGAAAAAAATTGAGATACCAAATTTCATCATGATCTGACTACCGGAAGTGACATTTTACCTATACAAGTTGCGTTTCTTTTTTACCGACCGACGATAGTAAGGGAGGTATTGTTTTCACACCAAATTTCACCTATGGATATTTTTAGGTACATATCTCCACGAATCATGCATTTTCTTAACAGAAAAAAGTATTTTTAGCATGATGTCCGTCCGTCTGTCCGTCCGTCCGTATAGATGTGTACAGCCTGAACGGCTCAACGGATTTTGATGAAATTTGGTATATTTACTTAATACATCAGTGTGTTATGCACTTTGTATTGGTTTTATCCTCGAGAAAAATCATCTTCATTAGTTTTTTCTTAATTTAAAATTATATGACGTCACCCAGCCCTTCATGACGTCACAGCCATCTCCTACTTATATATTATAAATAAAATAAAACTAAAAATATTTATATTATATCCATATCTGTTTTTTTTACATTTAAAATATCAGTTAACCGTAAGTAGCACTTTATTCTATATATATATATATATATATATATATATATATATATATAAATGTTACCAAATATCAAATTTGACACCAATAAACTAACACGAACTGGCTCTTTATCAATACCAAATTTACACATTCTAAATATTCATTCACAACTCTTTATACCTATTTATATGCGGGAAAGTCTAGGGGAGGACACTCCCGCTTATTATTACATTATATTATATTATATAATTTTAAAATCATATTATCAAGAGTAATTCATTTCGAAAAAATACTTTTTTCTTATTATTATGATTCTTAAAGATGAATAAGTCATTTTTACTATCTCGCCAGAGATAGTATTGCGATCACGACAATTTTCGATGTCAAGATTTTGATGTTTCTATACGTTTTGAAGGTCCCTGAGTCATTTTCACTAAGGTTGAGAAAAATGCCTGTGTGTGTGTGTGTTTGTATGTATGTGTATGTAGACAAGATTACGCAAAAACCGTTTGAGCTAGAATAATGAAAATTCGTAGTTTTCTATCAACTGTTGAGAAAGGTAGCTCATCCGGAAGTGGATCATTTCCTACCACGTTTTGATTTTTTTTTTCCTCTAAAGTGACCGTAAAAATAAAGATATATGTTTGATTGTTTTTCACATGATTAAAAATTGTATAAAACTACTATATAAATTAATTTTTTAACACCACTGCAAATCACACGCCAGGACGTCACGTGGTAAATACTATCAACAAAGAGCCAAACACGCGCTTACATTAATAATTAATATTTATTAAACCAGCGGGTAGGAGTTATCTATTTATTATAATTAGGTGTGCTTGTGTTTGGATTGGTTTATATTTCAATTTAACTGAATCATTTAAATAATTATTCAAGTTGGAAAAAAAATATTTTATTTTTTAGATTACCTATCATATACTAAAATAATGAAGATTGTTTTATTTGATGAACGCCTCATTGATTGAGCTGATATTTGTTAAAAATTCTTATAATTTATAAATCTAGGTTCATTAATTTTGTTCCAACTCTGATTAAAGATATTAGACCAATATCTATCAATAGAAAAATAAGAAATGTACTTCAGAAGGTTTTATAATAAATATATATCATATATATATTAACTATTTAAATAATAAATGTTAATATTATTCTTCCCTCACTTATCTTCTATTCTATATCAATATTAAAGGTAATTATTTTTGTGAAAAATTCATAATTATTTTAATTTGAATTGCCTGTTAACACTCAACATTCAATTTGAATCGATCTGATATGTTCAAAAACAGCTATTTTTATAAGAAAAAAGATTAAAAATAAGATTGCTAGTTTCATTTATCTATAAAATAATTATCTAATGGATTATTAATGATATTTACTTCGACAGTCATATTTGTATTCTGATTTGATTGATAATAAATGTTTTATGTTTTTAGATAAATGATATTTTTTTTATATATAAAAAATAAATTAAATTTTTAATTTAGGATTTAACTAAATTAAATTGCAAATAAATGCACAAAGAGAAAATATGTGAGGGAGAGAAAAAAAAAATGTGGATTTGGCAACACCGCTAATGGTCTTTGATGATAATATCCTGGCTAAGGTATTAAGTCAGTGTATATGTATATGGTAGGTAGAGAGTCGACAGAGGGACAGGGAGAGAGGGAGAGGGAGACGAAAAGAGCCGGAATAAAAAAAACAAACTCACAAATTAGGTGACAATTTAGTAGTAGGTTGGGTGAGGGAAGGAAATTAATAAGATTCAACCACTTTAGCGAAAGGGATGAATGAGAAGGAAAAGAGGAACAGAAATACACACACATACACAAAGATTGAATAAATGGGAGAAAAAAGAGTCAGAATTCGCCCCACTTATTCGCCGTCATGAATGGCTGGATGACGTCATATAATTTTAAATTAAGGAAAAACTAATAAAGATGAAGAACTCCTCTATTCTTTCATCAGCTGCATCTGTTGTTGGAGCATATACCTGTATTAGGTTAAGTTTACAGGATTAGCGTGTATTTTAAGTAATGCAACTCTGTCAGACAAAGGTAGGAAACTTATCACCGCTTGTGCAACATCCTTCGACACGATAAATCCTACTCTATTTATATGATGGTTGCTTTCTTCTCCAGAATAGTACACCTGATGATCATCCTCCCGGCAAACGCCCGACCCCGGCCATCTCATCTCGCTGACACCTAATATCGAAATATAGTCTTTTTATCTCCAGGATAGTGTTATGTAATTTTCCCGCCATAAACAGACTCTGAACGTTTCAAGATCCAAATTTAATCTTTCTGGCTGACCTGAAGATTCTCAGCACCCCTCCCCCATTAAAGAGGGGTCCGGGACTAGGGGTCATTGTTTATTTTCAGCAATTATGATTTTTCCTAGGGAAGTAATAGTGCGTTGGTTTCCCGTTGCCTTACACACCGCAGTCCTTCAACCGGAAGGTGTCCGATGATGAGCCATTCCGAAGTCAATCTTCTTCTGCCTCACCCACCAGTAGATGTTGTTGCCAATTCTACGCCGAATTTTTCAATATCAATTTCAGCCCAACATTTCAAACGCTTATTTGATGGCGGCATGACTCGACAAGTCACACCTTCTTGCCAGCTTTGTGGTATTTACTGCTCCTCGGATTCCATCCCGAGAAGCCCCACGCCGTAAGAAGTTGCGGCTACTCGATCAGGGACTGCTTATTCGTAGAGAAGACCCTCTTATTTCGCAGCTAACCTTTATATCTAAAGGCCACCTGCGACCCTGGGGGTAGCCTGTAGCTCAGCCATGTCTACTTCCGAAAACACCTCCCCCTATATAATAATATTTATAATAGGTAAATTCCGTTATTTCTTGTGCATGACCAATCACATTATTTTTCATTTTTCTTTATCTAGGCTATTTTTTTGCAAAATATAGTAGAGAGGAAAAACAAAATATCGATTAGCGTTTTGCTTGAATAAGAAACCTAAATAAGGAAATCCACCTTGCTGTCTTCTATCTTTTATATATCTCGATGTTTTATTTATTTTTACTCGGATTTGTCCTTGAGTTTTTAATAAAAAACACGTAAGTATATGTATATAAATTATATTAAACTTGATTGCATAGATAAAACAAATTTCCATATATTTTAGTTTATCAGAATGTTTTTTGTTTGATTTTATTCAATAATACAATATAATAGTAAAAATATATTTATACAGAGATAGAATGCAGAAATAATATTTTTTCTCTTGTCTTTTAAATTTTAATTTAAATTATTCTCGTATATAAGTACATAGAATTATCAGGAACAAATATCTTGTATGTTATATAAATTATTTATTATTATTATTCTATTTTTTACTATAAGTCGAGTAATTTCATAAATTTATGAAAATTATTAAGCCTTTCTTTAATAAAATTGAAAGTATTAATTAACAGGTCTTCCAGGCTTCTCTTTTCTTCCTCCAATCCATGCAATAAAATATTATTTGCTTTTATTTCTCTCTCTAGGTTATGTATTTTATTTTCAGCCAGTGAAAGCCTTTTTTCAAAATTCGAAACAATAATGTTCAAGGGTCTTTTTATCAAAGACCTTCATTATATCATTTTTCCATACCTCGAGTATTCCAATCAAGTCTTCCCTTTCCATATTTATTCCCGCTGTTATATATTATATGTATTAGTGTATTGAATATAATGAACTCACCAAGAGAGATCCCGCACACATCCTACCTCGACCAAGGTTCAAGCTCAACTATATATATAGAAAAGGGTGGATTGTATTTATAGTCTTTAATATCAATTGAAAAATTTAAAGTATTGTTATGTTTTTTCAACAAAAAGCTAAAACTTCAAGCATGTTGTTGTTATCTATCTACAGGCGCAAAATCGTTTTTTGCTATCTCAATTAATAAAAATAATTATTTTAAACTTGTAATAGCATTTTAAATTTATTTAAAATATATATTATTATATATTGTATATTATATATAATATATATTATTATATTTATATTATATATATATTATTATATATTATACCTGTTTCACCGATCCGCCGCTCGGTACTTTACAAAAATTATTCCTTATGCATTATGAATACTTATTTAAGATTAAGATTATTATTTAAAATAAATAAACGACAAAATATATATGAAACAATTTCAAATAAATTAAAAGAACATAAATTATTATTAATGCACTGAAAGACAGAAAAGTATGGCGTGTGGATATAATAACATAAAATATATTTCATAATTATTATTAAAAAATATATTTTTAATTTTATTTTATTTATAATATTTTGTATTTAAAAAAACGGCATTTTTTTTATTATTAAAATTTCTATTTTAAATTAAAAAAAAAACTAATAAAGATGGTTTTTCCCAAGGCTGAAACCAATACAGATCTATTTTTCTTTAAAAAAAATTATCTATGGTGTAAATTTCAAAAAAAATCCTTAGAGCGGTTTAATATCTTAAAAATACAAATAAATAAATATATATATACAATTTTTCCTAGTATAATGAGATAAGATAATTTAATAAAATAATATTTTATTGAGCAACAATCCCCTAATCCTCTTCAAATAGTTTCCATGGATATGTCGTTCTTGGGAGCGGATACACTGATTTAGGCGCTCGCGGTAGCTTTCCATGACTTTCACCGTCATTTCCACAGGAATTTCTTCAATTTCCCTTCGTAAAGCAAGAAGGGTCCTTGGTCGATGCTGGTAAACCTTCGATTTGAGGTAACCCCAAAGGAAGAAGTCATATAGAGTGAGATCTAGTGATCGCGGCGGCCAGCCAAGATCACCTCTCAGAGAAATGAGGCGACCTGGAAACATTTCCCTGAGAATGTCCATTGATCGTCGCGATGTGTGAGCGGTTGCACCATCCTGTTGAAACCACACATTTTCCACGCCATTTTCTTCTATTTTTGGTCGAAGAAAATTTTTCAGCATGAAACACACAATAGCGCTCGCTGTTGACCGTTACGGTTTGCCCATTTTCTTCAAAAAAGTAAGGCTCCCAGAAGAAAAGCACACCACACAGTCACTTTTGGGCTATGGTTCCTGATGGATTTCCCGAGGATTTTCGTCACTCCAATATCGAAAATTCTGCCTGTGGAAATGACGGTAAAAGTCATGGCAAGCTACTGCGAGCGCCTAAATCAGTGTATCCGGTCCCAAGGACGACATTTGAATGATGAGCTTTTCTGCCCCACCCTGAATGAGGAATAAATTGTGTATGATAATAGCCTATATATTATAAAAGAATAAAAGTAATTTAGGTGAGATGAACTCCGTTAAAACGACTTAGTGAATTTGATCGATCTTAATACCCTACTGTGTTATTTAAAAAATAATTGTTAAAATCGATCATTAAGTTTTTGCGTTAAGTTGTAAAGTTGATTTTTTGACACTGCTTAATCAGATAATAATTTTAAAACCTAACTTTAATCATTATGGTTTGATTTTTATGTCTATTTATACAAGTTGATTAATTCTATTTATTAAAAAAACAACGAAATGATTTTTCCAAACAAACTTACTTTCAATAACATAGTATAATTAACTTTTACCGTTACTTTTTTATATATGATTAAGATACAATTATTTTTAAATCACATTGATCGTGTTTGAATTTTTCACATTAGTTCACTAGTGTTTATTTAAAAAAACATGAATGAAATAATTGATAAGAATCAAAATTTGCAGGAAGTAAGATCGTTCAAGAAGTTTTGTTTTGATTTCATAAGTTATAAATTATGGAAATATTTTATATATATTCTAATCTTGTGTTTACTAAATGCATAAAAAAAATTTAGAGAAAGTTATTATTGATGAGCCCATTTAAGACCGATAAGAAACCAAAAGCAGGATTTCATATTTTTTATCAGTTTTATTTTTAGTTTAAGGAAATTAAATTCAACTTTAATGTTAGAAGAAATTCATATTTAATTACTTATACATAGATACATAGGAAGCTAATGAAATTAAAATTTAATTAATTTTCTTATTTGCATATTGCAGTGTCGCTTAAAACTCAGATTATATTTTTTTAGTTATTATATATATATATATTAGAAGTCATTTCCGGGTAATTTTCTCATGTTATGTAGATTTGACCATCAACAGTTCGGTACCTATTCTGGCTTCAATTTCAAGCGTTTTTAGGAGATAATATTTTGGGATTCTGAGTCTTAGTGCTCAAGAGTCACTGTTTGTATTTTTGACACTAACACACGTCTGGCTCGTACCACTTACTAACATACAGGGGTTGGACAAAAATATGGAAACACCTTGAAAAAAACACGTTTTCTTGCCTAATAAGGTGTAGGAAACACGTTGGCACTCAAAACAGCTAGCAGTCTTTTCGGAATGGATAAATACAGTTTCTGTATGATTGCCAAGGGAATATTGTACCATTCTTCCTGCAAAACGTTGGCAAGGTCAGATAACGATGTTGGCCGTGGATAGCGAGAACTCACTTTCCGCTCCAATGTAGACCACAAAGATTCGATAATGATGCGACAAATCATTTATCGTCTTGGAAGACACCATCACCATGGGGGAACAAAGTTTGTACCATGGGATGGATTTGATCGGCCAAAATGTTCACATAAGTTTGAGCCGTAATATGCCCTGACAGAGTTATCATGGGGCCAGAAGAATACCACCATATTAAAGTCTATCTTTCTTTTCAAACATGCATTTCACAAGGTGTTTCCATATTTTTGTCCACCCCTGTATATATATATACGTACATATATTTATAAATATATATATATAGAGAGAGAGAGAGATTTATTTAGGTGTAGCTAGACATATACTGTTATCCCAATTAAGTGTGAACGAATGATTATTTTGTTATTATAATTATTATAGTGACATAAATTGTCAGAAATTTAATTGAATAGGAAGATGGGGAATTTTAAGGAATTTGATTTCCACGACCAAAAACTTTAAAAATTTTAAACTTAATAAGTTGTGCTACGATAATAGAGATATTATCACTATAAAATTATTTCAGGAAATTCCAGTATATTAGTTTTAATATATATTATTAATTATACTTAATCTTTTTAATACCTTAAATTGGTTAAATAAAAGTATTGTTTTTGTACTTCCATTTTATTATAAAGATATCAAATGATTTTTATAAAAAAATAATTTTCTGGAAATTACTCGTAATGCCTTTTCCATTCATTTTCTTTATATAATTTTTTTCTAAATGAATGGGAATAACAACAAAAAAATCTTAAAAAGTATTTAAGAGGGTGAAAATGAAATTCTGATAAATGATCCATCAAGTTCTACCGATTTTCTTTCGCTCTCTCTCTCTCTCTCCCACTCACACACACACACTCGAACATCTTACAATGGATGAAGTAAAAGATTCATCATCACTCCATTTTAAGGAAGAGATACACCCAATCAATTATCTTCAATCCCCCCACCCCCGCCCACTTTATCCCTTTACTAACATTAATGGCTCATTAGACGCTCTTATCTTATCTCTTACTCGTTTCTCTAATTATTAATAACGATTTTAATTAACATTGAATTCAGAAATGAAAATACAGACAAAGTTACAGGGTCCTCTATTTAATTAGTTGTTAATTTCATTAAATTTTCTTTAATGATTTTAGAACGGATCATATATGTATTTTAAGCAAATTTATATCTAGATAGTATGTAAGCCATGTTGTATTGTACTAAGAGATTTATTAATATCATAAATTTTATGATATCCTCCTGTCCACTAATATCGGGCTTAATTATATTAAGTTTTCATTTTCTGTTTCTTGTGAACGGTGCATATATTTATTTAGGAGATACATTTTTAGAATTTTATTTTAATAATTATTAAGTTCAAATTTTTAAAATGATGGATCATTTTTAAAATCATTAATGATTACATGTTTTAAATCATTTAATTTGTAGTTTCTTCTATCGAGTTATATTCTATCTTTCTCATTATCTCTGGGGTGTATTGAACTTGAAAGTTCTTGACCATAGTTACCGGGTTCTACCAACCGGCTATCAGTCTAATAATCATTCACTTCAATTATTGTTACATTGATTATATAATATTAGGTAATCTAATTCAGGTTCACTGAATTTCACCAAGTATAATAATCAAGAATTAATAAAATTCTAAATAATGGTGATGATATATATATATATATATATATTTGTTTGTTTAGATTTACGTGAAAATTTTTATTTTCACGTATAATTGTAAGATTTGAGACTCGACGTTTCGGCGCCCATTTTGGCGCCATTTTAAAGAGTTTATTTAAACATCGACTCTTGTGGTTCCCACATGCTAAGACCCAGAATCCCGAAAGTTCCTTTTTAAGTAAACTCTCTTGAAACGTGAAAATAACTAAGAAATAATTTCTCATAATATATATATATATATATATATATATATATATATATAATATTATTTTTACTTTCATAAATTTTGTTTTAAAATAAATTTCAATAGCTTAAATGAATTTTCATTTTTTTTTTATTTTATTGGATATTTGATATTTGATATTTGATACAATCATTAAACTGACTCTAGCGATATTGTTTTAATTTAAAGAGATTTTTTAAAAGAGTTTTTTATAATTTTCCTCTCCTACTAACTCTCAGCAAAAATATATTTATTTTTTAATAACTAAATATTCTGATAATATCTTATTGTTAGATCATAAAATGATTCACTCATTAGAAATAATTCTTTTACCTTTGATTTATTTATTTATAAATTAGCTTAAGCATTAAAATAAGTATATCATTAAATATATATATATATATATATATTGTAATATATAAGCATAAAAGTGCATTTTTACCGACCGACGATAGTAAGGGAGGTATTGTTTTCACACCAAATTTCACATGTGGAGATTCTTACATATCTCCACGAATCATGCATTTTCTTAACAGAAAAAAGTATTTTTAGCATGATGTCTGTCCGTCTGTCCGTCCGTATAGATGTGTACAGCCTGAACGGCTTAACGGATTTTGATGAAATTTGGTATATTTACTTAATGCATCAGTGGGATGAATTGATCAACTTTTGGTGCAAATCCGGAAACCGGAAGTGGTAGTATTAGCGATCGACGATAAGAAGGGAAGGGTTATTTTCGCACCAAATTTCACATAAGGAGATTTTTTTACATATCACCACGAATGTATTGGTTTTATCCTCGGGAAAAATCATCTTCATTATGTTTTTCTTAATTTAAAATTATATGACGTCACCCAGCCCTTCATGACGTCACAGCCTCGGGTAACGCCGGCAACGCCGGCTACTTCAGCTATATATTATAAATAAAATAAAATTAAAAATATTTATGTTATATCCATATCTGTTTTTACATTAATAGATATATTAAAATTATTTGAAATTGTTTCTGTAGCTGGAAATTAATTTATTTCAAACCGTCGGTCGGTTCGGACCTGGCCACAGGTCAACTTATTATATATATAATGGTGCGGAAATCTAGAAAGTTATTTTTTGAACACATGTGTGTGAGAGAATATAAAGAAGTTGTTGGGATAGAGAATGAAAGACCTTTTGGCGCAACCCATCAAGTAAACCAGCCGATAGAGACAATAGAAATATCTTCTATTAAAAGTTTAGATATTTCTTGAATTCTTGTTTTAAATAACTAATAAAAATGCATCCCATCTGGTCCCCATATGATATACCTCTTCGTTACCCAAGAGGGAGTGATGGGTGGACAATTTTGCCAAGTTATATTGGAGGGGATGATGAGCTTCTACATTTTTAGAGAGTTTTGATCATTCTTGGTGATTCTTGGATAGAGTGTAAGGGAGGTGACTTCACCACTAAGTGAGAAAAACTACAAGGATCAACCCGTGGAGCAAGGAAGCTGTTGCCTGCCCAGATTAGACGGAAGATACCATATCTTGAAGAAATAGCCAAGAATCATCACGTGAAGTCTCAGTGTTCCCCGCGAACTCATTATTATTTAAATAAGAGGTCGAGCCATATTTAAATAATTGCAATTACTTAATGAAACTCAATTCCATTTAATTTATAATCTTCCTATTGATGACGGTATCATATCAACTCTATAATTTCTTTGTTATCTATTGTTATCATATAATTCTTCTATTTTATGAAATACATAATTTTAGTTTAATTTTATATATGCATTTTTGAATTCAATTTTATCATTTCCCTTATCAACCTTGGCGGATTCAATACCCATTCAATCTTCACAATTAATCCAGAGTGCTACCAATTAATTTAATCTTATTTTCAACCAATTTTTCTCATTAACCACCTAATCATCCAATATATATTAGTATATATATTAATTGAATGTTAAAGAAAAAAGATTTTTTGACTAAAGACAATATTAATTAAATAAATTAAATGAACCCAATTATTAAATATGAAATAACCATCTCCTAGATTAAATAATTAATACTTAGAATATTCAAGTTGTAGAAATAAAACATTTATTTATTACTCATTTTGATAAATGATAAACGACCTTCAGCCTATTTAAATTTATTTAAATTTTCAATATGTTGAATTTTCCAGGAGAGATAATTTCATACAATTTCTTTGTTTTTGTTATTAATTAATGGCAATAAAAGTGAACTCATCCAAATAAATGCAGCACTTTATTAGGCGAATGCCCTGCTTTGGATCTAATTTGTAAATACAAAAGACACCCGGAGCAGGATGCTACTGGATTAGACACGCTTATTTTCATCAACTAAATCACCTTCAAGATCTCATTAGACATAGACTCTTTATTTATCTTCTTTTTTTTATGTGAAACAAATTAAAACAAAACGTAATGCAAAAACAAAAGCGTTTAAAGACAATTAATAATCAAAATATCTCTCCCATATATATGTACAAATATACATATACAATTACATAAAGAGAATTTATTATAAATAATTTATTTATTTTTGAAATTAATTTCATTTACCCATACTAAAGTAAATGTCTGTTTATCTTGGAAAATTCATTTCACCTAAATAAATATAAATTTTAATCATTCCTATTTTTCATTTCATTTTTATTTTTTTTTTTTTTTTTTTTAATAAGATTTTCTTTTGGAATGTAATTTCAGTTCTGACATTTTAAATTTGAACTACTACGATCTCATGAGTAAAGATTGATCTATTTCTTGGAAACCGTTGGAAAATAATAAATTATTAAACGATATTTCAAATGTATTTCTTACAAATCAAGACAAATCGAAAAAGGAACCTTTTAATAGTAACATAAATGAATAGAAAAAATAAATCTATATTTATGATCTCTTCCTAGATAAATAAAATTTTATTTAATATTGAAATAGGTTTTATTCATTATCTATATATATATATATATATATATTTATTAATTTAAAATTTTGAGTTCATAATATTAATCCATCAGGCAATTATCATATTAAATCTGATTAAAGATAAAGAGATAAAATTACCTTTATTATATAATTGTATAATATTTGTATCTCATGAATATGAATGATCAAAGGTACAGATCACTGTTGATGTACAAATGTACATATATTGTTTATTGATGTTCTCCACATGCAAAAAATAAAGTCCTGAAGATGTTTCTGGCTTGTGGCCGAAACGTCAACATTAGTTAGAAAGCGTAATTCTTTTTCTAAACCTACTGTTTTCCTGCTGGTTACTCGCTGACTCCTGGTCCATTATACATTTTCTTATCAGCCAATATCATGATAAAGAGATAAATTTCTCATCTGGAAACGTATAAATCTTAATTAATTTCCTTTACTACATTTTACAATCATTTTTCTTAATATTTCAATTTTTTAAGGTAGAGGGAGTAGAAAATCTATTTTTATTTTTATATTTTAATAAGAACTAGTGAGTAAACATTCCGATTTTTCATTCTTTTAAAAATTCTATATAATAAATAAAAATTGTTGACACTGCATATTTTAATTTGATATTTTTATTTCAACTTGTAGAAATATCACGAAAACATAAAGAAAATAATATGAAAGAGAAAAGAAAATATTCAATTTTTCGATTTGCTATTTTCATTTCAATATTGTATTTTTTTAAAGAATTTATAATAAATGTAACTTATTGATTTTTTTTCTCTATAATATGTATCCAATATTTCCAATAACATAAATTTATTATGGAAGCAAGTTATTTTTATGGTGAAATGCTGTTGGCTGGTTATTTCATGCCTCTCAACCAACAAAAATTGTTCGCATGCATGTTTCTACCCCTTCTAGTCTCGTTTTTGTTTTCCGAATGAATTGGATGCTCTTTTCTTATTTGGGTTGACAACAATTGGGTTGTGGGTGTCGTATGTTGTATCTACATGACTGGTTGGAGAGATGGGTGGGTGGGTTCTTTCGCCCTCTAACCCTAGGCTAAGGGCTGCTCTAGACTTGTATTGATCTCGGCTGCGAGCAAAGGGATGCACAGTTCAGACGGCCCACCACCCTCCAGTGACCTCTCTCCCTCTCTTTTTGGAAAATTTCTTCTTAATCCTTCCACGAATCCTTTTCCATTCCCTTAAAAATTCCTCCCTTTGCTCCCGTTTCCTCGTACCAACCACCCTCATTCCTTCTTCTTCTTCCATGTCCTCCCATCGCTGTCAATCGCTCCTTCATTCCAATACTTGACTGTCTCGTGTTTACATTGCAGCTAAGCTTAAAAGTTGAAATTCAAATAGATTCGTAAGATGAAATTTCCCAACTACGAAATTCAATTTTTTTTTTTTTTTTGTACATTATAAGATTAAAAAAACTAATATAAAAAAACTCTATAAACTAGTTTATCAATTGATGAAAAGATATATTGAAATATTTGACTTTCAAATTCATTTTTTTTTTCATATTTTTATATAAAGATTTTGAAAGATAAATCACAAACTTAAGAGAATAACATCTCGGAACGGATCATATTGTATTCTTCTCGATATTATGTTTGTTACATTTTCTCACTTTTCCTCAACAAATTACTTTTTTCTAACAATGATTTGTAAATTCTTAAATTTTTAAAGAAATATTAAAATATGATGAATAATTTTATACATTAAGTAAATTACAATATTTTCATTATAGCTTTTATACGGTTTATTTAAACAAAAACAATTAATTGTTTTTTGTTTTTTTTTGAATAGTTGTATAAATTTTTATTGTGTTTAAAAATTTAATCTATGTAATTCCATTTTGAGGTTAATTAAATAAATAGTTGGGTGTGTAGAGATAAAAGGAAAAGAAGAAATGAAGTTACTCATCTCCATTTGGAAAAGTGTTTGTATAAAACAATTTAGATTAATTGTCAATGAAATTTCCTCTCTTTCACTTGTGAGATTGTAGAGAATAGAAGTGTGTGGAAGAGAAAAGCGAGGAGGTCATCACCAACGAACTATAAAGTTGCACGCTCATTTGGTGTAATCCAAGTTTGGCTTGAGAGTTGCTTCCATACATGTTGATTCAATTGGCCACGAAATGCGAAAGTTGGAGTTGCTCCAAAAACGCTCACCCCTCAAGGATAACAACCAATTCATCCCCCATATAGTACATTTCCACCCTCAGTCGATTTCCTCTTTTTTCATCTTTGCTTTTGATCAAAACATCGCTTAACTAGCTACTACGTGGATCAAAATCACAAAATTTGGGACCGAGAGTTAAAACATTTCTAATAACTTCGTGAGTGAAATTTTCATTTTATTTATAAATATAGTACATGGAACACCGAGGTATCGCTGGACCCTTTAACAAATTTATACAATTTGTAATTATAAACTTTAAAAAATGTACAATTATTTAATTATTTATTACAATTGTTCAATGCGTTTTTTTAAAAATGACCCATCAAAAATTTGTTTCCTAAAATGGTACAAATTAATTAAAATAACTTGATTTTCATTTCAAGATGAAAAATATATTCAAATTTACTTGATAAAATATTTGATCCTATATTATATATATATATATTGTTATAATTAGATGGTTTCAGCTTTATATTTTTGAAAGTAGCAATAGCTTATAGACTGTTTCGACCTAGGATTACTACTCATAGTAATATATTATAAATTCTGAAATTATAATGACACTTGTCTATATTTTAATTAAGAAAGGAGGATTAAGAAAGGAGGTTATATTTTTTTCTTTTTATTTATAATAATCAAATATCATTTATATATTATTTATAATTTAATCTAAAAAACATTTTAATTAATATAATATAATTTATTTAATATTATTGGATCAAATTTATTCAACAATTTATTTGAATTTCTTTCCTTTATATGATGCTAACTTCATGAATATTTTTTTTTTTTGGGTGGTGGAATGATAAATATATTTCATAATTTTATTCTAAAATATTATTAAAATAAATACTTTTAATTTTATTCTGAAATTTAATAAAAAATTTTAAAATATTTTAAATATAAAAAAATATTAATACATTATCAATTAAAACAATGGCAAGAGGAAAAATTAAATAAGGATGACGTAATTTGTGTTGACGTCATATAAATTTACTATTTTAAATTTAGAAAATACTAATAAAGTTGATTTTTGAAATCAAAACAGATCGATTTTTCTTTATAAATATTATCTCTCTATAATGGGAATTTCAAAAAAATCTATCGAGCGAGCGGTTTAATATCTCAAAAATATACAAATATATAAGTATATATATACAATTTTTGCTAGTATAATAAGATAAGATACCATATATAATACAGTTTTGAAAATAGAAGTCATATGCATTTCTAATTTATTTTAATATTCAAGCTAACATTTAATATATTCATTATTGATTCAATAAGTCAAGGTTTATAAAATTTTCCATATATATATAATATTATATATATATTATATTTTAATATAATTTAATTATCAATTTTCAATAATAAATTATTTACTAATTCGTGAAATTTTTAGAAAATATTTAAAGAATGCTTGGAATGTTATGATTGTTGATAGCGTGGCAAACTTAGCACGAAATTATTGTACATCGGAAGGGAAATTTTACGTGAGAAAAAAAAACAAGACCTGTTGATAATTTCGATCTTAAAAAACACGACATAGGAATCAATTTAAAATAAAATAATATGAGGTCATTTTTTATTAAATAGACCATAAAAATAAATAATTTTTCTTTATTAATTATTATTAATCTTTCATTATTTATCTATAATTGAATTTAGTTGAATATCGTACATTATATATAGAGTGGAGACACTTCAGATTTTTTAATAATAAATCTAACATTAAAAAAATTTTATAAAAAAATTTCTAAGTTTTTTGACAGATCTCCACGCTTCAAGGTATTCTGATTCCAAAAAAGTTGTTTTCCCGATGACATACGTGGGTGTGCACAAATTTTGTCAACAAAATTCCGATTAAACGGTAAAATGTATGATAACCAAATTTGATATATCAGATAATATTGGTGTCATGACGTCCTGGCAACATTGTCGCTTAGATACGTTAGTAAATAAACAAATAAATAAAATATCTAAAAACCCTCTTGGCATATTTTCAAAATTATAATAAATATAGAAAACTTTAATATGAAAAGAGAATTTTATTCTAAAAATATTCTCTCTCTCTCTCTCTCTCTAACACACACACACACACACTTAGAAATATTTTGACTTTAATTTAAAATTTTAATTAACCAAGATGAATAGTATAAGAAAAGTAAAATGGCCATATTTCCAAAAATATCAAAAATATTAAAAAATTATTTGAAACAATTTATAGAGAATTAAATCATCATTAATATTATCAAAACAAAAGCTAAGTTTGGGATACTAACTTTATAATTTATACATTAAAACACATCTCAACTACTCATTCAATATAAATACTATATTCTACAAATTAATATGATTTCAAAAAAAGGGACATTTATAATTGATTATTTTTCCTATAAATTCGTAGAGTGACAAAATAATATTTGTTCGAAAACATATTTCGTCAATTTTAAGAATCTTCAAAAATAACAAACACAGCCATGAATTTAGTTATAACGTGCCATATCCTGTTTCTGACATTATACTTACATTTTAATACAGACTAATTAACTAACGGTACCAAAAAAAGCAATATAACAATTCTAAAAAATTTGTCAAAACAAACTTTTCAATTAAAATTTTGCAACTTATCTACTATGAAGGTTGAATCTGATGAATTTAATAAGTTTGTTATATGTCAGATTCGAATTTACCCAAAAACAGCCTAAAGCGTTACGTTCACAGAAACATGACGATGAAAATTTGACTAAAAATCGTTGAAGAAGGGATGACAATTTGTGACCAACTGTTGGTGCATTCACTTTTTTTATTTCAAATTCTTGGTAGCCATTTTTGAATTTGATTTTTTTTCTTCCATTCTTTATCAGTTTTTATTTTAACTAAAATATTTGAAAAAAAAAATACCTCACCCAATTCATTATTTTCAATTTTAAATAGTAGATATTTTTTTATTATTTTAATCATGTTTTTTATTTTGTTTATTATTTAAATATCATACAATGGATTATCGGGTTATGAGCTCCCATCCTTTTTCCCATAAGAGATAATGGAAAAGCAATCAATTCGTTCGGGGCTCCAAAATATGATTAAAATAAATCTGGAGTGTCTCCACTCGACTATCTCGCAAATTTGAATTGGATTAACACGTTCCCGCCGGCATGTACCACCGGTGGCTCATGCCGCCACATAAAATAAATAGATAAATTATGGAGCCGGCGGGAACGTGTTAAATAACATAATATTATATTTAAAATAAATTTAATTAAATTATAAATTAAAATTAATAAATAATATTTATTGAACCAGTGCATGCATGTTTGGCTCTTTGTCACGTGTTGGCGCGTGAGATTTGCAGTGTTAAAAAATTAATTCTGGTACTTTCAGCGATTTAATCAAGCTGAAATTCTAGTTATAGCAGTTTTATACAATTATTAATCATGTGAAAAATTATCAAAAATATATCTTTATTTTTACGGTCACTTTAGAAGAATAAAAATCAAAACGTTGTAGGTAATAACCCTCTTCCGGTTGAGCTACATTTCTCAAAAGTTTATAGAAAACTACGAATTTTGAATGATGTCCATGTACCTAATTTCATCATTCTAGCTCAAACCGTTTTTGCGTAATCTTAGTTACATACATACACACACACAGACATTTTTCTCAACCTTAGTGAAAATGATTCAGGAACCTTCAAAACGTATAAAAACATCAAAATCTCAACATCGAAAATTCTGGCGAGATAGTAATTATATTCAACAATAAACATTATTTCTTTTAATGCCCATAATAATTTAACATATGTATATAATATTAAAACTATTGTTTAATCATCGAACTTTATATAAAAGAGGTCGTTGTGCCATGTCAGAAGGAGAATTTTAATCGCTGCTGATGCCTACTTCGATCCGCTGCATCCGGTAAAACACACAAAAGATTTACTCTCTTTATCACTAACTTTAACTTTTTTCGATGATATTTGGTTCACATTCATCATCACTATTCTTAGCTTTTCTTCTTAGTAATCGGCACCTGATTTTGACAACTTTTTATCACGCTGTTGAAATGAGCCACCACAATATCATCATATAAATCATATAAATTATTGGCACTATTAACTGCTGCTTTATCAGAATGAAATTCTTTTACAAATTTTTTTAACTGTAGCCACATTTAACTTGAGTCTCTGATGTTGACAGTTTCGTTTTCTCTCTTATCTTCCTCAGCTCCCGACAGAACATCCCTCATGTTTCTGGTAACCCGAAATTTTTCTTGTAAAGCAAAACAGAAGGTAGAAACCCTAGTATCCATTCAATAAGTAGATTGACAATTTTTTTCTTTAAGCCCTTAATTATTTTATCCAGTTTCATATCTTTTTATTTTATTTTATTTTATTTTATTTTTTTATATTTTTATGTTTTATTCAATATTGTTTTATACCATAAATTACATAAAGTTGGGGAGGCTCGATCCCTCGACCTCAAATTCAACAGACCAGGACTCAAACTAATAGATTTATTAATGTGTTTATTAGGTAGAAATATACAATAATAAAGCATTTATAAAATAAATGTTCAGCCTCATCGGGATTATAATAGATTTAAAAGAGTTAAAATATGTTTAATACAGAGTGTATTCACAGCTATAAATTATAGGAGCATATTCGTATTATTTTATAACAGCCAGGCTAATCTACTGGTTTATTTTAAATTTTAAAATATTATAAAAAATCGTATTTAGCCATTGTCCCTTAAGATCCTCTCTTGTAGGTTCCAACACTCTTTTTAATATTGAGGTATTTTTGAATATAAACAACTTGTAATATATAAGCATAAAAATGCATTTTTTATATATATATTATGGTACGGAAATCTAGAAAGTTATTTTTTTGAACACATGTCAGAGAATATAAAAGATAACTTTCTAGAATTCTTGTTTCAAGCAACTCATAGAAATGCATCCCATCTGGTCCCCATATGATATACCTCTTCGTTACCCAAGAGGGAGTGATGGGTGGACAATTTTGCCAAGTGGCATTGGAGGGGATGAGGAGCATCTACATTTTTAGAGACAGTTTTTGATCATTCTTGGATTGAGTGTAAGAGAGGTGACTTCATCAGACTAAGTGAGAACAACTACAAGGATCATCGAGTGGAGCGAGGAAGCTGTGCCTGCACAGATAAGACGACATGATACCCTGAGGAAAATAGCCAAGAGTCATCCCACTTGAAGTCCCAGTGTTCCCCGAACTCATTATTGATTTGAATAACAGCTAAGTGGTCGAGCCATATTTAAATAATTGCAATTACCTAATAAACTCAATTTCATTCAATTTATAATCTTTCTATATATAACGGTACCATATCAACTCTATAATTTCTTGTTATCTATTGTTATCATATTAATTCTTCTATTTTATTTAAATACATAATTTTAGTTTAATTTTATATATGCATTTTTAATCTGAACCTATTCAATTTTATCATTTCCCTTATCAACCTTCGCGGATTCAATAACCATTTATTATTCTAAATTTAACCAGAGTGCTACCAAATTAATTTAATCTTATTTTCAACCAATTTTTCGCATAAAACACCATACCTAAGTCATCCAATATACGACAAACTTAATAAAGTTAAAATTTAAAAAAAAAATTCAAATAAGTCAAAATTTTTTTTATATAAATTGAATTATCAAATAATTTTGTTTTCTTATAAAAATAAATGAGTTTTGATATATTAAATTTTAGGAATTTTGGGGGGGGGGGGGATCTTGGGGTTGGATATAAACTCGTTCGGACCAATCGTCAATTTACATGATCAATAAAACAATAATTTGTTTTTTTAATAAAAATTGATTCTGATAATAACAATTAGAATTTACTGAAACATTTAATAAAAAAACAAAAATTAACTATCGATAAATTCATTATTTAATCATTGAAAATTAGTAATTAAATGATTTATATTTAATCATTCAAGTATTTCAACAAAAGTATTTATACAAAAATATATTATTTTATTATTTATTAAATACATTGTAAATTTGATAAAACAAATGATAGTGATTTAGTATTAACCAAACTTTACTTGTGAAATAATTTATTGAGTTTTAACAACATTCGGAATGAAATAACTCTAAATATATATATATATATATATATATATATATATATTTATACTTTATATAGGCGAATGAAGAATGAAACACGCACCGACTAACTAGTTAAATGGTAAGTCCCTATATTTCTCATTGTATGAGTGTGCTTATAGAAAATTACACTTTGTATTTGGACGACGGATATCGATCTTCAGCGGTTTCCCGTCGAGTTATTTCTAAACCGAGTTAGAAATATGCCTGTCTTTCTCTCTCACTCTCTCTTACTGAGAAATATTTAATTTAACATTGAGAGAGATATGTGATATGTGGTTAAATCAATTATATTTCCCAATTCATTTGGAACTATATATACTCTCTTCAAATTTATGATAATAGTTTTAATTTTAATTAGTCCAAATTTAATTTTTCAATTATTATAATTATTATGAGTATATATGTAGTTAGTGGAATGGATTCAAGATGGGGGAGTTTTTTTTATATTTTTTTATTTTAACATCAGATATTTATGATAAATTTATGTTTATATAGAAAAACATTGCTTATATTGTTTATAATTCTGAGATGTTTTTAGTATAATTTATTTTCTTGTGTATGTGTGTGTGTGAAGTTTAAAGGTAAATATTATAATTTTAAAATAAATCAGCAAGATCTAATTTATTTAATTTATTTTAATGAAATTATTTTTTGTATAATAGTATGTTAAAAATATAAAATTCAATAAAGAAATAAATAAGTTAACTAAAATAGTTTTTAAGAAAAAAACAAAAAAATAAACAGGCGAATTTGTTAAGGTTACTTTACATATTACGAGTATTATTATTTATATTGGAAAAATTAATTATTAAAATTATTTATTTAAATTATTAAATATTAACCAATTTTTACTATCTCGCCAGAGCTAGAATGATGAAATTCGGTACATGGGCATTATTCAAAATTCATAGTTTTCTATCAACTTTTGAGAAATGTAGCTCAACTGGAAGAGGGTCATTACCTACAAGGTTTTGATATTTTTTCTTCTAAAGTGACCGTAAAAATAAAGACTTATGTTTGATAATTTTTCACATGCTTAAAGATTGTATAAAACTGCTATATATAGAATTTCATCTTGATTGAATCGCTGAAAGTACCAGAATTAATTTTTTAACACTGCAAATCTCACGCGCCAACACGTGACATGGTGCCATCAACAAAGAGCCAAACACGCCCTGGTTTAATAAATATTATTTATTAATTTTAATTTATAATTTATAATTAATTAAATGTTATTTAAATATAATAAATGTTATTTAATCCAATTCAAATTTGCGAGATAGTTGTGTGGAGACATTCCAGATTTTTTCTTTAGTTTAATTGATTGATTCTTAATGGTGTTCATTAATTGTTATTTGAAAGAACATTAACAATATTTTTTTATTCAATGATTACTTCAACCAAATAACTTTTTTTCTATATCTCGTATTATTTTTTTATATTTATATTATGTATTTATATTTTTTTTTATATTAAAAGAAAACAAAATTAATTAAATAAAAGATAAGAATTAATGTTAATAAATACCTTTCATTAATACTATAAATATATCTTGGAAACGAATTTTTCCATTAATTAAAAAATTACACCTTTTAAAAATCTAATTAAATAAAGTAAAGTGAAACATTTTTTAAGAGAAATGTGTTAATGATTATTTATTCTATTTAAATGCAAAAAATAATAAAAAATGGAGGCTTATAAATAAATTATAATCATATTTATTTAATTAATTGACATAGGAGTGAGTACTATCTATATATGTACTTTTATAATAATAATATCATTTTATTTATTAGGATAATATTTTGTAGAAAATGAACAAAAGATTATAATCATTATTAATCCTGTTTATTTTTTGGATAGATCTTAATTTTCTCTTTATAATATGCAAATGCAATTTCAAGGCTTTTAAGTTGTGGGAGTTGTGCTTTTGGAGTCAATTACTTTAAAAGGGTAGGTGTTCATGGTAAAGGTGGGAGAAGCAAAGGAACGTTATTGCACAAATCATAGTAATATTAATGTCAATTTTGGAATGTCTAAAAGGGAATTTGACCTACGTACTATAAATTATAATTGTATTGAATGTAATTATATACATAATAGCAATGCAAGTTAAATATATAGAATTGAGTATATATTGTTATATCCTTTATGAGATAAAATAAGCGAAATGAAAATGTAAATTGTTGGAAAATATGTAAATTTTATGACTCTCATTATATTATATAGTAATAAATAAATAATGATTATTTTGGAAATAAGGGAACGCGAACTTTTATTTTATTACCAAAATAAAAAGTATAGTAAATAATAATATTTAACAATATAATCATATTGTGTACAAGTTTTATGTCAAACGCATGAAGTGTTGATATTTATTTTTTACGATATAAAGACCTTGATGTATAATTTAGAAAATAATATTATCATTTACTATGTCAATTGTCTAGATTCTAGATATCTAAATGATAGAATCAAAAATTGAAAATTCAATAAATTATTTGTTTTTTACCGTTCGACGATAGTAAGGGAGGTATTGTTTTCACACCAAATTTCACATGTGGAGATTTTTACATATTTCCACGAATCATGCATTTTGTTAACAGAAAAAAGTATTTTTAGCATGATGTCTGTCCGTCTGTCCATCCGTCCGTATAGTGTACAGTTTGAACAGCTCAACGGATTTTTAAGAAATTTGGTATATTTACTTAATGCATCAGTATGATAAATTAATCAACTTTTGGTGCAAATCCGGAAACCGGAAGTGGTAGTATTAGAGATCGACGATAGGAAGGGAAGGGTTATTTTCACACCAAATTTCACATGAGGAGATTTTTTACATATCACCACGAATCATGCACTTTGTATTGGTTTTATCCTCGAGAAAAATCATCTTTATTAGTTTTTTCTTAATTTAAAATTATATGACGTCATTCGGTCATTCATGACGTCACAGGCTGGTCTTACATATATATTTTTTATATAACATATCTGTTTTTTTATTACATTAATAGATACATTAAAATTATTTGAAAATGTTTCTGTAGCTGGAAATTAATTTACTTCAAACCGTTGGCCAGGTCCTGGCCACAGGTCAACTTATTTTAATATAATATATATTTAGGGCTCATGATAAAAGTCTATTAGATAAGTTGACCTGTGACCAGGCGCAGAACCGACCGACGGTTTGAAGTAAATTAATTTCCAGCTACAGAAACAATTTCAAATAATTTAAATGTATCTATTAATTCAATAAAAAACAGATATGAATATAACATAAATATTTTTAATTTTGTTTATAAGTAGGAGCTGGCTGTGTACCTCATGAAGGGCTGGATGACGTCATATAATTTTAAATTAAGAAAAAACTAATGAAGATGATTTTCCCGAGGATAAATCCAATACAAAGTGCATGATTTGTGGAGATTTGTGAAATTTGGTATGAAAATAACCCTTCCCTTCCTATCGTAGATCGGTAATACTACCACTTCCGGTTTACATACACGAAAAGTTGATCAATTCATCATACCTCCCTTACTATCGTTGGCCGTTAAAAAAAAGGAATTAATTATATTGTCCTAGTTAATGAATATATCCATTTAACTAAATTTAATTATATTTTAATGATTGTCAAAGTTATTATAATAATGAAAATTCACTGTGACAAACCTGTATTAAAAAACAAAACAAAATAAAAACATAATAAATTAAAATATCAAAATTATGTTTGTGTATCTCACAAATTTAATAAAATCAATAAAAATAAAACAACCAATCACAAAATTCACATTTAATTAAATTGTTTATCATAGACTATACAATTTTATTTATTATGAATTTACTAATTATTTATTTATTTATTTTTACAATATTATAATTCTTATATTATACCAAAATATATAATTTTAGTATACTATAATTAAATATTTAATGAGAGATTTTTTTGTTTTTATTTAATGTGTTAATTTATATAATTTTTTTTCAATTCTCTCGAACGAATTTTATTAAAGATTGGAAATCTGTTGTTTTTTTATAATTGAATTATTGAGTGTAAAATTACTAATAATTTCAATAGATTAGCAGTATATGGAGTTGAATGTTTGTTTTATACTGGATATTAGGATTATCCTTATTGAAATTGTATTTTCTTGTTTATTTAATACCTTTTATCGTTTTTTTACTAATATCACTGTTTTAGATGATTTTTACATTTAAATAAAGAAAAAAAATAAAAGTCGATGTAGATGAACATTTAAGGAAGTATACTTTTTTGAAATATATATACATAGGAATAGATATATTTATACGGACAGATAATGAAGAAAAGCATGAAAGAGAAGAGTTGGGTGGAAGAGGCTCAGGTTGGGGATATTTGTAGAAATGTGGTTGCTACGACCAAAGATTTTTACCGACCGACGTTAGGAAGGGAAGGTATTGTTTTAACACCAAATTTCACATGTGGAGAATTTTACATATCTCCACAGATCATTTATATCCACGAAGTATTAATTTTATATGCATTGTCGGAAATTCTTCACTTAAAATATAGTTGTAATTAGTAATTGATTAATTAAACTAAAAATAAAATAAAAATAAATTTAGTCATTTGTAATTCAAGTTTTTCCAAATCGTTAGTCTGTTCTGTGCCTGGCGATAAGCTCATTTTTTAGTTCCGTAAAGCCACAGAGATAGATAGATAGATATAATTAATTCATTAATATTTTGATTAAAATTTAATTATAAAAACTTATTTTTATTCTATAAAAAAAAATAAATAAAATAGAATGAATTAATTATATTAAATATTATTTTATTAAAAAGAGAATAATCCAAAATATTCGTAAATAAATTCTGCCCTATTTTCTTATGGGATTCGTTCCAATTAAGTGCAGATGAACGCCATATGTTTCTTGGTTGGCTAACGCCACTTGGGTGTGTATTTGGATTAACGAAAATGAAATTACTCCCAGCGTCATGGACACTGAGAGAGAGAGAGAGAGAGAAACGGAGAAGAGACCGCAATTCGCGCAGATTTATTGGCACAACTCGAGCCAATTGGCGCCCACCTATTTCCTTTAGTGCTTATAGCCTTTCTATATTTTACCCCTATCAGTCTGTAGATGAATTTCACTAATTTCGAATTTTTAGAAGAGTGTGAAAGAGAAAGAGAGAGAGAGAGGGGGAATAAGAATGGATATAAGAAAAGAGAGTTATGTGCCAAATTTGACCATGTTTAAGAAATTCTGATTTCCATTCTCCTATATTCAAAATAAAAGCATCTTCTAATTGTCGAATATAGGTCTAAAAATAATAGAAATTTATTAAACACGAATATTCTGGAATTGTAAATCTCTAAAAAAAATCATAAAACTATAATATGTATTTTTTAATTTATCTAATAAAGATATTATAAATTATTAAAATTAAATATAAATTTTCAAAATTTGGATGATTATTCAACTTCATGTTGTGATATTTCTAAATTTACAAACATCTCATTGCTTTTGCCTGTAATTATAAAGTAAAATTTTAGAAAAAAAGGGTTATAATCATTTATAGATAATTAATAGGTATATTTTATTAATAATCATTTAAGTACTATTAAAATTATTAATTCCATTACTCTTAAATTTTATTATTTTCTATTTAAAAAAAAAATTATTTTAAAAAAATAATATTTAATTAATAAATCTTAATATTTATGATTGAAATTAATTTATAAAATAATAACGACTTTTTTTTACAAACAAATAAAAGTAAAAACGTGATTTACGATCTTTTCATCTCCCAATATATAACGTAGGTATATATATAATAGAACTACTCATGCATAGATGTAAATTGACCAAAACACACTTTTTATTTATGTTTATGAATAAATCAAGTTACTCAATTTACATAAATGATGCTATAAAATATAAAAAAAAAGTATCAGCTAAAGAAATCAAATAAAATAAAAGTAACTAAAAATAAAAAAAAAACATTTTAAAAAATATTATTCAAATTTCAAAAATACAACAAACATAAGATCACATAAATATTGAAATTTCATATAAAAAAGTCTGAATTTGTAAATTTTCAAAATATGTTTTCTAAATATATTGATTGATAGAGAAAAAATAAATATTTATATTTATTTATCTTATTTATTATATATAGTATATTTATTATATTAAGTAATATAACGGACAAAGTATTTATATTTTTATTTATTTATTTTATTATTCATTTTATTTTGTTTGTCTATTTTTCTTATTATATTAACAAAGTTATTTTGTCGCATTAAGGATAAATGTAATATATGTATATAGATATAATAATTCGACTAAGGGGAGGAACCATCTCCCTCCAAGTTTTTATATTTTTATCAGTTGAGAATTGGCAGTTGAAAAACATATATCATCCTGATATGACCTTGTAACTAACACGTCCCGTGATATAATTATTTTTTTTTATCATCACACCCTGTGATAACTATTCCTATTACTCCCTGTAATAATAGTGAATTACATTATCTTATTTTTTTTATTTAAATGTCTTATATTTAATCTGTTTAAATTTTTTTTTATTAATTAAAGTGTATTAGTGCGAACATTATTTGTTTTCCTTTTCCCTTAATTTTTTTTTCACCCTTTTGTATTCTGGGATAAAGACAATTTACCCAAAGTCTAGCGCCCATAATTTACTTATAATACAATTCACAGTCATCGTGGGTCATTACAAGTGCCCCATAGTTGGATCCTCTTACAGTAATAAAATTTTCAAAATTATTTATAGTCTTTTCATTGTAAATAAGTATGGTATCACAACCATTGTCTTTTAAAACTGATAAGCATTTCTCTTAATAATAAAATTATTATCAAAAATTAATAAGTTTTAGATGAAAGAACATTGAACAAAGGATTTGATATTATAAATAATAATATTTTATATAGGATATATTAAAGAAAAAAAACAAAAAAAAAAGAAAACATTTAATATAACATTATTTCTATATCATTTGTATATGGATATTTAATTTTATTAAAGAAAGAGTATTATAAAATGTGAATCTATATTCTCTTTTAAAAATGATATGATATCAACATCCGAAGCAACCTCCGTAACATCCTACTCTCAATTTTCGACCCTCTTTCCAGATCGTCTAACCTTATGTTACTCCCCAGTCGCTGGTAAATAGATATAGCTATATATATTTATATATGCATTTAAATAAAGCCCTCAGGCTATATATAGGTTTAAATATGTGTATCATAAAATATCTCTATAGGTATATAACCTATCAATAGAGATATGACATCAAACAGGACTTCCTTTCAAAGCATTCAGCAGAAGCGAAATGCTATTCATTTTTGTGATTATTTTATTTTAATGAGTTTATTAAATGTCTATCTAGAATATCAATTTCATTATTATATTTCTATTATTTATAAATCATATTTTTACATTATTTATTGATTTTTCACTTTATAAATAATAACAAATGAACATAACTGATTTTTTTAGTTAGAAAGTATCTCGCTGGACCCAAACGCCTAATACTTATGCAACCATCGTGCGTATATAAACTTAATGTTAGATACAATATATCTAAGAATTTGTTTCTTAAAGTTAATATCTTAATGAGATCTTATGGAAATGATAATTTTAATTCTATAGAAAAATATATTAATTATTACCACAACTATTTTGAAAGGGTAGATTATATGAAATGAAAACGTGAATTTTCCTCTGAAAGTTTATATTCAATGAAAATATTATTTTGTAACAATTTGCAAATCTAACATCTTGTTTGATTAATTTATTAATAACCAATTTTCTTCTTCATTTTCAAACGTTTTTATAAATGAAATTAATTTATTGTTTTTTTTTGTTTGTTTTGATTTCAGGTGAAATTTAATGCGGAAGAACGTTTGGACAACATTTCTTAGAGGAGTTTATAAGGATCATACTGATATATAAATTCACAATTTTTTTTTATTAATGTGAGTTAGTATCTTAAAGATTCATGCATTCTAAAATCAAATAAATTTGAAAATTATTACATTAATTATTAATATTGAAAAAATATATTAGCAATGTTTCCACAGCAAGGCAAACTGATGTGGAAAAAATTATCATTTATAAAAATCAACAATAATAAAAAATAATTTTAATAAATTTGATTTATAAATAAATGGTTTGGGATAATAGGGAACAAAAATGTTATTTCGAATAATGGATTGAAAGGAAGGGTAATCAAATACAAGTGAGATTGTATAATTAATCAATAGATAATAATTAGATTGTATGCAATATACTGAACTCCATGGAATGTTAATTAATTTTATTGGATAAATAGACCAGCATTTTTTCTGTTTAACTTTTATTAATGTTATTTAGTTAGAAATATAAAAAAAATTATTAAAGAATTAGATATACCAGATAGTATTTAAAATTACTTAAAACCATATAAGAATCAATTTATATATAGTATAGAACAAAAATATAGATAATGGATGGATTATTCTTTTATTGATAAGATCTACTTTTGCACGTTCATGATTTCTCAAATTTTCGTAGAAAAATGATGACTTTTTTCTACATCTTCCAAACTTTCCAGTTATAGGTCCCTACAGATTATTTAAGCAAGTTCCAAAGACTAAAACCATTTTAATATTCTGTCATCTGGTGGTCAAATTGTATTAAGTACTCTCTAAACCAATGTTTCTTAATCTTTCTAGCGAGTCGCACTCCTTTGAATCTGAAAATATATCTCCACACCCCTTTGTAAAATGTGTTTTAATTTTTTAGCCTAGAAAAATACATTTTTGATGGTTTGAAATTTAATAAATGATATTTAATAATTTTTATGGTTAGGTAGGGGGGCTTCTCCCGCACCCCCAAAAATACATTCCCGCACCCCCGGTTAAGAACCACTGCTCTATACGATTACTACTAGCATATTAGTAGTATTAGTCTATACAATACAAATAAATTACTTTCCCAATTCATTTAAAATGAATTTAAAATTATCTTAAATTGTTTTAATAAGAAGAATTAAATAATAGTTCAAGGTTTTTCAAAATAAATTAAAAGTAAAAGTTTTTAATTTTCAAAAATAACTAAATCACTTTTTAGTTATTTAGTTAATATCTAAAATTAGTTCACTTGTAAAATAGAAGGAAGATGCTCGAATAAATATAATTATGTTGGTAACGAAAAATATAAAATTAAAAAACATTGGTAACTTGTCATTAAGATTTATTTAATAAGTTAAGAAAAGCGAGTTATTATTATTCTGATTTTTATCAGTATTAAAGTATTAATTAATAATCAGTTTTTTAGTTTTTGTGGGACATTTTGATGACACTGGGAGACCAGATTTTAGCAATAGACCGTAGTATAAAGACCCCCTGATAGTTCTTAAATTATTACAATTAAGACAATGGAAATAAAAATACAAAAATCTACATTGTGTGTTACAGAGTTTTTTAAGAATGATGTATACTATATTTAATTTTTCTTTTTTTAATAAAAAATAAATACAGTTTAAATTGTTTATAAAAAAAAATACAAAAAATGTAATATAAATGTTTTCAATTTTATCTTTAATATTAAATTATGATATTTCATTAAAATTTTCATTAGTAATTACTAATAAAATTGAAATATTAAAATGTTTTACAATATAGGCTATAATTTTCTATACAAGATTAAAAATTCAAACATAATTAAGATTAAAATTTGCAAAAACAAAAAATTATTTCTTTTAAAAGAATGGAGGCTCATCTTCAAACAGAAGTACATCTCTTTACTTTTGACCTGCATTATACACATCAACAAATACATAACTCCCTTCAATTCATTTATATTTTATATGAATATACAGATGAAGATTAATATTAAATCCATTGCAATTTTTATTTACAAGATGACATATTTTTTCTTAGAAAAAAAAAGTGAACGGTAGCAAAAAAAAAGTAAAGTTTGATGATCACGTCGAAAAGCGCATTAAAGTTCTATATCTATCATAAATATATAAAAAATTAAACTAATGGATCATGATTTTTTATATGGACATTATTTATATCATTTTCAAAGCAATTTATTCTCTTATAATAATCTTTTAACTAAAACTAAAAATAAACTCAGGTTCAATCAATGGATGGATAAATAAATAAATTTATTGATGAACATGATTTTTTATTTATATTTAAACTTTGAAAAAATTTTAAAGGGTAACTGTTGATTAGGAAGAGAAGGTTAATAACATATTATAATGTTGCGCAAGGATAAATTCACTTGACTTAAGCAACTTCAAACTTGATTATATTTTCTGATGATATATATATTCACCTGATTTAAATAAAGCCAGTTTTCTGCAGATATTACAGTTAATGTGCTGAATATATATTGCCGGAGTTGATAATGACCTCCACCGCTTTGCTTACGAGCTTATAAAAATATTGTAGGTCCTAAAGTTTATAAATAAGTTTATAATAAAAAAAAAAAAAATCAATTCTAATTGAATCTAAGAAAATATTTCAAATTAATTTTTCTATAATAAAATATTTTTATCTTCATAATGAAGACACATTATTATTAGGAACTTTGATATACGCGAATCTATTACTATTTTATTTATACCTATTATTCATTTTCTTTCTATATCTAAATGTATCCATCCCACTATAATACTAATCCAATGTAGATATCTTATTTTTCAAATGAAAAATACCTACTATTTATTTCTCAATTTAATTTCTTTTAGTATTATAAAAATAAATTTTAATAATTTTTTGGATCTTAAATTTATTATTTATTTAAATTTATCACTATGGATAAACTATTTATGTAGTTAAAATTAAAATACTAATATTCATGTAATATAATATCATTATAATTGTATATAAATCAAAATTCAAAAGATAGTGAAAGCCGAATGAATGATGATGGTTTAAACGACAAATGATTATAACTTATACGATATATAATCAGTATAAACAGAAAATTGGAAAATAATTTATTTTGAGCATTAGTCTATATATGCTAGTCTTTAAATTAATAAATTATTTTGAAATTAACTAAATATATGTTATTTTTTATTAATTTTTTTTTATATATATTTTTTAGTATTAGAAATTAGGCAGTTCATTTTGCTCTGATATGTGCCTTCGAAAATATCAAATCTGACAGAATAGACAGTTTGGTTGTATAACTAACAGGCAATATTTTTACACAACTTTTTTTTTTCTTCATATAAAGATATCAAAATAGTTTACTATTAGATTAGATACATTCATGGAAGATGTTCTTAATTTAGCTTATATTATCTTTATTATTATATTTAATTTAATTTTAAAATTTAAAATTTCTCTGTGAATATAATATGAAATAAAAGAATTGATAAATTATATACATATAATTAATATATAAACTTAAAAAATTCATGCAATATACCAGTTCTCATTTAGTTGGATATTTTGAAACAAGTCTATAATTAAATATGCCTACATACTGACTTAGTATTTTCTAAATAATCTTAAATTTATAAATATAATACCAAAAATATATTCCGTTTCTATCGTCGGCCGGTAAAAATTATATATTTGTATTTTTTAAAAAAAAGTTAATCACAAGGTAAATGATGATAAGTTATCTAAAATATATTATCTAGATTTAATAAATAAGCTTTCTTCAAATGGTTAGATGAATATTATATTATTTAATTTATATTCTATTGACCTTATCTTCAATGAACTTTTTAATAGATATAACTTAAAACTCACATATATAATTTTAAAATTAAATAAATATTTTAAATTTATCTTGATTTTAAAATTAAATAAATATTTTAAATTTATCTTGATTTTAAAATTAAATAAATATTTTAAATTTATCTTGATATAAACATTGAAATAACTATTTATTAATTATTTAGTTTTTTTTTTTAATTTATGTTTAAATAAAATTTGAATAATGAATATGAATATTTTTTTTAATTTATTTTCAACTTACATTTGAATTAATTGGTTGCATCGGTGGATGGGTTGTATATTTGAGAGTAATTTAATCCACTGTTTTTTAATGATATTCACGATGTTAAGTCACAAAACGTCACTCTACTTTCTATTTAATTAGAATAATTAACGCATACACATTTTTTTGGCGCTGATCTTGCCGACCGTATTTATTTATTGAATTAATTCCACTAGGAGCACATACTTATGTTTATTTATTTATTTTTAATAGAAGGGAGGGGAATGATATTCTCTATCCATCTGTCTGGACTCGAAAAACCCGAAACTCCTCGTTTCGACGGGGCACACCGACTGCTGTCGACGGGACTCTTCCGAGAGTCGCACTCGGTGCCCGGGGTTTGGGAGGAAGTTTGTATGTTGACAGCGACGCCCTCTAACGACGCACCCTTGAATCTTCTTTCCACCCCCCAATACCCCATCGACACCAACAACTGACGAGGATCGATACAAAAACACAAAAAAAAAATTATTATGAGAAATTGTCGATCGTGAATCGCGGACATAAATTGGAATCAATGATTCAGGATCAAAATAGAGTTTTTCCATTTGGGAACCACCCAGGAGGCTAGCGGATAAGCGTAGGGGGGTGTACACCCCATACCCTTTCATATTGATTGCTCGAGATTTAAGGCCAGGTCACCAATGATTCTCCTGGGTGACCTCCTCCCTCTCTCTCTCTTTCGGTTTCCTTCACTCTTTTTCTCTTTCACTGCCTAAATGTCGAATCCACTTTTAATATAATTACGTTAAAATTATCAATTTAATTATTTATTTTATATTGACTGATTAAAAATTAAATTAAATATAACATAATATATATATATATATATATTATACAATTAATTGCAAATAGTTATCACCAACAATGGACCAATTTTTTTTAATTTAGTCTTAATACGGAGCTTACTAAATCATGACAATAAATGAGATATTTTAGAATCATTTAATTAAGTTAATTTTTATACATTTATTAATTCTTTTATTTTTTGTGTAGATTTCTATCATCAAATATGTATTATGTTTATTTACCAATATATAAGTATAAAGTATTTGGAAAAATATAAATTTTTATTTTAAAACACTTCCCCCAAAAGAATCATTTTAAATACATTTCAAAACTCAAACGTGATTTAATATTAAATAATATTTTACTTTCATATATTTGTATAGCTTGCACTTTATATAAATATAGCTACATATAGAAATTAAGGTTCAAATGATTTTTTTATTTTGTATATTATCTTATATTGCAATTTTACAAGTGAAAAAAAATAGTATAAACAACTTAACAATACTTAAATAAAATTAATGAAAATAAGCAGATTTAATAATATCAATTTTTTAAAATAAATTGATTTTATTCGTTTTTTGATTAAATAAAAATTATATTTATTATTTTAGATTTTGATTGTAATTTAATAACTGATTTATTTATTGTATTTAGGTAATTTGTTTAGTTTTCAATTAGGTATGGAAATACGATTATTTGAATAAATAAATAAAATATTTCAGTTTTTGGTACTTTTTGATATCACTAACCTATTTTCACCAAACAAGAAGGAACATCACTAAATTAAAAATCATTTATTCAATTTCCATGTAAGAGAAATTCGTAATAAAATGATAATAGTTTAATATTTATTTTTGGTTTACGTCCACTAATTATTTCATTGTTTTGTTACGATTAAGTAGGTAGTAGGGTGTATCTTCAAAAAAATTGATTAATAATCTCTTTATCTATTTCATTTTAGTGAAGCAACCAATCTCATTCATACTCCCTATTTCCAACCATTCAATTCATGTTCTCTTACAATTTCTTAACATTAAACTTTATAATTGTTAGCCCATCGGTCCTTAATCTACTTAAACTTTCCATCGATAAACTTACTTCTTGCCACCCTTTTTCACCAATTTGAAGCACGTTCCACCCACCCATTACTCTCTAGGTTTGGGAATGCATATCTGGTATGTGACTTCCTCTTTCTTGGTCCATAAATTCAATGAAAAATTTTATTTCGCACTATACTGAATCTATTCAAGTCATTTAGTTATCATCAAGGCCTCACTCTAATTTATTACATAAGTACAGGGTCTATCCGATTAGTAGTTTAATATTGATAATATTTTATTTAAATAAATAATTTATACTGAATATATAATTTTCAACCCAATTAAAATTAGAAATATATATATATAAATTTCTTATTTTAAATATCTGATAAAAAAAAATATAAATTAATAATTAATTTATTTTAATTAATATATTAAGTAATGAAATTTGTAAAAAATTATCTAAAATGTATACCATCAAATTTATAAAATTTTAAATCTTAAACATAAATAAATAAATTATACATTTTTTTTTGTTAATAATATTCATTTGTATTATTCAAGATGTATTATAATAATCATAACATCACAAATTTTAAATATAATAAAAATATTAATTAATTAATTATAAATTATAATAATAAACATAAAAATTAATTATAGTTATAGTTTATTTTTGTTTTTTATTACTTTTAGAAAAAAAAAACAAATAAATTTACAAGTCAAACTTAATATTAAATATAAATATATAATTTAATATAATTCATATAAATCAAATAAATTAACGAAATATAATGAATACATAAATTACAAAAAATTATAAATAATTTTAATAAAATGTTTTATTTTTATATCTACTTTTATATATATTGGTTTTATTTTTATACAGAATGTCTGAGAATTTATTTAGGTATTATTAACTATTGAAATTTGTACATTGGTAATTTTGTTTTAGACCATGTTGGTCTATTAAAATAATATTTTGTATAAGTTTCGATAATCATACATTTATTATATCGAATATATACATATAATTGAAAAAATAATTTGAAAACAAATTCTTGAATTAGTGAAATCATTTTTTTTCATTTTCATATTTATTATATTCGGGAATATTCAATTTATGAAATATATAAAGTTTGATTTGTTATTATTTTTAACTATAATCTGAATTATTTTAATATAATTATGGATAATAGATTCTACTAAAATTAATTTAATGATAAATTTTTGTGTATTACTTATTATAAAGAATTGATCTAAGTTTTGAAAAAGTTAAGATCTGAATCGTTATTCAAGTCAAAATTAATAATGATAATAAAATAAATTATATATAAAGGATTATACAAATAAATGCTAGATTACCGAAACAAAACCAAATATATTGCTAAAAAATACGAAAAATTATTATATATATATATATTGCATTTAAATATATGAAAATAATAAATAATAAAGAATAAAATAAATAAATAACTCATTTTTAAAATTCACTTAATATTTGATATTCCCATTTTAATATCATGTATAGGATATTTTTGTGATTTGATTTTATTAAATTTGTTTATTTTTTTATTCCCATTTCATTTCAATTTATTGTTTTAATTAAATTAACATTATGAATAAATGAGTTTCAATATTAATATTCATTCATTTAATAAAAAACTAAAATGAATAGGGAATATTTACTTGTCTCTTTTTATTCATGTTATATATATATATATATATATATTTATTTATATGTATAATATATATAATAGGTTCATATTAAATTGATATTTATAAAAAACAGATCAATAAAATATTTAAATAAAAAAACCAACACAATATTTATTGATAACAGTTTTTTTAACTAGGCAGCAATATTATCATTTTCTTTTTAATTTTACTTTTTAATCGTAAATTCAGATAAGCACTACTTTTTTTCGTTTAAAGCTAATCTGAAATGTTTATATTTTTATTTAATTAATATTTTTTTATTAATTTGGTATTTATTTATTATTGATTTTTTTTATTATTTATTAAAATTGCGTCCACACTAGGCTGAGACAGTCTCCACTATCGATTTCTTAATGATTTCGCCAAAGTTTTCATCGCAGGCGTCTTGATTAGTTGTCGGAGGTGCAGGAGGTGGGGCAGGAGGTGTTGACGTTAAATCATACTCATAGGCATCCCGATATAAATATAAGTCAAGAGCATCTGGCTCTTTCGCCATTTCACTAGAAAAATACAATATATTTTAAAACTAAAATACATTTAAAAGGTAATGTATTTATAATATATACTATTTTCAATTAACAAAAACAAAAAAATACTTAAATTATTAGTTTTTTTATTAGTTAAAAATTGGTCTTTTTAATATGAAGCCCTCTGGGATTACATATTATTTTATTTCATCATGAAAGGTAAAATATTGTTTTTAACTATGTTTGTTTTAACTTTTTAGAATAAAGATGTGCAAAAAATGTTTGTTATTGACCTAAATATACAAAATAATTTCACTGAAAAGGTAAGTAAAATAATATTCAACTTTATTTGCAAAATTATAATATATTTTAATAAATTTCTATTAATAATATCTTGTTATACATTAGAGTACCTTTATATTCCCCATTTTTTAAAAATAAATTAAATATTATATTTAAAATTTATATTGAATAAATTTAGAGTATCTCTAATTCTAAGAATATTTGAATAATTGTTACTATAAAACCGTTAAATTTTATAAATAAACTACTAAATATATAGTAGATCTTTCAAACGTCGCCCCTATAATTTAATATAATTTCTGAGCGCCTTTTGTTAAGAGCCATATAATTATAAAAATAAAAATAATATATTAGAAAGATCAACCTATTTGTCTCTTTTATTTTTTAAAAAATCATCTGGGTGCGACTTTTGACTGACCTATACTATTTATACCAGAAATATAAAATACAAAATAATTTTAATAATTAAATAAATTACAATACAAAACTTGATTAAAATAATTTTATTTTAAGGGTTTATATATAAATATACATATATATATATATTTATATATATAAAAATGACTGAGAGACGTGTAGTCTATATTTCGAAAACTAACCCTTTTGGTGTGAGAAAGGCATTTGTGGGATGATAGTAGTCACCTAAGGCACCAGGTGAAGCGTATCTACTTTAGTTATAAGCGAACTGTTGAGTAAGGATTTTTTTGTCGGCCATCTTAAAGATAAACACAAATTTCATCATCTTTATTTCAAAGGAAATTTCATTTCTTTTTCAATTTTTGTAAGTATAATGTATTCTACGTATTTGTACATTCTTTAAAATTAATATTAACACTTTATTTATTCACATATCCCTCATTGTTTACTACTTGTAAGTCTATCTGAAATTGTGTCGAAGGAGTGTTATGACGCATTAAGTGTATGAGGGATACGGCGCGCGATTTACCTTTGCTTTACAATAAAAAATTGAACCAAACAGACAATTTAGTAAGACGAGGAAAAAATATTCATATTCCCACACTTGTTTATGTTATATGTTATATGCTCGTTTAATTTTTAAAATTTTTCCTAATTAAATATTTAAACATTTCAACTTTATGAGTTTTTATTTTTGTTTTCCATAATACACATTTCCAATATTCCTCACACATACTTCGCAATATCACCACCCCTTTCACGATTATTACAGAAAAGTTGACTATTTTATTTTTGTAAATCTTAGTTGTTTTATTTTAAGAATGAAACTGCAATTTTGGCTATGAATACTTAATAGTCATATGTAGGTACAATTAACAGCGTCATTAGCATTTGAGATTTGGCGAAACCCGAATTGTGCGTCATATACCTCGGTTTTACCTTATATATATATATTTATATAATGATATATTAGATTAGTTAGATTAGGTAAAATAAATTTCTCATTTCTAAAATAAGATTGAAGATTTCATTGTAAAAAACATACTTAAGATAAAGAAAATGATTCTTACAATTATTGAGAGATGTATGTAACATATATGTTTATACCTGTATTGGCATAAGGAAGATGCTTCATACTCCTGTATATTATTTGTTAAATGTGAGTTATGTTCAGGATCGTGTTCATGTTCAACGTCGAGAGCCATGGATGGAACAGGTGGCGGTCGGGCAGAGGAAGTTGCAGCCGCCAGGCCATTTTCCTTTTGTTCAAGCTCAAGACGCATCAGGGTATGAATGAAGTGAGTACGAACACGTACTGGATTAAATTCAATACGACCTGAAGCATTGGCACATCCATCACGTGAACAACCACAGGGGAAGCTCACACGATCCACCTGGAAAAAGAAAATTCGCCATTTATTTAAAAAAAAAAAATGAATTTAATAAATAAATTTGAATGTGGTAAACCTTAAATGTAATCAATAATTATCTGGTTATTTAATTCAATTAAGAATAATATATATTTCCGGTAAATGATTTAATACAATTTTATATGGATCATCACAATCCCTTTTCATAATTTAATTTTATATCGTCTTATCTGTTAATATCTTAGTCCCCACTATCTCTGTGACCTATACCTTTCCTTATAGATACTAATGTACTAAGTATAATTTTAAATTTTAAAAGATTAATCAAATTATAATCAATTTATATTCCCTCTCTCTCATTTTTCAGTTAAATCATTCGATTTCAATTCAAAGATCCTGATTAATTAAAAAAAAAAATATAAAATTTCAGGGAGATAATAAATATCTAATAAGAGTTATTTTATAAATGCAGATGTCTTACCTGACATTTAATGCCTGCTTGAGCACAAGCGCATGTATCGGGATCACAGTATCCTTTACATGGACACCCACACAATTCCCTCGAAGTTCGAATATCGCGACATTCGTCCTTTTCACGGGAGTCAATTTTTCTTACACCGGCAGCACGTAAGAGAGCACGACGCTGACGTGTTGGGACCGGCTGGAAGCCAAATTAATGTTACATGAATAAAAATAAATTTTATAACAAAATTTCATTTTAATAATATTTCAAAAATAATAATTTTTATTTTACAATATAAGATTAATGTTTAAAATTATATTAATTATAATTATTTTACATCAATTTGAATTTTTTTCTAATATATATATAAATACTAGGTGTGAAGAGCGCTCTTCACACCTAGACGGGGGCTCCGCCCCCTATACCCCCGCGTGATACATGGTATTTGGTTGAAAGTCTGTATGTAAAAGGTTTTCATCCATTTTGTTTCAATCAGTATAAGTAGATAAGACATATATTTGTTTTCTTGGAAAATATATTTTAATTTAATCAAAACAACAAATTTTCCTAGTATAATAAGTAAGATTTATTGACTATTTCATATTATTATTTATATATTTACTAATATATTTGTGGCTCTTTGCATTTATTTAAGTAGATTTTAATTAATTAAATAATTAATATTCTAAGTTTATGAACATTATTTTTTTTTATAAATTATATTAATTAAAATTTATTTTCTTATTTCTGTTTGTTCTTTATTTTACATATATATGTACAAAACACAAAAGAATAACACAGACAGACACACAGACATTGCCTTTTATATATATAGATTAAAACCTTCCCTGGGATGCCCACAACAATCCCTGAAAGTTTCACCGTAATCGGACGGGTAGTTTTTGAGTATTTGACAGACACACAGACAGACACACAGACATTGCCTTTTATATATATAGATAGTATAGATAAATATTATCTAACTATTGACAATCCATTATAATAGAAATGGAAATATTAGCACTTTTTAAATAATACATCACTAAAAATTTCTTCTGATTTTCAACTATATATTCATATTTATATTTTAATTTTTTAAATAAGTATACAAAATTATTATTATTAATTTTAATTTATTTATTTTATTATCCATAAATGATGCTTTGGCTTTGGAGTAATTTTGAATTTTATTTAATGTTTAATTTACCATAAAAATAAAAATAATGAAACACACTGTCATACACAAAATATTTATAAAATAAAATATAATAAAAATTGTTAAATTATAAGAAATATTCAAAATTCCCTTCCTCGACATGTATACAACGGTATAATTTAAAATAAAATAAGGATTATCGTTAAAACAATTGAATATTGATAAATTTATAAATTAATTTATTTGTTTATAAATATATATTAAAATCATCCTTTTTCTATGATATATATATATATATTTAAGATTTAACCATCTTTTTGTTTCAATATTTCAGAAAATAATACCATTAGAATTACTATTTTTTCTCTTAATATTTAAATAATTGCAAAATCAGACATTTAAATATAAAATAATAAATCAATAAATGGACTAGTCCAAAAGCTATAGGAATAATACCTGTAAGAAATAATAACTATCGAGATCAAGTGCGTCTTCGCGATCCCCATCATCGTCAGTAGGTGGCTCGTCGTCACTGGCATCCGAATCATCATCGGTTGAAGAAGTGGTTGCAGCTGCAGCGGCTGACGTAACCGCTGCAGCTGCAGATGAAGGCGGTTGTGGGAGATCAGCGCGCATTTGCATTAATAATTGTCGATGCAAACGTCGTTGCTCCATAGCATGTTCTGCTAATGAGAAATGCTGAACGTAGGCATGATGCCCTGCCATTCCTAATGTAGAACCACCCTAAAAATAAAACAAAATTAAAAATTAAGCCATTTTAGTTATATTTCTATACCAATAGAAGGAAATGGAAAATTAGAAGAATTAAAAAAAGTAATATTAAATAGAGATATAGAAGAGAGAAAGTTAATAATACTAAACTTAAACGTTTCATTATGTAATTCAATTTGTAATTCTTCAAGTAAATATTTTTTAATCATTTTTATCTAATTAATATATATATATATGTAAATATGTATATTGATCTTTAAGTAAATATTAAAATGAAGCTATTGAATTAGTCTTCCGATGATTGAAAGATTATTTATTATCAATCGAAACTTTTAATACAAAAATGAAATAAAAATTATTATTATTATTAATTTGTTAATTGAAAAAAATCTAAATATTCCATTTTATTAGAAAAATTAAGAAACGAGATCAATTTATAATTAATAACAAAAAACAAACTAGAATTTACTTGTTTAATTAAATAAACTGCTTTAAATATGAAAAGATATCAGATGCTATATTAGAAAGATAATTCCTTATAAGAGTGAAAAAAGTCCATTTATAAATGACACAATAGGAATGTATAATGTTCTTATAGTAATTCTATATCTGTTTGTTTTAATAGAAACTGGTTAATTAACAAAGAAAATAGAAAAACTATTATTGTATGCATAGACTATATTGAATTGCTTCCTCTTCTTTTTCAATGTAGTGAAAGGTAATCAACATCCCAACATATTTCTATAACTCGACACATTTCAATGTCAAAAGATAGAGTGAATAAATTTTCGTATTTCGTAATTTATAACATTTGAAAAGAAAATGATAAAATATTGAGTAGCGAGAAAATAATAGAATTCTAATTGAAGATATTTCTTAAATAATATTTTTTTCTAACTGATAATGAGTCATAGTTTGTTTGTTTTTTTTTAATAATTTCTTATAAAGAAAATCTATTTAAATTGATGAGGATTTATATGCTATGACATTAATTTATCGCGAAAAGAGAATTCCTTCTTTGGTAATATTATGAAAATATAATAAATTTGAAGATTATTTTTAAAAATGAACATAAAATGAATAATTAATGATAAAACTAATGGATATTGCAAATAGATGTATGCTTATATTGATTATATTTCTATATGATTATTTATAGCTAAAATATAATAAAAATGTATAAAAATGGAAATGATCGTGGATTTGAAAGAACTGATAGGAAAATGAAATTTTAATTTTGAGTACCATCTGCTCACTCTAAAAATTTACTTAACTAATTTAGTTATAATATATATTCATCTGACATATGTAATAATTCGAAATTTGGCTTCTAGAATTTTGATTATCGAGGTAAGAGACTTTGAGATCGGGGAAAGAGAGTTTGAGTTAAAAAAACAAACTATTATTACCTTCTTAAATTTTTCTCATGAAATTAATTAAATAACTAATAAATTTTGATGTTAATAATATATTTTTTTCGATTCCAAAATTGTAAAGTAAAAAAATGAAATTAATAGATTTAACCAAAAAAAAATTATAAATTATGTATATTAAATTAAAATGAAATTTAAAAAATATAAAATTTAATAATTATAATTTTTAAATAAACACTTTGTGTTTTATTTAAGTTTTATTTTAGTTTACATAACACATGTTTATTAAATGAAATTTTGTAGGTCGTACATTTTAATTAAAATTAATAATGAAAAAAGCGAAATATTTAATTATTTTTTAATTTTATTTGTTATTGGCATGGATTTTAAAATTGTATATTTTGAAAATAATTGATGTAATATGCAAAAAATTAAATTAAATGAATCAAATTCAAAGTGAGATAATATTCATAATTATAATAATGAAGAGTGGGTTTGATATTAATAGGAGACATTATGGGGAGCTGTTATTTATATAAAATGTATTTAATTAACATTTAAAATATTGAAATTGGTTAATAAATGATTAATTTAATTGAAAATTCATTATTTTTAATTTCTCAATACATATTTTATCTAACCATTCCTATTTTAGAATAATAATTTAAATCGGGTGTATTATCATAGAATTTCTATGTGTAAACAGGATAATGATTTACTAGATTGTAGATAAATATGGTTATCAGCTGAATAGTGTTGTTGGTCACGGTTATTTAGGGGCAATTTAATCATCTTAGTATTCTTTATTCTGTCTTGGGTGGCAAGTATCTATTTTATTCTAATATCATCACAATTCAATAAAATATTCATTTAATTATTATATTAACCTTTGAAGTATTTTATTTTAGGTTTTTATTTAAAAAAATCTTTAGTAATATATTCAATTCTGAATATTTGGCGATATTTTAAAAATATTCGTCAATATTCGATGTAATATATAATGGAATGTAGAGAAATATATTAGTCAGTATGGGAAGAATAAATATATACTCTCAGATGTCTAATGATAAATTTTCCCCCCTTCACAAAAAAAACCCATTTAGGCAATTGGAAAACGTAAGATTGTACTAGTGTTCCACCGTTGAGCGACTTTTTATTCTTAAGAGAGATTTTATATTTTATTTATTATAGTTATTTTTAATTGTATTTAATATAATAATATAATGATCGATATATAATAAAAATAAAAACAAAAATTGATTTCAATATTCTTAATAAAATATCAATCTAATATTAAAACTGTAACGTTAGTATGATAATTTTTCAATAAAATACATTTTTCACATTTAATTAATTTTATTAATAGTGTAACGAAAATGCATATATAGCAAATATATCAAACAACATGAAATTTCACTTCATAGAATGTTTTTAATTCTTTTTAAGGTTTCTGTTTTTAAGTTGAACTTTAGTATATTTAATTATATGTATATATAAATTCACCATATTTTAATTAATAATTTTATCTCTATACTATAAACATGAATGAATATATATATTATATTTGGTATACGAATAAAACGATTGCCAATTTAACAAAGCTAAAGTACCAGGTAATGTCAATAATTTTGATCTGATTTATTTTTTTGTTGTATTTTATCATCGGAATATTAAAAATATAAGTTTTAGTAAATTTTAAATGAATTAATAGAAATGGTTGAATATTAGTCAACGTGTTATGTTTAATTGCAATTCATTCAGGTATTTGCTTGGCATTAAATTTGAAATAATATTAATACAATTTAAATGCATATATATATATATATATATATATATATATATATATATATATATATATATATATTAAACATGAAGTGAAAATAATATTGATTAGTATTAAGTTATTTCAAAATATTTTATAAAAATAAAAATGTTATGACAAAAGATTCTAAATGATTAATAATAATAATAATAATATAATATAGAGATGAAATTTGAAAAAATAGTAAAAAAAAGTAAAAAATACAATGATTGCAATGATCCTTCTAACATCTAACCAATTATATATTGTATTATTATATAAATGGAAAATTTTTGAACAATCTTGTAATAAGTAAAGATATTTTTATAATTTTTTTTTTTTTAAATATGTAAATATTTACCTGTGATGGTACACACGTGAATCCCTGCATTCTTGGAAAATAATAAACGGTCACTTTATCAAAAGTTAAACATTTCGTCCGTTTTGGTGGCGGTGTGTCGGTATCAAAATGGCTTGCAGATCGTTTGAGGCTTGATCTTTTTGGTGTTAGAAATGGGTCGAGTGACATTGTACATGATGAGGTGGATGGTGTCGTAGGGGTGGAGGGCATCATTGGTAAAGGCGGTGACGCGGGAGGTGGGGGTGGCTCTGTCTCTATCAGTTCACTGCCTAAACCACTATCACTGCCATCAGACCGATCTTCTTCGGAACTCGTGGGCCCCAAAGACGTTGTCATTCTTGACTGAAACCAAACGAATTTCAACATCGATTAAATATTATGAAGTCACAGATGCGTAAAGATAAGATAATTTTCTGATTACATATTAGTTTATAAGTATATATATATATATATATATATATATATATATATATATATATATTATTATCAATAATTCGTAAATACATATAATATTAAAAAAATTTCATAAATCAACTACATACCTGGATTTAGATTTATTATTTGGTATTTATTCTTCGTATTATTTTTTAAAATGTATAAATTTATTATAATAATATAATATAATACATCTCATATATAAATATGAAACAAAAATTCTTTCATAATACAAAAAGAGTTGACAGTTAAAGAAAAAAATATCGAATTAAAAAAATGAAATAAAAACAAACAAAAAAAAAAAAAAAATAGAAAATAAAAAAATAACTCTTTGATGATGAAAATTAAATATTTAGGGGTTTTGTTAAATTTATATTCTAATAAGTACAAAGAAAATTTTCCGTTGAAATGATAAGTATATACCTAGAATAGCCAATATGAAAATCGTTAAAAATTGTGATAAGAGTAATAATATCTGTTAAGTTGAGAAAATGACAGGCTTTCCCGGCATATACTTCAAGCGGAAAATTCATAAAAGTTTTAAAAACGAAAAAGGAGAGTAAATAAAATAAACGAGATGAACTTAAACCGAAAGTAGGGAGGCGAATGAAAAGTAACTAAATATTTTAAAAGTGAGACTCACTTTTATGTAATATTTATATAAACCACCTATGTGTATAATTTTTTTATTTTTTATTTGATTAGAATTTTATATAAGTAAACCTTATTTATATAGTTGAAAATTTTATTTTTTTCAATTCATTTGAGACCAGAATTTAGCGAAAATTGGTAGAAATGTATAAATCAATATAAAAGTAGGGTCATTATTTATCGATAAAGCAGAAAGGCTTGTATAACAGTTCTTTTAAGATACAAAACTAAATTATAAAATGAGATTAATCGAAATTCATTTACTTAGAATTGAAACTATTTTAATTACAAATATAATATTTCAATATTTAAAATATGGAAAATATTCATAAGTAATTTTGTAAATGTTAGATAAATTTATTATTAGTAAGAAGAAAGCTTTGAAATAAGCAACACGCATTAATAATGCATCTACCTGAGTTAGCAAAGTTTAATAATAATAGCAGTCAAGACAAGAAGAATATACATGGATGAAAATATATTGTAAAAAATAAAACTAATAAATTTATAATCGAGAACCACCAGAATACAAATAAACAAGATTTATTGTAATTAAATAGCTATGTACGACGTTTCGGGTTGTAATTCATCAAGCATCTTCAATTACAAATATAAAAAATTTAAAGAAGTAATTAACATTTTTTCGAAATTTCGAATAAATATCCATTTAAACCAACTTGATAAAAATATATTCACATCTGGATTAAGTATATATAAATAAAAATATTTCTATTTATAAAAATAAAAATATAAAAAATTGTTATAAAATAACGTTTTTCCAATAAAATAATTTTTCTATAAGCCTGACAAAATTTATGGATTAATTGCTTCATATTCATCAAAAAACGTTAGGCGCATTTAGTTTAATTTATTTATATGAACAATCAAGTCAAATTTTTGTAATAATACAAATTTTACTAAACACATAAACTGACAATTTTTTTTATCATATATATTTTCTCTATACCATCTGAGGGGAAAAAACCCCTCCTCATTGGCGATACAACTGATTAATAAGAATTCATCATTAATTTTAATGCTATGAAATATTTTTAAATACGTTTAAAATGAAAATCTATCCTTAAATCAATATTTATGTTTCAAAATCCGTTGAAAAAAAAATAATCGGAGCAATACAAAAGGAGTTCTAAAAATAATTAATCGCTAATTAATTACAATTAATTATATTTCTTCTATACCTTCTAGGGATCCATTGAAATATCTATAAAAATTTTCAAAAGTCTCTCTCAATATTAAGGTGAAGAAAAATCTATTTCAATTTGTCAAAAGAGCGAACAGAGAGACAGAGAGACAGACGCGAAGTGAAGTTAAGAAAAACGTTATAAAATACTAAAATTTTAAGTTTAAGGTTAGAAAAATTTGGATGAATTTATCATCAAAAATACCTTTATTTCATCTATGATTAAAAAATAAACAGAATAATGAACGCCCAGTAGATAATTCAGAAATATATAGGTATATTTTGAAAATTAAATTAATTAATTAAATGTTCAATCAAACAAATATTATTATTTATTTATTTATAAAAATAAAAATATTCACAATATTTTTGGTATCAGATAAAGAAATTTTAATAAAAATTTATTTAATTGAAAGTTTGAATGGATGATGCATCAGGAGGAAATTTCAATAGGGGTAGTTTGGGGGGGGGGAGATTGATGCTATTGTTATGTTTTTTAAGCAGCAGGGGTCCGAAACTAAAATAACTATAATATACTATATTCATGGGCGTAGAAATGTGGGGTTCATGAAGTTTGGCTTCCCCCTAATCTATCCACTAATAAGAAAGAGTTTTTTACAGATATTTATAAATTATTATTAGAAAATTTTCATTAGTAGTATATCCCATTTTAAATTTTAACGTTTTCGGAATTTGGAGATATACAAAAATCAAATATTATAATCTTAACTAAATATTAAATAAAAGGTATAGATACTATATTATATTAAAAAAAATCTTTATTAAATGATGAACAAAGCATGTGACGAATGATTAGTCCGTAAACTATTCTATAACTCATAGTTTAAAAAAAAGATGTTAAATAATGCACACGTGTGGTTGATGATGTCGATGTGATGACGTTTTAAACATTATAAAAACTCACATAAGAGAAAAAAAATGAATATATTATATTATTATAAAGCAATATATATATATATATATATATAAATAATTAAGGAAAATTATTTAAGAATCCATAAATAAAATAATATTAAAAAAATATTTTATTACTTTAGACATATGTAGAATAAATTAAAATTAATAAATCAAGTGAAAGTAGTATACATTAAAAAAGTATTTACAATATTTATATTTGAAATAAGAATTAAATTATAAATTAATATAAATAGATAGATAGTTTGTTTTTTTATTTTTCTCATAGAGAAATAGTATTTAATTAAGAAAAATGGGTAAATTTTATCTAAGTATATTAAAGAAATCTGGAGTGTCTCCACTCGACTATCTCGCAAATTTGAATTGGATTAATTATAACATATATTCTATTTAAATTAAATTATAAATTTTAAAATTAATAAATAATATATATTAAACCAGCGCGTGTTTAAATCTTTGTTGATGGCGCGTGATTTGCAATCGTGTTAAAAAATTAATTCCGGTACTTTCAGCGATTCAATCAAGCTGAAATTCTATATATAGCAGTTTTATACAATTTTTATTGATGTGAAAAACATTTATCTTTATTTTTACGGTCAGTTTAGAGGAAAAAAATGAAAACGTGGTAGGTAATGACTCTCTTCCGAATGAGCTACATTTCTCACAAGTTGATAGAAAACTACAAATTTTTAATAATGCCCGTGTACCAAATTTCATGATTCTAGCTCAAACCTTTTTTCGTAATCGTATCTACATACATACATACATACACACACACTCACTCACACACTCACTGAGAGAGAGAGAGAGAGAGTCAGACTTTTTTCTCAACCTTTATGAAAATGAATCAGGGCCTTCAAAACATATAAAAACATCGAAATCTCGACATCGAAAATTTTCTGGCGAGAAAAAGAAAGTTTTTTTTTAGAAAATATTTGACTTACTTTTTGCAATCTATTTACAATTAATCGAGTGTTGTTTTTTTTTAAGTCCAAATTTTTTCTAATTATATTAATTAATTTCAGTAATATATAGGATTCAAAGAAATACAAAATTAAAATAAAATTAAAAATAATATATTGCAGGGGTGGCCAACTTCTTTATATATAGGATCGACTATTTTTCTTGATTATGTTTCGCGATCACCAAAAAAAATTTTGAATTTTATTCAAAAGCTTAGTCCAAAAAACGGTTGAGCTTTTTTTTAAGAGGTAAATTGGAAAAATTTTGGAAAAAAGTACAAAGTGTTCAAAAACTTAGTCCAGAAAACGGTTGAGAGTTTTTTTTTTTGAGGTAAATTTTAAAATTAATAAATTTTAAGGGCTATGATCGACCAAAAAACGCTTCGCGATCGACCACAAAGCGTTTGGCAATCGATCGAAAGACGTGATCGACGTGTTGGCCGTACCTGATATATTGGATATTGGATATTTTAAATCGTATATTTTAATTTAACTTCCAATGGTTTTTAAAATAATGACGCTTATCAACTTAATAGATAAGTTACATTAACCCACAGTCCTAATTCTAATACAATGAAATTAATTTTATTTTAATATAAATATAGACAATCAACAGATAAAAGAGTGAGTCGTAGGTGTTTAAACAAAAATAAACAACCTCCAAAAATGTTAAATCAGACAAATCTGTGTGTTCCGAACTTTGAAAAAATCTAAATAACATTTTCTGAAGAAACGACTTGATTTGATATTATATTAAGAAAGTTCTTTCGAAAGTATCATCTTCATCATCGATCTAATATAAACTCTTTTTTCATAATATTATGTTTATTTTAAACTTGACGAAGGTTAGAATAGTCATTTAAATTTGTTTTTCTTATGAAAAATATTTTGTTTATATACAAATATTATAGTTTGGTTTCTTTTTGATTAGAAACAATTGAGAATGTTTTGTTTTTTGACGTTATCAGTCTTAAGTGATAAGGTTTTCATTTTGTGTTTTTATTTTAAAAATATTAAAAATATTTAAAAAAAAATTTTAAAATATTTAAAAAAAATTTTTAAAATATTTAAAAAAATTTTTTTAAAATTTTAAAAATAAAGGAATACGACAATATGAATTAAAACCAAATGAAAACAATAAAGAAAAGCCCTTCGATTTAATTCATTTTCAGAGAAAAAACAATAAAATGTTTTTTTTTATATAGTAGTATAATTTTTTAAAAAAAAATAAAAATTTCACATTTTATTATTAAATTATGTGAATTTGACTATTCTGTAAAATAGTCGATCTAATTCTTTTATTGAGTTTTCTTACTGGCTGGGGTCAATGAAACTTAATTGCTATAATTTAACTGAGTGATCCATAAGAGGACAATGTGTTTGGCTACAGAACACCTCGGTAACAAATTGAAATCAACTATTTAAGAATTCATAAAAATTTTCACAATAATTTCTTTTTCTTTTACAATTAACCTTCTAATTATATATATATATATATATTTATAAACGGTATATAATAATAAAACATTTTTATTTCTAATCGTTTAATCATTTTAAACTATTCTGATATTTTCAATCTTCTAATGCGCACTTTACTAGATGATACCCTCAATAAAAAGAATTTATGTTGGATGATAACTTTAATCTTTCCTCTCTATCCATGGTTTACATTTATTTATTTAAATCAATAAGTTTCAATATTATATTCCATTTCGATGTGGATTACAAAATTATTTATTAATTCTTGTTAATTAAATAAAAGAGCACAAACATCAGTGTAATGTTTATTTATAACTGGGTTTCATTTTATTTATGGTTAACGTTCACATAGTTCACTAGAGGACTTCACCATTCACAATGACCCACCAGTCCCTCTTTTACTTCCCCTTTGTCGTTCTAGCTAGCAATCTTTCTATTCATGTTATTTTTCCCTTGATAAATAAAAATTATATAGTAAAGGATTAAAATAAAAAAAAAATATAGTTTTTAAAAATTTAATTTACAATATATTAATTTCAAATAAAACAGTATATGTACAAAAGAATTGTTAAATTTATAAAATAAATTTATAAAAATATTAGACTTTTTTTTTACGTTAGTTTCTTTGAATTTTTATAGTCATTTTGTCCATAATTTGTATCTATAATCAAGATGCAACCCTTAACTATAATACATTGGATGAATATTATACTTATATTTTTCAATAATAATAATTAATAAATTTATAAGTGTCTACATATTAATTCGGCTGTCACCACGAATACTAATTATTTTTTTAAGAGATTGTGTGATTAGATAGTCATGGTTGGTTCTTCAACCTTATTATCATATTGCTAGATCATTTTTTTTTTGGAAAATGATAAAAATAAATTTAATCTATAAGAAACATGAATCAATGTCTTCTAGAAAAATAGTTCACATTAGTATTTTTAATAGACATACTATGAATAGTAATTTAACATGTGTATAGGAGAAAACACATCGTGACGTCAGTGGATTGGATACCAATTGTGAAGCGTATGTTTTTGAAAACTGATTTGTACCTGAAAAACACAATTAGAGCTTTTTTCTAATTTCAAGGTATTTGCAATAAACTTTTGGGTCTTAAAGATTTTAACATCAGTCCTAGTTATTGAGAAAATTCATTGCCTCTCCTTATCTCTGCAACGTTCCAATGCCAACATCTTACGATTTTGCCTATCAAAATACCGGATGTAAATATTAACATTTCTTTTTCTTGTAATTTAAATTTTATAAATTCTTTTATAAAGATATTTTATTAAATATTTATACCAATATTAGTGAACATGTATATATATATATATATATTCACAGTTGTATCTTATCTTATTATGCTAGTAAAAATTGTTTGTATGTTTGGCCATGGGTTCTCAAAAACCGCTCTAACGATTTTTTTGACATTCACACTAGATATAGTATTTATAAAGAAAAATTGAGCTTTATTGTTCACATCTCAGGAAAAATACATCTTTTTTTTTATCTAAATATATTAGTCGCATGGTTAGAACGATTGTTTTGACGACTCGAGTTCGAAGGATCGAAGCTCGCCGAGTGCATCGATATTTAAAAATAAAAAATAAAAATAATAAATTTGTTATTATTTTTTTTTATCTATTTTTTAATAAATTACTATTTTATATTTATTTATTCATTGTTCTTTTATTAATTAAGTTTTAGATAGTTTTATAATTTTTAATATTTTTTCACTAAAATATTATTTAATATTTATTAATATTATTTATTATTATTGAGTACCCCAAGTTCCATTCATTTTAATCAGATTGATGCAATGATGCAACATTTAATAATTGTAATAAATTTCTATCTTGAAAATTGTTACATATTATTTAGGATATTTTAAAAACAATTTCTTTCTTTAATTATTATTCATTTAAAATGATAATTAAAGAATATCTTATTCAAAATAAATTTTAATAATTGTAATAAATAACTTAAGTGCCGAGCCGAGGTTCGGGGTCCCGGTACTAATTATTACGGTCAAAGTAATATATATATTTGAATCTAATTTAAGACAAAACCATTTCATTTAATTTTATTTAGGGGAAAAATAGATTAAAAATTTTATCACACTTTCAATATTTAGAATAAATTTATAGGGTAGCCCTTGCCATTTCTTCTTTTACTTCTTAAATTTCTTTATTTATTCATTATAATGTATTTTAGAAACAAACAACAGTTGTTTTAGAAAACATGAAAGTTTTTTTTTATATCATTGTGCACTCAAGTGATGAGCCAGAGAGAGAAGGGAGAGAAAGAGAAGGAAAAGTAAGAGAGTAAGTTCAAGCCGGAAGGAAACTAGGCCAGAAAATAAGATTTCGTTTAAATTTGATTTTCTCTTAAGACTTTATATTTCAATTAAATATTACCATATAATTAATGGAGAAAAGCTTAAAACACCATTTAAGATTGATTGATATTAGTTATATAAGATAACATTCAAAAATATTAATGCAATTTTATATGCAATAATATATATATAATAAGAATTTACTATCTCTTTTTGGAACCGGTCTACCCTTTTTATTCTCACCTTTACCTTTAGTCATATGGCAATATATATATTATATTATTAGTATTTTATAAAACTTTATATATATGTAACAAAGTCACTGCTATATAGTACCCTTTAGTCACCGCCATCTGTTAGTGATATTGTTTGTATTATTTATAAGAATCAACTAACTAATTTTAGAATGGATTAAAGACGAATATAAATTGTAATAGGATAATTTTTAATTAGAATTATTAGTTAATAATTTATATTTGGCATTTGTAAGAATTATCTGGAAGAATCAACTTTAGAATCGATTTCTTTACAGGTAATTTATATTTCTAATATTGTAAATAATCAATGTAAAAAAAAAACTAATATTGAATAAAAATCTTTACAGAGAACGAAATCGATTTAGTTACCAGAATCCCTGAACATACTTATAAATCGATTCTTTTCAAGATTGGAAACATGCCTTCTGATATAAAGATTCACATCGTTAAGGAATTTGAAGAAGGAAAATTGGTGAATAAAATCAAGACCATAAAATTTCTGGGCAGTGATGAAATATATGCATTCCCAACGGAGAGCCAGCATGAAAGTGAACATCAGGACCTCTTTCAGCTAAGTACAGTGAAATTAGGATGTAAGAGTATGTTAAAACAGGGAAATTTCAGAAACATAAATATTGCATTGTCAGAAAAATTAAAAAAAAGATATTTAGATGAAAAAGATAATTTTATATTTGATGGATATATGCTGGAAGAAGTTTTTGTTGAAAATATAGAAAAATCTAATCCATTAGAGATGAAACTGGATTATAATTATGTGAATAAAATAAATTTATTAGAGATTGAAAAAAAATTTAATATTGAGAAATTCATAGGCATTCAACAAAATGCTAAAGAATGGATAAAAACATTTGAAAGTGAATGTCATAGGCATCAAATAATAATAGATTCCATGAAAATACAAACATTGCGATTATTTTTAGAAGGAAATGCCAATGACTGGTACAGGATTAACAGTAAAAAAATTATTGATAGTAATTGGAGTGAATGGAGAGAATCCTTCTTATTAGTTTATGCGAGTAAAGGGTGGTCTGATGTGAGATATGCATATAAATATAGATATATGGGAGAATCGGTCATCGATTACTGTCTGAAAAAAGAAAGATTATTAGTAGAAGCTGAGCCTTCCATTTCAGAAACCTCAAAAGTAAATCATATTATGGTAGGTTTACCCATTCATATTCAGAATATAGTAGATAAAGATGAGGTGACAAATACCAACAAATTAATTAATATGCTAAGAAAATATGATTGGGCTATAATAAAAAAGAAAAATAATGAAATAAAAACAGATATAAATGTCAAGAAGGTTCCTTGTTATATATGTAAAGGATTGGAAAAAGGAGACCGATATCATCCAGTTGAGAAGTGTTTTAATAAAAAAATATATGATAAAAAAATTAGTATAAACTGTTTGGAAGAGATGGTTTCGAATGAAAAAAACGTATAAGCCCCGGCAGAACAATACCGTTAATAAAATTAAATGTAGTAATTAACAAAAATAAAAATATCAAAGCAGTATATGATACGGGTTCAAATGTATCTCTTATTAATTATAAAGTAATTATGAAAGAAATAAAAAAAAAAATAAAAAGGGAAAATATTATATTTAAGACGATTAACGGGATAAGTTTTGTTGAAGGCCGGGCCCACTTACAATTGAAGATAAATGAAATTTCGGATACATTGAATGTTTATATAATTAAAAATAATAATTTTTCATATGACATGTTACTTGGACTTGACGCAATAAAAAAATTTAAATTAATACAAAATGAGGAATTAAAAATATTTCAAAAAATTGGAAATGTTACAAAAGAAATAAAAGATATTGAAATTGATAATAATATAAATAGTCAAAATAATAGAGACAGATATAAAAATAAAAATATTGAATACAAAAGAAAAGATTATAAAGAAATAAACTTGAATGAATACATCGACTTGGATGAATATGAATCCCATTTAAATCATTTAAATAAGGATAATAGAAATGAATTAAAAAAATTATTAATTAATAAAAAAAACATATTTGCTAAAGATAAATATGATACAGGGAAGGTGAAAAATTATGAAGCTGTGGTCAAATTGAGAGAATATAAATATATATCAAAGAAACCATATAGAAGTTCTTTGCCTGATCAGAAGGAAATTGAAAAACAAGTAGAGAGGTTACAGGAGGCAGGTCTTATAGAAGAATCATCTTCCCCTTTTGCTGCTCCTGTAACAATGGCATACAAGAAGGATGAAGCTGGAAGAAAAAGGTTGTGTTGCGATTTCAGGGAATTGAATAAGTTAGTTGTACCAGAGAGTCAACCGTTTTTAAGAATAGAAGATATAATGGTAAAAGCAGGCGATTGTTCATGGTTTTCTGCGTTGGACATAAACTCGGCTTTCTGGTCAATTCCTGTAAGAAATAAGGATAGAGAAAAATTAGGGTTTGTCACACAAAAGGGCCATTGGCAGTGGAATGTTTTACCTTTCGGATTAAGAATCTCAAGTAGTGTGTTTCAAAGGATACTCTCAAACTTATTAAGAAGAAATAAATTAGACAGTTTTTGTGTTAACTACATTGACGATATATTAATCTTTTCAAATACATTTGAGGAACACATGAAACATATTGAGTTAGTATTGGATATGATTAAAAGAGAAGGATTCAAATTAAAATTAATAAAATGCATATTTGCAAAGAATTCTGTTAAGTATTTAGGACATATTATAGAAAAAGGGAGAATAATGCCTTACAAGGACAATCTCATAGCAATACAAAAATTTGAAACACCTAAAAGTAAGAAAAACATAAGACAATTTTTAGGAAAGGTAAATTTTTATTATAAATACATTGAAAATGCTGTGAAACTCCTGGAGCCATTACATAATCTACTAAGAAAAAATGTTAATTTCAAATGGGATTGTAAATGTGAGGAATCTTTTAAATTAATAAAAGAGTATTTATGTTCGAGTCCCATATTAAAAATATATGATGAAAAAAAAGAGGTGTTCATATACACGGATGCAAGTGGAGAAGGTTTAGGCGCCGTCTTTAAACAGCCTGATGATGATGGTTTTCTACATCCAGTTGCATATTTCTCTAAAAAGTTGAGTAATGGCCAAAAGAAAAGAAAAGCTATTTATCTAGAGTGTTTGGCTATTAAGGAAGCAATTGTTTACTGGCAACACTGGTTAATAGGAAGAAAATTTAATATAATCTCAGATCATAAACCTTTGGAGACTTTGCGTGTGAAAGCTAGAACAGATGAACCTCTTGGGGATCTTATGCATTATTTGTCTCAGTATGATTTCAAAATCATGTATGCACCAGGATCCTCAAATGTGGAAGCAGACTCTTTGTCTCGAAATCCAGTGTTAGAAAGTTTTGAGAATGAAGAGGATGTCTTAGAAGTAGTGAATTTAGTGACAATGAATGAGATTATAGATGATCAGAAATTAAATGAGCATGAAATAAAAAAGTCAATTGACATAAATTATAAAGGTAATATTTACTTTAAATGTACGAAGGCAAATCTTAGAATATATATATCAGAGAGATTAGGTTTGGAATTGTGCAAGAAAGTTCACAAAATTTATGGACATATTGGAGTAAAACAAATGATAAAGATAATAAGACCACAATATTATTTTAAAAAAATGGATAAAATGATTAATAATATATGTAAAAATTGTGAGATTTGCATTTTAAATAAGTCAAGAAAGGGCAGAGTTATTGGTTTATTGTCACAACTAGGCCCAGCTAAAGAACCATATGAAATAGTTTCAATGGACACAATAGGAGGATTTGCCGGAAATGGATCTAAAAAAAAATATCTCCACTTATTGATTGATCATTTAACCAGATATATTTATGCAGTACCATCGGAGACACAATCAGCACGGGATTATATAAGATTAATTAAAAAAATAGAAAAGCCTAACAAAATAAAATTATTATTATGCGATCAATATAGTGCAATAAATTCTAGAGAATTTAAAAACTTTGTAAAAATCGAAGACATAAATATAGTTTTTACGGATGTAGATTGCCCGGAATCAAATGGAATGGTTGAACGTGTAAATCAGACGATTGTGAATAGAATAAGATGTAAAATAAATGAAGGAAATAAAAGATCTTGGGTGATTGTATTAAATGAGTGCATTGAGGAATATAACAAAACAATTCATACAGTGACAGGTTTTGCTCCAAAATATCTATTATATGGAATAAAATCAGAAATAACACCAGATAGTTTAGCGAGAGTAAGTAGTGTAAAAGAAGATAGAGAAGAAGCTATTAAAAACTCTTTAGTTAGTTTTCAAAAAAATAAAATTAATATTGACAAGAGGAGAAAGGAATTAAAATTTAAAAAAGGTGATTTAGTGTACATTGAAACAGGAAATAAGATAAACAGAAGAAAGTTGGATCAAATACGAATGGGTCCATTTCATGTGATAGGACAATTTTCAAACTCAATATATGAAATAGACTGTAAGAAAAAAGGAAAGGATTCCACATTAATTCATGTAAATAAGTTAATACCTTATAAATTGTAAAAAAAAAAAAAAAAAAAAAAAAAAATTAATTAATTTTTTTTTGTGAGGATGGGGGAGATGTAACAAAGTCACTGCTATATAGTACCCTTTAGTCACCGCCATCTGTTAGTGATATTGTTTGTATTATTTATAAGAATCAACTAACTAATTTTAGAATGGATTAAAGACGAATATAAATTGTAATAGGATAATTTTTAATTAGAATTATTAGTTAATAATTTATATTTGGCATTTGTAAGAATTATCTGGAAGAATCAACTTTAGAATCGATTTCTTTACAGGTAATTTATATTTCTAATATTGTAAATAATCAATGTAAAAAAAAAACTAATATTGAATAAAAATCTTTACAGAGAACGAAATCGATTTAGTTACCAGAATCCCTGAACATACTTATATATATATATAATGAAAATAACTTCCAATTCTTTATTCATTTTTACTATCTCGTAAGAGATAGTATTGCGATCACGAAAATTTTCTATGTTGAGATTTTGATGTTTTTATACGTTTTGAAGGTTCCTGAATCATTTTCACTAAGGTTGAGAAAAATGTCTGTCTCTCTGTGTGTGTGTTAGTATGTATGTAACCAAGATTACGCAAAAACGGTTTGAGCTAGAATGATGAAATTTGATACATGACCATTATTCAAAATTCATAGTTTTCTATCAACTTTTGAGAAATGTAGCTCAACCAGAAAAGGGTCATTACCTACAACGTTTTGATTTTTTTTCTTCTAAAGTGACCGTAAAAATAAAGATATATGTTTGATAATTTTTTACATGATTAATAATTGTATAAAACTGCTATATATAGAATTTCAGCTTGAGTGAATCGCTGAAAGTACCAGAATTAATTTTTTAACACTGCAAATCTCACGAGCCAACACGTGACGTTCAACAAAGAGCCAAACATGCGCTGGTTTAATAAATATTATTTATTAATTTTAATTTATAATTTAATTTAATTTAATTTAAATTAATATATGTTATAATTAATCCAATTCAAATTTGCGAGATAGTCGAGTGGAGACACTCCAGCTTTTTTAAATCTGTATACAATATTCACATAAGCCAGTCAGTATATTTCCAATTTCAACTTCGTTTTTGTAATAATTATCGATTATGAAAATTAAAATTTATAACAAATTTTAAAAACTTCCTTCAGTGCTTTTTTGTAATTAAATATTATGATGATCGAGAATATTAACTTCCTAAATAAAAATTGTTAATTTTGGTTAAAATAGATTAAACAAATTCATATGTTCTAATTATTTTTATTTTATTTTTTGATAATAATTAAACAAATGGAATGAAAAATTCTCTTAATTGATTTAATGGTTTATTATTTATTATTTTTTATGTTCTCTTTTAACTATTTACTAATGACCTTTTGTGAATGGTATACATTTTTGTTCTTACACCTATTTAAATGAATATTAATTATGCATCTAGTGAATGAAATTTCACTAAAATTTACATTTAATGGATTTTTTTTTTAATTTCAATATAAATAATTAAATTGAGAATTAGGTGTTGGTATTTTCAATGTGTTTTTCTTTTGGTATAAAAAATGTTTCTTTACAATTTTTAATTGTAAATATATACGATAAGTATAATGATAAAATTCAGCAACTGTGTTTAGGTACAATCTGGTCGGAGTTAGTGAATATATAGAAATGAAAATATTTAATATAGGAATGATGAAAATATGTTTAACTAATAATTAATAAATTAAAAAAAAAAATAACTATTTTAATAAAATTATTGTAGAATCAATTAAATTGCAATTTAAAATTTAGATTCGATTACTAATACTCCAAATAATGGCACATGTCTAGTATGAAGAGTTCAATAACCTTGGAAATATCCTGTTTAGATCTTGATTATTGTATTTTTTTCTTTTTTTTCGGATTGTCATCACAAAATAACGGAACAGAGAATTCATCGAAACGTAATCTATCTAAAGAAAAAAAATTTAAAAAGGGTAGAAGATAATTTTATATAAGTATGTATATACAATGTATAACATTATTAAAAAGAATATCGTTGAAATAAAAACATTCTTATCTGAGAACTATTATTAATTTATTTTATGTTGAAACTAAAATACAAAACATGAATATAAAAAAAAAATGAACGAAGGGGAGATAAAATGGAGTATGAGGAGAATAAAATTTATTTTAATCGAAATTAAAAATATATATTTAATTTTATACAAATTCATTCGATTAATTTATTTATTTTTCTAGTTATTTTATTTTTGTTTCAATAAATCATTTTCCCTGATAAGAGTAATATTCTCGACATTCAGAAAAAAAAAATTAATATTTATTTAATTCTTTACTGTCTATATTTTATTATATTAATTTTTATTTTTAAATATCAGTTAGATAAGTTAAAAATAAGGATATCATATTCATATCCCTTTGATGACATCACCATACTTGAATTCCATTCTTCCCTCTACTTATCACTTGCACACAAGCCAATATCTTTTAACTTGAAAAAGAAAAATTTTTTAATTGACAAAGAAATTTTTTAATGAAGAACTAAACAAAATTTTTCACTAGAATTGATAATTAATTTTTCTATTATTTATCTATAAGCATATGCTATTATATTCTATATTCACTAAAATATAAATAAATTTTGAAACGAGAAGATTTGCCACAAATTTAAAATTTCATTACATATATTAAAATTTAAATATATTATTTTAAATAATAAGAGTAGTAATTATATGCTAAATTTATTGGATTAAAATGAATAAATTCAATATCATTCTAAAAATGTTTCATTTATATTGAATTTTTTGCATTTATTTATTTATCATATGTATTTGTTTTGGAAACGTAGTGCTTATATTTTATTCTACTATACGATTTGTAACGATTACTAGAGATAAGATAACATATATTAATTGACCTCATAAATTCATAATTAATTTATTTAACCTATTCATTTTATTAATAAAATTAAATATTATTGAGTTGAATTGTACAAATAAATTATATATTTTTTCAAGTATTTATATATAAATGATCCTTGATTTAAAATTAAACATTAAATTTTTTGGTTAAATAAAATTTAATCATTATATTCATAGTAGTCATATAAATAAATAATTAAATAATAAAATAAATGTTCTGATTGTATAAATTTAATAATATTATAAATTTTCAATATATATATATATATATATATTTGTTCCGTGAACGGTTTATTATTATGAGAAATTATTTCAGAATTATTTTCATGTTCAATTATGAGATTTGGATCTCGACATTTCGGTGCGCATTTTGGCGCCATTTTCAAGAAAGTGTATTTAGGAAGGAATTTTTCCTAAATAAACTAATAAATAAATATATAAATGTATATATATATATAAAAATTGCCATAGGACAATTGTAGTGAATAATGTTGATCAATAAGAATTTAAATTAAAAAAAATAGGAATCTATGAGATCATTATAGAATTTTGTAAATGTGTATATTGATTTTATCTTCTATTTTAAAATTTAGATCTTAAAATTGAAAACAGGCAATGACTATTGAAAGTCCACAGACTTGGATCTTTGTTTTTAGTTAGGAAAGGTAACTAATTCTGTCTAATCCAATTAAATCCAATAGGTTAGAGAAGTTAAGTCTAATTGAACAATGTTTTTTTTAATTAAAAATTTTATGTAAGTTTAATTCTTACATTAGTACAAAAATTAACATAAAATACAAAGGGTGATTAGTTAATTCTTTAAAATTGTTTATTATCTCTATATTATCTTAAAAATTAAAAAAATATACTAATGGAGGCCTATATTTTCATTTAATCTATTTATTAAATTGTATTTATTCAATAAAAGAAGTTATTATCATTTTACACGCTTTTATTTAGTTTCACATCGTGTCCTATCGTCAAATCTTACAAGGTGAATTTGACATACTTCCCAATGTTTGAATGAGCTGAAATTTTGCATACATATGTAACTCCGATGACAATGCAATATTCAGGTTCATCCCAGGTCATAGGTGACCTCGGAGAGATTATTTTATAACAATTACTAATTATATACATAATCTATAATATGGAAAAATAGTAATCTATAAATATATATATAATATATTAATAAGAGCTAATTTAATTTTTATCCAAAAACCTGGGTTTCATTCAAAAAGTGACGGACTTATTGACCTGCCCTCGTAACTCATTTGAATTAAATAATTTATTCTAAAAAATATAATTTTAATTATATTAATTTAAATCATGTTTAATTATTTGGTAAAAATAAGATATTTTTTAATTTAAATGAATATCAATTAAAGTAATGGCGATATTGTTTTTGAAAAGATATATATGTATATATAAACTAATAATATAATAATAATAATAATCAGTCCCCTATACCAGCAATTTAATATATAGTATTTTGAGATGAAGAATCGACCTGAATTAGATTCTTTCAACATTCATCCTATAACCTGAAAACAAATTTTAATTTTAAAAAAAATACTCAATATATAAAAAAGAAATAAATTTAAAACATCTCGTATATATCATTTGTCTAAAAAATCATATTTTAATTTTTATATAACCAAGAAATCATTTTATCACTTAAAATATAGTTCTAATTAATAATTGAAACAAAAACAAAGATAATAAAATTTAGTAATTTTAATTGACGTTTTGAAAATATTTTTGTATTCATAAAACATTAAAAATAATAATTTCTATTTTTTTAAATTAGACATTGATAACACTTTTAAATAGACCGCCGTTTTTTAAAATAATTAGATAATTATAGATTATAAAATAAAAATTATTGTATTAACATCAAAAATATTGAAATAAAAATTAATAATAATTTGATTTAATAAATTAAAATAGTATAATAGTGGGAATTTCTAGAATTATTGTTTATATGTTAATTTTGACATATTGACTGAAGTGAGCTTCGTTGTCTTTGAATGAAAACATAATTAATTCATTAATAATTAAATAGTTGATAAATTCTGTTATTATACATATAAACCTTCCGCCTCAATCACTCTATCTATTAAAAAACCGCATCAAAATCCGTTTCGTAGTTTTAAAGATTGAAGTATACTATCTATATATATAAAGGAGACTGTTTGTATGTATGTATGTAATTCGTTTACTTTTTTGCTGTCATAGTGTAATATGTTAAAATGTAAGTTATTTACATTTTAACATAAAATAGAAAATATATTATTTAAGGATTAAAGAATAAAAATAGAAAGTAAATTAGTGAATATTTTAAAAATAAGACAATTTGTGGAAATTGAAATAACTAAGAAATGAGAGGTGGAGGGGATGAGGAGAGAGGTGGGAGTGTGTGTGAGCGGGAGAGAGAGAGATTTAAAGTTTATATATAGTTCTCCGTGTTGTTCATTCAAGAGCCAGGCGTGGCCCACTGACTGGCGGACTCATTTTACACAATGTATATAACTAGCAATCAAAGAATTATTATAAATTTTAACTTTTTATTTTAAATTCTAATATTCAAATATCATTTCAATTAAATAATTTATTCTAAAAGTTCTCATTTTAATTAATATAATAAAATATTTAAATCATATTTAACTTAAATTATTTTGTATTTATTTTTTCCATATTTGAATAGGTACTTCTTTTATTTTAAGGGAGGGAATTAACTATGATCTAAAAAAATTAATAAATGAACTTAATAATAAAAAATCAAATAAATCCATTAATTTAAATTAATACTATTAATGAATGTATATATTGTTAATTTATCTTTAGTTTTATCAATACTTTTATACCGTTAATTTTTATAAATTGTCTCAAGTCTCTAACTTTGCATTTTCTCAAATTTTATTATAATTAAAAATATTCAATAAAAATCAAGCAATGAAATTAAAATATCGAATTGAAATGATCAAGAAATATTATACTCTATTATAACATATACAATACTTATAAACTATAGGCGGAGGAAATATTAGACGATATCATTGCGGGTTCATGCCAAATCGATCAACATTAATTAAGATATTTTCATTATGACAGATATTAAAAAAACCGCGAATTCAATATCTCTGTTCACTAATTATTTGTAGACTTTAGTAAAACCTACGCATGACTCAATAGATCCGGATAAACTTTTTCAAATTTTGATCTTAAAATTTATCTTGAAGGTAGTAAAGAAAGAGTAAGATGTGGAAATCAATTGTAAAATATTAGGTGACCCAGACGACTTAAATATAATAGGAGATTCGGCAATTGCAATTACAGATAGCGAGGAAAAATTAATCGAGGTAGGAAAAGAGATGAGGTTTGAAATTAATAATGATAAATAAATATATTTAGAAACAAACAGGAGCAGTATTAACATACAAAATGTAGAATTTGAATATGTAGAAAAATTGAATGTAATCACGAAGGATAATAATATTTGAGAAGAATTTAAATCGAAGTTGCAATCGGGAAACGCCTGTTATCATGGAGTAAAGAGGCTTATCTCATCAAAATTATTATAAAAGGGAATGAAAATTAAAATATATAAAACAATTATTTTGTCTGTTGTATTATATGAGTGTTAGACATGGTCTATGATCTTTGGAGATGAGAGTGGATTCAGAGAATAGGATTCTCCCCAGCATTTATGGGCCAAAGAAAGATGAGTACATTAGGGAATGACGTACGAGAGATGGAACAGAGGCTCAGGATAAGGACACTTGGAGAAATGTGGTTGAAGCTGCCAAGAACTTTCGAGTACCGTTGAGCCACGCATGGTCTATGACCCTGGGAGATGAGAGTAGATTCAGATTATTCTTTCCAGCATTTATTGGCCAAAGAAAGATGAGGTCACCGGGGACACTTGGAGAAATGTGGTTGTAGCTGCCAAGAACTTTCGAGTAGATAGATATAACATATTCAATAATAATATATATAATTATTTTACTAAATAAATTAAAATATATTTTAAATAATCACACAATAAGAAATGAATGTTTTATGTTATACATTGTTTGAAACAAAATGGATGAAAACCTTTTACTACTTTCAACCAAATACTATGTACCACTCGGGGGTACAGGGGGCGGAGCCCCCGTCTAGATGTGAAGAGCGACGAAGGAGCTCTGAGCAGCTAGTATAGTATAAAGTAGATTTCTCTGTCCCTACGAAACGGATTTTGATGCGGTAGTATATAGAGATAAAATTATTATATATTAGAAATGAATTTGTAATATAAATAGGTAAATTATATCTTAATAGTTAGTTACATGACATACGTAAAATAATTCTGTTTTTCTTATATATTTATATTGATAGTAATAATAATTAATCCATTCTACATTCTATATACCATATATAAATAAAGTAACATTTTATTTTTCATTCATGAGAATTGATCTAAATGTTGTTGACTAGAATTTCTTTGCTTTAGCTTACAAAATTCATAAATATTTCAATTAATATATGAAAATTATAATTAAAATTATCCTAATAAAGAGATAAGGAAATACAATACATATCTAGCTTAGAGATATAATAGATAGGGGGTTCAACTCCTCCCCATTATCTTCACTTTCCCCCCCTCAACCACACTGGTATCTTATCCTTTGATTCTGATCACAAGATATACAAGGTCAAGTTTGTTTATACATCAATTAAATGACATTGAAAACGATCAGAAAAATTCAATAAAGATCAAATTGCATATAGCTATTTATATTTATATTTCATTTTCCTATCAATCAATATATATATATATATATATATATATATATATATATATATTATTATTTGCGTTTGGACCATCTGGGATCACGCAAAGCTCCCACTTTGTGGTTGCTTATTTTTTAAGGTATTCCTGCTGGTGCAGGGTTATTTAGAACCAGGCTTGTCAGTTTCTGGTGTTATATTGAATTTATTAGAAAATTTTTGTTCTTAGTTGGAATCAAAGGCCGACTTCATGTGTAGAAAATTGCCACTATACACGCACGGCTAAGCTGCCTATATTATATTTTTTTTTTAAACACCGAATTAATAACCTATCATTATTTTATTTACCATACACTTTTAATACATAAATCGTTTCTATAAATCAATCGTAATAAATAAATATATATTGATAAATAAGGATTTTTGGGTTAGGCTATATATTAGTGTAATTAAACTTACTGTGGGATATTTTTCTACTCTTTAATAATTCGATATAATCATATTTCTTAAGATGTAGTTATAATGAATGAATTTATAAACAAATCAAAAATATAATATAAAAAAATAGATGATGATTTTAAGAGAAAAAATTTGTATATTAATAAAATCTCAATATTCATTAACTTTTTGAATTTATTTATAAATCAACATTGTTTTATTAGAAATTAACAAAAAGTATAAAGAAACTAAAAATAAGCGGTTTGAAAAATATTTTGATGCCTTGCTCAGGATATTAAAAAACTTCCAAATAGTATCTATCACATGTGATATGAATAAATAAATGAAACCTAATAAATTTATATTGCATTTATATTGTACATGCTCTCCTTCCATACATGAATACTAAAAGCCAACTGTAATATTCATATGTGGAAGGAGAGTATATAATATATTCTATATTTATATCTAACATAAACATACATGATATACATCTTGGTATATAATATATATTGCAATTATTGGCGGGTACTAGGGGGTTAACCACCTAAACAAATAAGTAAAAAAATTAAAAATAAGTTTTCATTTGATACTCGTTATTCATATTGTATTTAAATCAAATTGTAACCGTAAATTAAGAAAAATATGAATAATTAAAATTTATTAAAATTCTCAGAGGCAAAGAATCTGCTTATAAAATTATTTGTTTTATTTTTTAGATACCAACAATATTTCAATGTAGGTTTATTTGTATCCTGAGAAAACTAAAGAAACTATTATTTTAACAATAATTTCACCAAACGGGATGACTATATATATAATGGAATAGAAATATTAAAAGAAATAGTAATTATTCATTAATATGAATAAGCATAAAAAAAAAATAAATAAGTAAATATATATCTACAATTTGCGAAATAAATTAGAATTTTAATTTCACCCTTCTTTAAACAACAAGTTTTTATTACAGTGGTTTATTTAACTTGCTTGGTTGTCTGTATGGTTCAAATCTATTAACTCATTTTTAACACAGTTGCAGTTGACCAATCGAACTAAAATTTTGCACACTTTTCAGATTTGGATGAAAAAACAGGAATATGAAATAAAGATTTCCTTTTCTTAATTAATTAATTAATAATTAATTAAATAAATTTTAACCCATCATTAAATATCATTTATAATCTCAAAGTATATTCAAATAAAACTTAAAACCTTAAAAATTTATTTACTAAAAAATTAAAAATAAAATAAATAATCAAAAAAAAAAAATAAGTTACAGTGTTTTATTTATAAATGCACTAAAAACTAGAAAATAATTTTTCACTTCAACAACAATGGTCTAGTTATTTTGAATAAAGAGGCTAATTAAAATGGTTTAGTTAATTAATTTTCTAGGGATCTCTTAAATAAAACGCTTGCATTTAAATTAAAAATGGTGACAAAATTAAAAATGCAAGCATTTTATTTGAGAGATCCCCAGAAAATTAATTAACTAGCCTTTTTATTCAAACTAGACCATTGTTGTTGAAGTGAAAAATTATTTTCTAGTTTTTAGTACATTTATAAATAAAACACTGTAACTTAATTTTTTTTTAATTATTTATTTTTTTATTTATTTAATTTTTAATTATATTTCATCTAATGTTGTCATTTATTTTTATAATATATATAAATAAAAATTTAGTTATTTTATAGCAATTAAAATATATTCTCAAATATTTTGCAATTAAATAATTAATTAATGACAAAAATTATTCCTTGATTTGATATTCAACTTTGAATTTGAATTTTGTAATGATGTGAGTGATTTAAATAAAGATTGTTTATTAAATGAAAGAAAAAATTCTAAATAATGTAAAATATTACATGTTATAAATATTGAAATTTATTATTTTTATCCCTGAGGGTGAACACATGCAGATATAAACCATCAGATCACAAAGAATATTGAAATTGGGATCATAATTTCAACGAATAAAAAGTTATATTCCCATTTTTCTAGAAATTTTACCCTTATGGATTCTCTATCTTTTTCTTTTTTTTATAAAGTATTATGGATGATAATATTTCTTTTACAATTGTTCATATAAAATATTAAAATGTTAAAATGCACTCCTTACAACTCAATGCAGAGGAAATTAAATCAATGTGTGATTAAATATGGAATTTTTTGAAAAGAGTTAATATTATCTTCAATCAAAATATCGATTCAATGCAGAAAGATAATTCATTCATAAACGAATAAAAATAATATAAACTAATTCACCCCAACCCTCTTTTCTATTTGCTCGAGATTTCTCAATTTCCATTTTTAAATTGACAATTAGTTTAATCCTATTGAATTAATTTTTAATAAACTAAGTGCTTACTTCTATCCATCTTGAAACCTTCCTTTTATTTGTTAAATGTATGCAAAACTTCGTTTCTTAACTTAATTTACTATGCTATAATTTGTAATAATTTAAATTATAATCTAAAATTAAACTTAAAAGGATAGAGCATATTATCAATAATGTTTAATTAAAACACTATTATTGTTTTAAATTGATTTATGTGCATTTCGGTTGTTACACCGTCATCAGAAAGTAAGTTTCTTCTTAACTTAAAATATGCATAAAGAAAATAAATTTATCACCTTTATATAGAGTTTTAATGAAAAATTATAAAAAAAAGTTTGATATTTTAAGTTTAATTTTAATTTAAATAATATATTAAAATGTTTCTAGATATGATTTTGTATCAAAATAATTGGTATGTCATTAACTAAATAATAAACATTAAACTGACACAAACTCATCATTTTACTTGCATTTAAGATATCTGGTGGTATCTAATTTATACAAATCCTATATTCCTATTTTATGTAGTGATTATTACTATTATTATTATTATTATTATTGGAAAGTGCTATGCATTATTATTTTTCAAAAAATTAAAACATAATCAATCCTAGATAAATGAAAGAAGTGTGATGCATACTTACAGGTTAACTTTAGTACTATTAACTTGTAACCACAATGAAATTGTTGATTACCATTTAACCGGATGATTTTGTGCAACAGGCTCATAATCGAGAGTGAAAAGATCAAAAACAAAACTATTGGATTTCTCCCAATGGGTTCTTTTATATCAAAGAAAGAGGCTACATATTATTTATAAAAGATTGAAAAAAAACAAGTTTTATCGAAATTATACATGTATATTCTGTTGCATTTGTTTTTTTTTTTTTTTACCTAAGCTGTTTTAAAGGAAATAATTATTGCGATCTTGATAAGAAAATCGTCTATAAGATTATGAAATTTCTTCTCGTTTTAAAATTTCTAGAATTCATTTCTAATGTTATTTTAATGATAAAACATTATGGAAGAAAAATAATACCAATATTTTTATTTTTAAGATTCATTATTTCTTAAAATATTTTTATTAATAATATTATGGTATACTTTGTCAATCATTAATAAATATGTATTGAAATTATATAATAATTTTGCTTCCAAAATAAATCCTAACCATAGTGTACACATTAAAATAAATATACTTAATATTTAGTGTCTTTTTATTATTTATTTTTTTTAAAAAATTATAAAATAGAATTCCAATATAAAATTCATTAATATATTTTATCTCTGATATATAATCTTCCTAAAAAACAAAAGCGGAATTTCAATGGTAATAATTTTTTTTTTTTTTTTTGGAATTGACTATACTTATTATTATGCTTAACTCTTGATTTTGTATCATTTATTGAAATCGATATATAACGGTATTTAATATTAATTTATTATAAAAAGTAATAATTAAAAATAAATTCATAATTTTGGATAAAAATAATAATGAAATTATTATTTGATTTTTTCTGTTTGTTTGAATACCCTAAAAAAAAATTTACTTCTTATGATTTTTTTTATTAAAAAGACAGCTCATTGACCTGAGTTTCGCTAGCTTCCCGATTTGCTGCTACCTATAATTTTCATTGAAGCATCCCAATCCAGTACCTGTCTATAGCCGTGTCCTATCAAATGTGAACAGAAAACCTCTTTCTCATTTAAATAACTGCAACGACCTAGAAAAAATAACATCGGCTTTGCCAGTACGGGCAGTCGCTGTTCAATTTAAAAAACCAATTACTATTCTTGTTTTTGATTGGATCTGAAAAGCTCAACAAATTAGAAATCTCACAATTAAATCACTCAGTAAATTCTGTATGCAATATATGCTATATATATTATAGTTCGTACTATCTAGAAGAAAATATAATAACGATAATAAAATTATTCAACTAAAAATTAGGAGAACCTTTCTTTATATTTCTATGGAAATTAACTGCTGTGAGGAACACACAGGATTTTTTTTGGAATTCTGATCCATTAACAATATTAATTTAAAAATCAAATATTTAAAATAAATCATTATCTTTTATAATCAAATATAATTATTAATATTTAAATTCATTTTAAAAATATTTTAAGAAATAATGAATCTTAAAAATAAAAATATTGGTATAATTTTTCTTCATAATATCATTTATTTATATCATTTATTGTGAAATAAGGTTATAAAGGGTGTTTTTTCCGAGGTATAGAACTTTAAGTTGGCATTATATACTGTTCAAGTTGACGACCGATTTAACAGCTGTCAAGTGATTTATTCTCAGTTTGGTTTGGCAATTCATCATGAATAGACTCACGCCTGAACAACGCTTGCAAATAGTGCAATTTTATTTCGAAACGTACGCACTACGTCCATTTTATCGTCGACAAAATCGTCCATCAGAGCAGTTAATTCGATTAACCATGGGACGTTTTTGCACCACGTTTACCCTTATTGATAACTCGCATCCCCAGAGACGCCCTACGGTGCGTACAGAAGAAGCTATTGCTACTGTAGAGCGTAGCATTGAGGAAGACCCGAATAGTCAATGGTGATCGGTATAGAGCCATGATTAGTAACTTTTTCATTCCTGAATAGAGCAACCATAATGTCCAGGAGCTGTGGTTCCAACAAGACGGCGCAACATGTCACACAGCTCGTGCCACAATCGATTTATTGAAAGACACGTTTGGTGACCGCCTAATTTCACGTTTTGGACCTGTGAATTGGCTTTAAGACTACTTTCCGTGGGGCTATGTAAAGTCATTGGTCCATGCGAATAAGCCACAAACGCTTGACCATTTGGAAGACAACATTCGCCGTGTTATTGCCGATATACGGCCACCAATGTTGGAAAAAGTTATCGAAAATTGGACGTCCAGATTGGACTACATCCGAGCCAGTCGTGGCGGTCATATGCCAGAAATCATATATAAAATGTAATGCCACAAGATTATCTTTCGTATAAATAAAATTCATGTCAATCGAATAATCCATCGTTGTTTTATTGCAATTTAAAGTTCTATACCTCTAAAAGAAACACCCTTTATGAGGATGAATGAGGATAGAGTAGAGTGGGACACAGAACCTCTCTATGTGTAAGATAATTTTTTCTAATTTTTTAAAAAATCAATTACTTTTTTCATCATTTGAAAATAAAGTTTGTAAACCTAGAAAAAATTTAAGTTTGTTCTCTTCAAAATTTTAAATTGCTCTGAAAGTAAATAAATAAACCCAATAAAATTGATAGATAAATGTGTTTGAATGTGTTTATCAATACTAAAATATATTTAATCATTTACAAGAAGTGAGAATGATCAGGTATATTTAAGAATTAATCTAACCAGAACTATTAGATATATAAATTTTATTTTTACCTAACATCTGGCTGTTTGTATTTTTTGAATAAATTCTCCTAAAATTTAGGCAATATCAATTTCTTATTGTATAATGATTCATATAAAAAATAAGGCTGCATAACCATCAGTCAGATTAATTTTTAATATTGAAATGTGCATCCCTGCTCTATAAAATTGTTCATTTTGAAGAAAAGAGAACTTTTCTATTCCTATTCTGTATATATAATAAAAAAAATATAAGATATAATACAAAAATAGAAAATATAATTAACAGATAAACTAGAAAGTTTGATATCATATACAAAGATGAAAGTCAATAAATCATTGTATTATTATTAATACATATCTACTTTTATATTATTCGTAACATTGGTAAATATTAAATATAAACGTATAAACGAGTCTGGTATAGACAGATAAGAATAGTTTTAACGAATATCCTTTTCACGATTAAAATGATCAAATAGTTGGTTCATTTTTATCCTTTTAGCAGTTTATATGCCTGAGGCTTTCTAAAATCTAACTTTTAGACTATTTTGTTTTTCAATACATGGAAGATGGTTAATTTAGGGTAAAACAATACTTTTTAGTCACCATTTACTTCAAGAAAGGAAAACTCAATGGTCTTTTCTCTATATCTCTATATATGTATTTATTTGTTAAAATAAACTATTTATCAATTTTATTTAATATTTTAATTACCTTTTGAGAGAACATAAACAAGCAAAAATTAAGAAAAAAAAAATAAATTGATAAATATTAAATTATAATACATATTTTTTTTCTAACAGAAATTTAATAAAATTAATTACAATATATACATTATATGAAACATAATGATTTAATATATATAATTTAAGATATATTATTTGTTTATATTAAAATCTTATATAATTTAATTGATGAATTAATAAATTTAATAATTATTTTTTTAAACAACTTTGTTAGTTTCAAAATAAATAATTCTTTAAAAATGAAATTTATTTCTCTCATTTAAGTTTATTTTTATCTACATACTTAGGTTTTTTTTTCATTTCATTAACAAATACTTATTGTTTCCGTTGTGGTAATTTCCCAACTATCATTTTAAGAGAAAGCTCTTTAAAAAAATCATACGAACATATATATAGTTTGTTATAACTCTTTCAATTTAATTAATATATTATTTAAAAATATATATAACTGATTAATCAATCATTTAATAAAAACAGGAATGATATAGTAATTAGAATACAATATCATGTCATACATTTTTTTTTGTAAGGTTTTGCAGAAATCTCGTTTCATCAAAGAAAATTTTATAATTTAATAATTTTAAGAACTAATATTTCTCAAATGCATTCTTTTGGTATAAATATCATTTTATTTGAATTTATTTTTCCGTTTCTGATGAAAAAACTTGTCACATAAATATTTAAATAATATTTAATAAATCAAAATAAATTTGTTCTATCATTTCAAGTCATCAATCAATTTCATTTAACTTCGTATCAAACCAACCCCTTAAAGAAATCGAAAAGTCTTTTGTTTTTCATTTCAAATACTTCACTATTGAGGGATATTTATTCAGATAAATAACCCGTCCAGGGCAAGCGAGAAAAATTCACTAGATTAACAAATTTTGTATTCTTTATTTATTTTATTTTTTAAATTTAAATTGAGCTTCTATTTTATAGAGTTAAATTATGTTTAGATTTTGTCAAAATTTAATAAAAAAAAACATTGAAATGTAAATTAATTTAATTAAAATATTGAATAGTTTTTAACAATTAAAAACATAAAAACAAATTTACAATGTTTATTAAGAGAATTTTTATTAAAAGACCACATTATTTGTATAAAATTATTTATTAAATTAAAATAATTGTACAACGTTTCAACTGCTTATTCTGCAGTCGTTTACAATATTGTATTTTTAAAATTTAAAAAATTTCTAGAAAATTTCTAATTTTTTTTTTAGAATTCCTATTCGTGATTAATTAAACTATTTCACCTTATAAAGCATTTTATTTTCTATCTTTGACAGAAATGGTAGAAATTTTATGTAAAATTAAATCCCTTAAACTTCTTTCCAATTCTTATTCCTTGCTGTCACGTTTCATAGATTAATAATTATATATTTATCCTAAATTTAATAATGATTTAATGTAAATTTTTGAATGTCAAAGAATTAAATAAAAAATAGAAATTTATAGTAAAGAATATAACATATCATAATTACATAATTTGTTAGAAACAATGATAAAGAATCAACGCAATTAATAAAAATAATATACATATATTTCTATTTTAATGATTGGTTAACTAAAAATTAATTAAAATTTTCTAATGTAAGGAAAATAGTTAATTTCAGGTCTCTTAATAGAAAATAAATATGATTAAAACAAAAGTTTAATTCGTTTTTGTAAAATATAAAATAAATTATTTCTTCATACTTAATGATTATAACCAAAACAGTTGATTACTTATATATATTAGAGATTGACTAGACTAATTTCCTATTGGAACTAATTTCTATTCATCCATTTACCTATTGATAAGTAAGAATTGCCCCATTTTCAAATGTAAGCTTCTCTTTCTTTTTTCTCCCTCTCTATCTCTTTCTCTCTTTGTATATATATATGATATATTTTTTTATTTGATTATTATTCTATGATTAATTAATTTTTCTCTTTATGTTAGCATTATATCTAACTATGAGCAAATTCAAAAGAATTATAATTATAATTTTGAAACTTTTAACAAATAGTCAATACGTAAATGTATATGTGTGTATATATGTATATTTGATGTATCCTAAATGTGTGTAAATTATTATTTATTATATAAAAGATAAAAAAAATTAAAATAAAAATTTTAAATCAATTTTTTAATTTTTTATTTTGAATTGAGTTAATTTTTATTTACGAATTAAGCATCTTGTAAATTATTATTCTGTGAGTAGCGGAATTATTGATTTTTTTATATATATATATTATATTTATATATATTCACTAGAATGTTATTGTATTATTTTCTAACTTTTAATATTGATATAAAATTAAATCTAGAAAATATTATATAGACTTATATTTTTTATTTAAATAAAGAAAAAATAATTATTTATAGGAAAATTTATCTTTAATAAAATTTTAATTTCTTTATTAATTAGAACTGTCAAATTTTTAATTAACTTTTTATTGATCTACAATTAAATGTTTATATTTTGATTAAAACAATCATTCATTTATTTTAATTATTAATAACTTTTTATTTATTAAATTTTGTTATGTTGTAATTGTAATTATTAGATAATTATTATAATTATGTTTTTTTAAACTCAAAATTTATGATTATTTCAAATTAGATTTTAATAAATAATTGCTTAAATGTTATTTTTTTTTTCATTAGAAAAAAGTTGAATTTACAAATGCAAAAAAATTTCATATCAATGAAAAAAAAAATTAGTGATTGATACTAAATATTTATTAAGATTTCATATATTAAAAGATAAATTCAAAAAAAATAATGTTTCTTGACAAAATATCGTTATTATGTGGTTTTGTTTTTATTGATATTTGATATCTTATTAAAATATTTGAGTATATAATCAAATCAATTTAAATTTTTTAAAATATTTGAATTGTATTAATTTAATGGGAGTGATAATTTAATTAAATATCATTTTTTTAAAGAAAATACTAATTTATTTGTTTATATTAAATGATTTTATAGAAAGAATTTTAAAATTGTATCAAATTGAAATGAAAGTAATGATTTTTTTTTATCTATGGGAATTTGAATTTGAATTTGAATATTTTAATTGTTTAAATTGTGTGTTGATCATGTCCAATAAAAATTCGATTTTATCGTTGCATTTCCCCTCCTTTTGAGCGAAGGGCGAGGGAGGAAGCGCCTCTGTCCCCCCACCATGAGCAAAGCCATTTTCTATGAGGTCATAAATATATAGATAAATTTCTAATGATTTTTAATAGATAAATAATCCAAGAAGGGATGAAACTGACCTGTAATTGTCCCATTTCGACGATTGCGTTCTCCTCAGCAAGGTTCAGGTTGGTTTGCAGAAAGGTGGCGGCATTTGAGGAAGCAGATTCACCAAAATCAGTTGAATTTTGCATGCCTGCGCGACAGGTTGAAAAATTGTAATTATATTTACTGGGAGGGAATTAGAGGATGGTGTGGGTCGTTATGGATCTTTTATGTTTTTTATTTCTTATTCAATGATTAGCTAATAGTAAGATAAAGAAAAAAAAAACAAGAAAAAAAAGAGGGGTGACATTTGATGACATAAAGTAACAAGCAGTGTTAGGATTGAATGTGAGTTGATTGTAGAAAAAGGATTTGTTTTTGTATTACTCACTTTTTTTTTTTGGGATGAATCAACTTTTTCACAAATCCATTTATTGCAAAATGTAAAATGCGGGGAAGGAAAGGGCTGATGGTGTGAGGCAAGCTTTGCCCAGCAAGGCCGAGTCCCTGCACTTGCCAGCTGTTTTCGACATGATTCCTTTCCAAATGCAGGGAATTGTGGAGAGGATTACGCTCCCAGCACTACACCAGCCAATCCAAGACCAACCACGCCGATGATGAACTTTGAAATGGGGCCAAAAAACGGCGCACCTCGATCGTTTCTCAGTCCCAGACGAGCAGCTCACTCAACTGGCGGCTGAGAATGATTTTAGCTCGAACAGCACCGGCCTTAACATCAGCAACAGCCGTTGAGCTGCGTTCACCTCAGCATGTTGGATGAAATGAACGCGAGCGCCCCTCTAGGAGGCTCCCCACTCCGCTGACGCCTCTGCCTAGCCTCGCCAAGGGCCTCGCTACTCTCGCACGCCCTCCCTCTCTATTCCTGACGAAAGACAAACTCCATACCTTCTCTTTCTCTTTCTCACTTACTCGATCTCCATTTCTCCTTCCCTTTCATTCTATATCCAATATAGATATATATTTTACGAACAGGGGTAAAGAAACTTGTATTATATTTACATAGAAGATGGAATGGTGAATTTCTATCTGCCACCCACGCAACCACCCACCACAGCTTCTACCTCAATGAGCAACATCATCCCTCTTCTTTTCCATCCCCATCCATATATATACACCTACACACGCAAAAAAGGCCAATGGATTTTTTTTACCGTATACTAAATAATCAAATCAAAAAAAAAGTTTGGATAACAAAAATTTAAAGTAAATTTCAGAAAAATAAAAATGTTTTATTTTATTATTATTTATTATTATTTTATTAAGTTTCAAACAAAATTTTACTTTATAATTCATCTAATATATATGATTCAAAAAATCTGATAAAAAAATTTATGTGTAAAAATATTTTTCTCAATGAAAAATTAATTATTTTTTAAAATAAAATAATATATATATATATATATATATATATATATATTAAAAAAATCTGGAGTGTCTCCACTCGACTATCTCGCAAATGTGAATTGGATTAAATAACATATAATAATTTAAATTAAATTAAATTAAATTATAAATTAAAATTAATAAATAATATTTATTAAACCAGTGCATGTTGGGTCTTGGTTGATGGCACCACTTCACGTGTTGGCGCGTGAGATTTGCAGTGTTAAAAAATTAATTCTGGTACTTTCAGCGATTCAATCAAGCTGAAATTCTATATATAGCAGTTTATACAATTATTAATCATGTGAAAAATTATCAAACATATTTCTTTATTTTTACGGTCACTTTAGAAGAAAAAGAATCAAAATGTTGTAGATAATGACCCTCTTCCGGTTGGAGCTACATTTCTCAAAAGCTGATAGAAAACTATGAATTTTGAATAATGCCCATGTACCAAATTTCATCATTCTAGCTCAAACCGTTTTTGTTTAATCTTGGTTACATATATATACACACACATAGACATATTTCTCAACCTTAGTGAAAATAATTCAGGAACCTTCAAAACGTATAAAATCATCAAAATCTCAACATCGAAAAATTTCGTGACGGCGAGATAGTAAAAATTATGAAATATTTTTAATAAAAAAATCATAAATCGATAAGTTGAAAAATTGCTAATACAAAATTTTAAATAATTAAAAAATAAAAAAGGTGGAAAAGATCGTATTTTTTTAGTTAATGGATTAAGGGTAATAGGGTGATTGGTTTCATTTAAATATACTGGTTGTAGGGGCTAAAATAATGTAGAATATAATTTTTATTTTGATACTAAAAATGAATATATATATATATATTATATAATATAAATTACTAAAAATCATAAAAAATATTTTTTTATTTTTCATTCAGTTTTTTCTATGTTCATAAGCTCCACAAATCCTTTATTCTAAATAAGACTTACAATTATTTATATTGATTTGAATTAAATTAAAACTGATAGAACATTTGATCTAATAGAATTCAAATAATATTTATAAACTTTATTTATTTATTTTTATAAATTGAAATTAAATAAACTACTTGATGAATTTATAATATATCGATCAATCAGAATCATAAAATTAAAGCAATAGTTGAATGATTTAGATAAATTTTCTATAAATTTAATTTTTTTCTTCACAAAAAAACATTTTATTTGTATTTAATGAAAAATTAAAATATTTTCATTTTCTTTCCTAATTATAAATTGAAAAAGAGCCATTATCGTGGGAACATTGTCTTTGCTTCAGGTTGATTTTGAAATATCGGAAACGACCCTCGCGCCCTTCACTTCCCCGCCTGAGTAGGGTACGCAGGTGTGGAATAAACCAATGGAATTTGTTTTCTATAAAAAAAATAAATAAAAAAAATATGAAAAATCCTTTAACTTATTATTCTTAAATATTATAGAATAATAAAACTAAAATAAAAAAAATATTTGTTTTAGTAATAATTATGCGTTCCGTTCTAGGTTTAAAAAAAATCAAATTAAATAAAAATATATAATTCACTTGAATAAATAATTTTATTTTTATAAGTATTAGATGTATATTTTTCAAAAAAAAAAAAATTCATTCAAAAAATGTATTCTAAATTAAATTATAAAACATTATGATTTTTTATCCTTTAATATTTTTTGAATTTACTATTTATCATTAAAATTATTTATATATCGTTGGTCTTCTAGGAAAACATGAAAATATTAGAGACAGGATGGACATACAACTTTAAAAAAAAATAAATAACTTGGTAGTTATACCTCGCGATTCATTTAATTATTTTCACAATACTTTCTCAAAGAACTTTCTTCAAGTTCTATATTATAGTTCTATTATATTTATTATTGTGGTTATTATTTTGATTAAAATATTGTGAGATAAAATTTCAAAATTTTTACTGAATGCATCATTTTATAAAGTTTAAGGCTCTTCCATGATTTTATCTTTTATATAAGAGTTTTTTGGTCGAACCACCATTTTTCTTCTAATTTCTTTGACATTTTTTCTTAAATTATTATTTTTATGATGTATGTATGTATGATGATGTTAATTTCCACCTTAAAACCCATTAAATAACTTACCTATATAAAAAAAATTACACTTTTCAAATTTTTCAATTTCTCATCCCTTGATACAACTAATATGCTCTATTCGTTAGATTTATGAATTCTGAAATCCAGTCTTTTATTTTTTCACAATTAAGAATCACTTCTACAAATGTAATAATAATATGCCTATCATGTACTTCTTAGTTAATATAAAAATATATTTATAGTAAATTGAGGAAAAATTAATTAAATGTCTTTCTATATATTATCCATTCCATCTTCTATTCATATTAAATACAAAAAGTAAAAAGGTTAATAAGAAATAATAAAATTAAATAAATAAATAATAATAAAAACGATTAAAAGTGAGCAAGTAACTTTTGTTTGCCAACACGAGTACATTCCAAGCAGAATTTAAATTAATAATGAACATATCTAATGACAAATTTTAAGAGTGTAATAATATAATCCTTCGTAAGCACAGATATTAGTATTTTTAAGTGTTTCAACTTATTTCATCTAAAGTCTTGTTAAAATTAAAAAAAATCAAAATTAAAAGATAACAAAAATTTCTGGCAATATATTAATCTGGAAAATTATTTATTTATAATAATTAAAGGAAGAAATAAAAGATATGTTTTTACCGACCGACGATAGTAAGGGAGGTATTGTTTTCACACCAAATTTCACATGAGGAGATTTTTACATATCTCCACGAATCATGCATTTTCTTAACAGAAAAAAGTATTTTTAGCATGATGTCTGTCCGTCCGTCTGTCCGTCTGTCCGTCCGTATAGATGTGTACAGCCTGAACGGCTCAACCGATTTTGATGAAATTTGGTATATTTACTTAATGCATCAGTGGGATGAATTGATAGGAAGGAAAGGGTTATTTTCACACCAAATTTCACATGAGGAGATTTTTTTATATATCACCACGAATCATGCACTTTGTATTGGTTTTATCCTAGAGAAAAATCATATTTATTAGTTTTTTCTTGATTTAAAATTATATGACGTCATCCAGTCATTCATGACGTCACAGCCTGGTCTTACATATATATTATAAATAAAATAAAATTAAAAATGTTTATATTTATTATTTATGTATCCATATCTGTTTTTTATTACATTAATAGATATATTAAAATTATTTGAAATTGTTTCTGTAGCTGGAAATTTTTACTTCAAACCGTCGCACAGTGGTCTGAAACGCCAAAAAAGCTGGCCAAAAATCGAAAATTGAAAAAAAATTTTTTTGCATGTCGTTTATGGTATTTTGTTGAAGACATATTTATGTACGAAAAGCTGAAAAAGCAGAGCACTACCATGACTCTACGAGTTTTCCGAACATCTCAAAGTCAACTGTTTTTACTTTCTCCAGAGATTTCCCAAAACGTCTGAAATTCGAGCTCAGTCAAAATTGGTGTTTCGTTTCATAGAAAAGTTTCATTTGCAACTTGCGACATGGAAACTGTTGCTGGAGGTACGTACATGGACTTTTTTTATTTTGTTTGCTAGAAATGCATGTATTATATTGATATTGGCTGATTTAAACCGCTTGTGTCAGAAAATGTAACCTGACGAAAAACTTTTCAAAAAACATTCCGCATTTTTTACATTGGTGACCATTGGTGACAATCTCATTTGAAACATAAAGATAAAGGTCTATAGATAAAGAATCATGAAGAAAAAATTGCTCCTTTTTGCCCCATTTGTTCCTATGAATTTTTTGATTAATATCTCGTTAAGGTGCACCTGTTACTTTTCAAAAGAACCTCTCAGTCCGAAAGTACTCAAATTGCTAATGTCGTCCCAAGCCTGTTCACCAACAATTGAAGATGTTGACCCAGAATCACCTTGCACTGATGAAATGTAACAGTGAATTCATAAAGCTTCATAAAAAAGAAGAATATATTTTTGCAACACGAACGAAATGATAAAAATGAAATAAAACACGGTACTTACCAAAATGTAACTGTTAGTTATTTGTCTTACTGATAATAAAATATTTTTCAGAAATGCACTTTCTCTTGAAGTGAGTCCATCACTCACAATTGGCATATTTTTACTATCGAGAAAATCATCTAATTTCAATATCTTAACATGAAAACCCCTAAGTTTCGATGGTTGTGAGCTTTACGGATTTTCTCTGCATGATGTCATTTTTTGAAAAATCAACACATCATTTGAAATTTATCATTTTTTTTCGTACAATCTAACTTCAATTTCGAAATTTTCGGCTCAAAAAATCCCAGAGAACATACAATTGCGAATCTGACGTCACTTTTCTAAAAATCTGTCCGCCATTTTGAATTCGCCATTTTTTTTGTCAAATTTAAATTTCCTGACTCTCAAAACTATTGCCTACAAAATTTCAAGCTGTTTCACCAACATCTACATTTTTGGCCAGCTTTTTTGGCGTTTCAGACCACTGTGCGTCGGTCGGTTCGGACCTGGCCACAGGTCAACTTATTTTTTATATGAATCATGATCTATAAAAACAAGATTAGGTTTTTAAAAGTAGTGGACATCATCATAATAGAAATTATTAAATCTTCTTATATCCTGTTATGATGAAGATGATGTCCTCGGAAATTTCTTTGTTTTAATAAACATTACTGAGCTAATTTTATTATATAATTTATATTTTTTAAATAATTAAATCTATTCTACCTTTAGGCTCACAAAAGATGATTATTTGATGTATAAAATTCTATTATTTTTTTTTTAATTAAATTGATTTGTTTAAAAGTTATCTTCCATTTATTTATTAAAATTTTTTTTAAATTAGATTATAAAAAAAATAATTGTTTATATAATCATGTTATATATTTACTAGAGTTTTTGTAAAAAGTCAATCACTTTAATCTTTAATGAATTAAAATGAAGAAAAAAAAACAATCAAAAATAATTTAATTAGATTATTTGTCAATTATTTGGGGTGAGTAAGAGAAGGTATTAAAGAAAAAAATTTTAAAAATTAAAAAAAAAAAATAATTGTATCTCAACAACACACATCCAAAATTAATTAATTAATTAATTTAATATTAAATTTATTGATGAAAGAGCCATGAATAAGTGCAAATAATAATACAATATAAAAAACAATTTTTAGGCTTACGTATATAGCTTAAAAATGTAATTTAAAATAAAATAAATAATTATTTAGTTAAAATTTTTTAAGATTTAATAATTATATAAACTAAAAAAACTAAGTGTTTTATTAAAAATATATTTAAATTCTATTTTGTAACGAATTCGAATGATCTAATTTATTTATGAATTGACTCCAGCAACCCTTGCATTGTCCAATAGGACCAATGCATTTGTTCTATTGGAGATTATCAGGTGGGCTGTGATCGTTTTTAGTTTTTTAGGGCGTGGGCGGGGTGTCGGGGTGTCTCTGTACAAAATGAGTGGGGGTGGGGCAAGACGGGGGGATATCTCCTGGCCATGGCATAGATTCGTCGTCGTTGCCGTGACGTTGGTGTCTCCTCTCCTTCCTGACCCCCTCCCGCCCCCGCCTCACCTCTCCAACATTCACGTCACTCCCGCACTCCGTGTCGATAAATGATTTCAATGAATTTTATACTTGCAGAATGATTACTAAAAAATAATATAAAATAATTTAATAGATAAAATTTAATTAAAAAATATTGTCTATAAATTAAGTTTTTTTTTTTTTTTTTTTTTTTTTTTTTTTTTTGAAAGAAAAGTATTATCATACTTCTATAGTAGATAATAATATTATAGAAATTAACCATTTGAAATTATACATTCATTTTTTTATACATTGGTCTCGTTTTAACTTTTATAATTCTATTGTGATTTTTTTAGTCTAATTGAAGTAATTAAAAAATATTGTATTATAAATTGAATTAAAAAAATATATACCTTATTTAGATATCAAAATTATCTTTAGATTAGTTAAAACACAAGAACTCGATCAATTATGACATTTTAATTTAATCTTATTACACAAAAATTAAAGAATTAGATTCTTAAATGTTTTTGTAATAATAAACATTTTTCTCATTATTTTAAATGTATATGAATGAATATGAACTAAATCAACTTTTTGGAAGATATTTGACCAAAACCACCCCCTGTGTTGGGCATTATTAGTACCTTTAATTAAGATTTATAATTTAAAAATACCTACATTAAAATTTATAATTATTAATATAAGTAATAATTATTGTTAATTACATTCGATAAATAATATATTAAAATATTAAAGTATGTTTTATTTCTAAATGTTTGTCTTCAATTATTTTAAATGCATTAATTAATATATAAAAATTGAAAGTCACAGAGGTTACTTGATAAAGGTCATTTCACCGTCCACAATAATTTAATTAAAATCCACTTTTTAATATAATAAATAATTATTTATTAGTTTTAATCAAAAATAATAAAATAAAATAAATTAAAATGTTGTGATATTTAAAAATAAAAGAGTAAATTTAATTCATTCTGAACTTTGAAAAAAAATCTATTAATTCTATTAAATTATTTTTATCATTTATTTTATTAGTCATTTCTTTTGTTTATTAAAAATAAATAAATACCATGAAAACATCCTATTATAACTAGAATCTTATAAATCTGATTGAATGACACCTTTTTATTTTTCATAGTGTCAAGCAAAGAGAGTAAGGGGAGGGGGAGAAACCGACTCTCGAAATAACCTTGATCTGTTTTCTATTTTGAAAGTTTTCTGTCTATTATTTAATTTTGTTATCTCTCTCTTAAATGATAATAATAAATAACTGAAGAATCTATAATTTTTACTTTAAATAATATAATTATATTATTTGAAGAAAAAACATTATTTTTAATTTAGAGAGGATAATTTTTTTTTTATATTTCATAAATAAGAAAGCTAAATATTAAAAATTAAATTAATATATAATTATCTTTAATTTCTTAAATTGATTAGAGTAGATAAAATAATGGAATATTTTCCTTAAAATGTTAATAGAAATAAAACACAAAGAATTGCGTTTAATAATGATTGAATGTAAAAGGTAATATTAAAATTTTTCTTTTTTTCCGTTATCTCAATTATCTACAACTACTAATGAAAAATATTGAACAGCAGAATTCGCCTAGACAGGATAGGCAACCCAAACTCTTCTTTCTCGGAATTACAGACAATGTTGAACTGAAATCGATTCAAGAAATATGTTTAAATATTATTATTTTATACTGACCTGTTCAATCGGTTAGAAAATATTCTATTAACATTAAAGTACAAAAAAAAGAATTAACTTTATTTGTAAATTCGTATTTTTAAAAATAAAATATTTTGTTAATAGAAACTTCTGATTTATTATGTTTTTTTATATTTCTTGGAGCATAATATTGATTGTTATTTTCCACTTTATTTTTGTATAATCTACTGCAAAATGGGTAAATAGATAGATAGATAGATATTGCATATTCATTGTGTATAAAGATATCTTAAATAAATAAATAATTTTCCATTTTGAAAAGAAGTCTTAAAAATTGTCACAATCAGAAGTTAACGATTATTTTGAAATATTTATATAAATATGATAATCAATTAAACATTTTAATTATTCATTGAGTTAAAAAGAATTTTTTTTTCTTATTAGAAATATTGAATAAGCAATTCAGCATTTGCATTTATACGTATTCACGTTGTAATCAATGTACAATTTATTTATTTATGAATATGGTAATAAATGTATATATAAATTACATTGAAAATAAGTGGAGTTGGGTTAGTTAATGGGTTGAGTTAATTTTTATTATAAGACTAGCTGCTCAGAGCGCCTTCGGCGTTCTTCGCACCTAGACGGGGACTCCGCCCCCTGTACCCCCGAGTGGTACATAGTATTTGGTTAAAAGTGGTAAAAGGTTTTCATCCATTTTGTTTCAATCAGTATATTACATAAAACATTCATTTCTTTTTGTGTTCTTATTTAAAATATATTTTAATTTAATCAGTAAATTAATTATATATATATTCTATCTATGTGGCTCAAAGATACTCGAAAGTTCTTGGCCGCAACAACCACATTTCTCCAAGTGTTTCTATCCTGAGCCCTTGTCCCATCTCTCTTACGTCCCTTCCTATGCGTCCTTCCAAGCGGACGTTTTCCAATCGGTCTCCGCACCAATATCTTTTTCCTCTCCCATTCTAGTCACGTGCCCTGCCTATCGCAACTTTTTCGCTTTTATAACCCTAAATATTTCTGAAGATGCATAGAGACCATGCAATTCCTCGTTATGCAGTCTCCGCAATTCCCCGGTGACCTCATCTTTCTTTGACCAATAAATGCTGGGTAAATACTCTGAATCTACTCTCATCTCCTAAGTAAACCATGCCTCACACCCATATAATACAACATGCAAAATAATTGTTTTATATATTTTAATTTTGATTTCTTTTGATAATAATTTTGATGAGATTGGAATTAGGATCCCCTTCATAAGTTATAGTATTCATTAGTTTTACATTAATAATAGTATTTATGACAAATTTATATATAATAACTGAATTTTAATGAGAAAATTACAATCAGAAGAAAAATATTTTTACAAATATCTAAAAATAATGAAAAAATAAGTTGACGTGTGGCCAGGTCCTAACCGACCGACGGTTTGAAGTAAATTAATTTCCAGCTACAGAAACAATTTCAAATAATTTTAATATAACTATTAATGCAATAAAAAACAGATAGGAATATAACATAAATATTTTTAATTTTATTTTATTTATAATATATAATTAGGAGCTAACTGTGATGGCATGAAGGGCTGGGTGACGTCATATAATTTTAAATTAAGAAAAAACTAATGAAGATGATTTTCCGAGGATAAAACCAATACAAAGTGCACAGATGGACAGACATCATGCTAAAAATACTTTTTTCTGTTAAGAAAATGCATGATTCGTGGAGATATGTAAAAATCTCCACATGTGAAATTTGGTGTGAAAACAATACCTCCCTTACTATCGTCGGACGGTAAAAAACAAATAATTTATTGAATTTGGTTATACTTTTGGTTTCCAAATATTTCTTTTGTATGCTGAATGTATTATATACCAGAGTGATAGCTAATATCGATGGTTTCAGAAAGATTATACATCAGCACGAATGATTCATTTTATAACGCTTTGAGTTTCATAAAACTACTGATTTTGATGAATACGCTAATTTATCTTTTAACCAAGCTGCTGAAGAAAAATTAGTTTATGTTGAGAATTAATGAAATTATTGTAAAGTTTCGATGTTTCAAGAATGGAGATTTCAACTTTGAAGACTTGACAATAAATTAGAGATTTATCAGGAAGATTAATGTCAAACGCAATATGAACATGCAGAAAGAATCATTAGAAGTTACCCAATAGGCTATTTCCGTTCGACAAAAAGACAGAAATTCATGTCATTGTTGGTCCTAAAATATTATGTGGAATCTCTCAAGAGCGATATTTCTTAAGCACCTTGGATGATTTGACAGATCTTTCATTTATTTCAAAGAAACAAAAACTGGTACTTAGCTTCGAAGAAATTGGAACATTTTTTTTACAATAGATTTGAAGATTGCCTGAATGTTTGGAAATAAGGATTAACCAATGATTGGAATACATTTATTGGTTTATTCATTCATTTTGTACTTTTGAATTTACATAATAAAAACTGACCAAACTAATTTATTTCAAAATCGATAGAAATAAATACAATAATTTCTATATTATATAGTATATACCAGGGATTCCCAAAGAGTGCGCCGTGGCTCCCCGGGGAGCCGCGATGCCGTCATTAGGGCGCCGCGAAATATTCAATTAAATTTTCTAATACTTGAAATTTTGCTCCAATAATCTTGTAAGCATTTTAATTTTTCGCTGTTAAATGAGTAATCGCTTTTAAAAAAGGAATGTTTTCCAATTTTTCAAGAAAGTAAAAAAGTAAAAATCTAATATATTAAGGATGCCTCGGAAAAAATCAGATTATTTAGGGCAGGGATGGCGAACCTAGGCCAAAAGTGGCACGTTTGCAAAATTTCATGACACGTATAAAGACAAAATTATTTTTTTAATAATTATAACTTTTTACAATAGAAATAAATTAAAAATGAATAAATCACATTAAAATTAAAATTTATGAAATTTGACGTACTGAATATTTATTTATCTATCTTAGTAGATTAAACCGGCAAATTATACATTTTATTAAGCTGAAATATCGCTTGAATCCCCTCGCAGTATAAAAACATTCATGATAGATAGACTCAGTGTATAACGTTTGGACTTCTATTATGTCATTGCGTGTTGTTACCGTACAAATAGCATTGTTCAAGATTTAAAATTTTTCGCAAATCTTTACTCTTCATGACCTGGGGAACCCAAATATGACTTTTGTATTTTTCATGTCTGTCATTTTATTTGTCTATTTGTCTGGGAAATTGTGAAGTTATAAACTCAAAATTGATTGGGGCGATGAAATACACCTATTACCAGAATATTCTTATATGCTCTTATTTTCATATATGCTGTAAATTTTATCAATATTTATTAAAAAAAAAGAAAAATTAATTTTATAAAATTTATATCAAGCTTTATTTTACGGTTGGAGAATAGTGCCAGAATCGCAATTTTTTTCTAGAATTTAACATAGGAAGTCAAAACAAGAAAATGTAAGTGGTTCACGGTATCAAATAAAAATTTTGCTTTTTTTTTGTCATTATCTACATCTAAAAACTACAAACTAAAATCAATTAAAGAATTTCCATACAATAAAAATAAAAAAAAAATTTAGGAAAGATATATTTTTACCAAAAATAAATTCCAAATTTTTTAATAATCATTTTATTTTTTGGAATAAAGTTTAATATTTAAAATTATAACACTTTTATACAGGATAGTTAGAAGTTATACAAAAATATTCGATTATATATTCAAGCTAAAAGGGGTACAGGTGGTAGAGAAAAAAATAACAATTTTGTGGCACGTTAGTTATTTCAAAAAGATTTTTTATGATTTTGTAGCACGGACATTGAATAAGTTTCGCCATCCGTGATTTAGGGAGTCGTAAACCAGAAATGATTGTGAACTTCTGGTATATACTACTAGCCAAGTAGACCGCCTTCGGAACTTTTCGCAGCAAGACAGGGCACCCAGCCCCCAGTATCCTCGAAGTGAAATATATTAATTTGTTGAAAGTCTATATAATAACTTTTCATTTATTTCATTTCAATCAGTATATTAAAACCTTCTTTTTTAATTTAAAAACAAAATGAATTATATATTTTTTGTAAATGTTATAATAGGATACAAATTTTGAATATTCATTTTATGATACGGTTTTTATTATAAGAGGACGATTGGTGAATGATAAAATGCAAGGAAATCTAAAGATAGAGGCAGGATATATTTTATAAAACTAAATCTAAGTTATTTAAGGTTTTATTAAACTACATATAGATAAAATATAAACATGTATTAATGCTAATTCAAATTAATTGATTTATCTGTTGATTTTTGGAACTTTTTGCTTTTACTATTTTTTTATTGGTCATAGAAGTCTTCCTCAAGAAGGAGAAACCTATCTATATAATTAAACGACAACGCAATCTATAGGACATCTATACAGAGATTTTCATACAATAAAAGAATGTGTTGTCATTATTAATATGGTATATAAACAATTTAAAAGTCGAAAAGAGAAGATATGCTACTCAAAAGTGATCAACAAAGGAGTTATATACACTGAACCCTGTCGTGGATATGAATATTTGAATACACTGATTGAATTAAAATGAATTAAAACCTTTCGCATACAGACTTTCAAAAAATTACTATGTATTAAATAATTTAAACTTGCTTCACTTATCTTTTCTTTGTATCTTTGCTTGATATTTTTAATTAAAAAATATTTCGAATAATTTGACTGTTTTGATACGCGTTTATTCATTACGATATCTGTACGAAATCTTCCCATTAGCCAGCTACTCTATCTATATATATACATGGCGTTAGGAAACACGAAAACCCTTGACCGCAGAAACCATATTTCTCCAAAAGTCTCTATCTAGAGCAGTGATTCTCAACCTTTTTTTTTACAGCGGCACACTTTCAACGGTTTAACAATTTGACTACACACAAAGAAAAAGATAAGTATAAAAGTTTATCATATTGAAAAAAAGTGGTCCCAAAAACAGTTTATCTTTTTTTTTAGAACCAAATTGAAAAAATTTAGAAAAAAAAGTTTAAGAGCATCGTAATCTCGCGGCACACTTTGAAAATCTCGCGGAACACTAAAGTGCCGCGGCACAGTGGTTGAGAATCACTGATCTAGAGCCACATCCATCCAATTTATGTTCTTGCCAAACTCCCATTTCTTTATATTGTATCTGTTTATGCATCTTTGACCTACCTACTGAACGTTTTACAAATGGTCCTCACAAAAGCAAGTTTTCAGCTTTTCTTCCCGCACTATTTCTAACCACGCGTTCAGCCTATCTGACCAGTATATTTAATTTACATTTCATTGAATATTCGTATTAAAATTTAAATATATTTTGGAGAAAGCAAAAAAATAAATTTTTTGAATAAATTTTTTTATAAATGTAATCATAAAGAAGATATTGATACAAATCTATTAGAATTTATTAAACAAATCTGGAATATATTGAGCTATAGACATTGCTAAAGTTTACTTTAATATTAATATGACTTAATGTTTACCGATTTGGCCAGATTCCACAGAGATCTTGTCTTCATATTAGAAGATACGCATCCCCCAGGATAATATAAAGCTTTGTTAAGCTTGATATATATTTAAAAAAATTCATTTCTGTTTTTTTATTAGATATTGGTAAATGTATCATCTATGTTAAAATAAATATAAGAATAATCTGGTAAAATTTAATTATAATCGGTTTAGTCAATTTTGAGACTTGTATACCTAGAGATTTTAATGAATTAAAAAAAAATTTCCACTTGTTAGTTTTTGAAATATTTTACCCAATTTGTTAACAACTTTAAATGTCAACCTATATTTATTATATAGTTTAAAAAGGAGGTTCATATAGGAAGATAATTATATAATTATTTTATTTTTAGTAGATGCTTTCAATGTTAGTCGCGATGTTCATTGAAAAAGCATATAAAGGGTGTTTTTTTTTCGAGGTATAGAACTTTAAGTTGGCATTATATATATACTGTTCAAGACCGATTTAACAGAGGTCAAATGATTTATTCTCAGTTTGGTTTGGCAATTCATCATGAATAGAATCACGCCTGAACAACGCTTGCAAATAGTGCAATTTTATTTAAAAAATAATGGTTCTGTGTGGAATACGTATCGTGCACTACGTCCATTTTATTGTCGACAAAATCGTCCATCAGAGCAGTTAATTCGATTAACCATGGAACGTTTTCGCACCACGTTTACTCTTATTGATAACTCGCATCCCCAGAGACGCCGTACGGTGCGTAAAGAAGCTATTGCTACTGTAGAGCGTAGCATTGAGGAAGACCCGAATGAGTCCATTCGTCATCGAGCACAGTTATTGCCGTTAAACGGCCACAAATGTTGGAAAAAATTATCGAAAATTGGACGTCCAGATTGGACTACATCCGAGCCACCCGTGGCGGTTATATACCAGAAATCATATATAAAATGTAATGCCACAAGATTATCTTTCATATAAATAAAATTCATGTCAATCGAATAATCCATCGTTGTTTTTTTTATTGCAATTTCTATACCTTTAAAAGAAACACCCTTTATTATACAAAATATTTTTTCAGAATATATTTGAAATATTTTACAATAGTTTGTGAAACACCAATAAAAATTAATTTTTTTAATTTACTTTTCAACAAATCTTAACATAAAGATTATATTTACAAAGAAATTTGATATTATTCTATCTATCTCCTTTCCGTGATTCTAAGGAGCTCTAAAGTTCTTGAATACTGCAACCACATTCCTCCAAGTGTCCATATCCTGAGCTAAAACGCCTATTCTTTCCCATCTCTTCCACGTACCTTCCTACATTGTCCACACACCGCGCCCTTGCTCTTCCAATTTTCCGTTCGTTCTCTCTACCAATATACAGGGTTATCATAAAAGAATGGTGCGGTTTCGAACATTGTTTAAAGAAAAAGAGAATCACTTACAGTTAATGTTGTTAATTAATCTAATTTGTTGTTTCATACAGTTTTTTTTACATAATTAATAAATTTCAATATGGACATCCTTAGTCAATCGACAAATGCCAAACGATAATCAACTTCTCTCCAAACATTGGCTAACATTTCTTCGGTTATCCTGTTTTTAAGTGGTTCAAGCCGTGAATTTTTTGTGAATAAACAATATTTTTGATGTAACCACACAAGAAAAAATCACAAGGTGTTAGGTCTGGACTTCTTGGAGGCCACAGCATAGGTCCTTGCCGGCCTATCCATCGATCTACCCAGCAGATTCTTTAAAAAATCGAAGAACACACAAAAATGTGAGTCAGTTGTCAAAAACAAACTACTAATCCAAAATGGCTGATAATGTTAACTTATGAAAAACACATATTATGTGTACCAACATACCAAAAAAAATTTCGATAATCGATTGTACACAGCCCGCGAAAATTGCAAATTCACCTTTTCTTTTAAACAGACCTCGTATATAAATAATAGTTTGAAAATTTTTAACCAAGTCTGTATCTCTTATATCTTATAGTTTTACAACTTAATGTGTATCCTGTATTCCATCAAAACCTCTAATTCTTTTTTCTATATAAATTTCAAATATGAATAATATTATTTTAATTTTCATAAATAAATAATAAATTGACTAGATATAAAAATCACCGTAACATTAATATAACATCATTCCAAATTTCATTTCAATATATCATAATAATTAATAAAATCATCATATCTATTAAATTTAGATAAGATATAATGAAATAAAAATAATTATTTATCACATTATTACATTATACATAAATAAAAAAATACAGAAGATGAGAGAAAAAAGGCAAGTTGCGTTGTTTTGAAGAGAAAGGCTATTTGTTATGTATTTATCGACTTATAGTCGTGTGTTCCGTAGTCAGTTTCCCTTCCCCTCTTTCCTCCTATCGACATTTACCCCCCGCCAGATCACGTCACAGGATCCCCTTCCTCTCTCTACCTTCTCCTATCATTTGCTCTCTATATTCCTTTCTCCTTTTAGCCATCTTTACTTCCGGGGTTGCGGAAGTAGTAAATGCACCGCCATCTCTCGGGTATTGATAAAAATTCAATTTTACTTTGGTGTAGTGGAGCGAAGTAGGAAAATAGTAGTAAACTTATGTTTTAAAAATTGTATGAAAAACTCTACTCTTTTTTTTGTATACTTTTAAGAAAAACAAATTTTATCTAATTCATATTTGTAAAAGTAGGTCTTTTATATAAAATTTACTGATTTTTCATTTTAGAAATGGTATTTCATTTAATTTTAAAACAAAAAACAAAATTGAACACACACACATCAAATAACATAAATATAAAATAAAACAACCAAAATATTAATCTATATTTTTTATGTTAAAATACATTCTAATTGTTTAGACCAGGGATGGCGAACCTCTGGCATGCGTGCCATAAGTGCCCACACGTTAAAAAAATTTCATGGTACGCATAATTACAAAATTATTTATTATTTTTTTTAATAATTATACCTTTTTTAAATGAATTAAAATTGAACAATTCACGTTAAAATTACAATTTATGAAATTGGAAGCAACTGAATATTTATTTATCTACTTAGTAGATTAAACCGGAAAATTGTATCGCTTTTAAAAAAGATAAGTTTTCCAATTTTTCAAGAAAGTAAAAAATTTATATAAAAATCTAATATATTAAGGGTGCCTCGGAAAAAATCCGATTATTTAGGGCAGTGATGGCGAACCTATGGCACGCGTGCCAAGAGTGGCACGTTTGAAAAATTTAAAGACAAAATTATTTTTTTAATAATTATAACTTTTTTAATAGAGATAAATTAAAAATGAATAAATCACATTAAAATTAAAATTTATGAAACTTGATGTACTGAATATTTATTTATCTATCTTAGTAGATTAAACCGGCAAATTATAAATTTTATTAAGCTGAAATATCGCTTGAATTCCCTCGCAGTATAAAAACATTCATGATAGATAGACTCAGTGTATACCGTTTGGACTTCTATTATGTCATTCCGTGTTGTTACCGTACAAATAGCATTGTCCAAGATTTAAAAATTTTTGCAAATCTTTACTCTTCATGACCTGGGGAACCCAAATATGACTTTTGTATTTTTCATGTCTGTCATTTTATTTGTCTGTTTGTCTGGGAAATTGTGAAATTATCAACTCAAAATTCATTGGGGGCTATGAATATTATTATATGCTCTTATTTTAAAATATGCTGTAAATTTTATCAATATTTATTAAAAGAAAAAAGAAAAATTAATTTTTAAAAATTTATATCAAGCTTAACAAAGCTTTACTTTACTCATAGGACGGTTGAATAATTGTGCCCCAGAATTGCAATCTTTTTCTAGAATTTAACAAAACAAAAAAATGTAAGTGGTTCACGGTATTAGGTATAAATTTTGCTATCTACAACTAAAAACTACAAACTAAAATCAATTAAAGAATTTCCATACAATTAAAATAAAAAAAAAAAAATAATACAATTTTTAGGAACGAGATATATTTTTACCACAAAAAAATTCCAAATTTTTTATTAATCATTTTATTTCTTTCGTATAAAGTTTAATTTTAAAAATTATAACACTTTTATACAGGATAGTTAGAAGTTATACAAATATATTCGATAATATATTCAAGCTAAAAGGGGTACAAGTGGTGGGGAGAATAAAAATCATGACAATTTTGTGGTACGTTAGTTACTTCAAAAATATTTTTTATAATTTTGTGGCACGGATTTTGAAAAAGGTTCGCCATCCCTGGTTTAGACTATTAAAATTAACAAAATTAATAAAAAAAAATTTTAAAATTAAATTAATCATTTGATTTGAAAAAACTTCGCATTAAATACTTATTTAATTGATTCGATGAGAGTAAAATTAGCTTTGACCAAAAATGTCTTAATCGTTTAGGATTTCAAAACAAAATATGTAATAATATAGCTTCTAATTTGAATTGTACAATAAAATTGATGTGGCTTTTTTATCTAGTAAATTAAAATAATTCGAAAAACAATTTTTGAATGATTATTTTAACCTCATTTATTTATTTACTTTGAAATTATTTAATCCTGGCCTCTTTTTCAAATAAAAATTCGATATGATTAAAATTTTATTCATTATTATATAACAAAATAAGGAAAGGTACTTGTATATATTTCTAAAGACGATATATATACGAAATAGATTTCTAAAAATATTTTAAATTTTATAACAAAAAACATTTTTTAGCAAATTATATATATGTATATATATGATTTATCAACATATCGATCACTTATGCTACTCTTCTTTGCGTTTTTCAATTACGTTGTAGTTCAAATAGCAAATAATAAGTTGTGTAACATTGGTTAATGTTATTTAAAGAAGCCATAGAAATGTTATTTAATGTCATAGATACTTGGGAAAGAAATATTTATTTTCTTGCACAACATTATTAAAATTAATTCAGAAATAACTATTAGATACTATTTATACTATATTATTATTTGAAAAGGAGCATACGTTTAAAATTTAATTAATAGCTAATTATTTTATTTTTTTTGAAGACCAGGATATATAACTTGAAGCGTTTCATTAATATAATAAGTTGACCTGTGGCCAGGTCCGAACCGACCGACGGTTTGAAGTAAATTAATTTCCAGCTACAGAAACAATTTCAAATAATTTTAATAAATCTATTAATGTAATAAAAATCATATAGGCATATAACATAAATATTTTTAATTTTATTTTATTTATAATATATATGTAAGACCAGGCTGTGACGTCATGAATGGCTGGATGACGTCATATAATTTTAAATCAAGAAAAAACTAATAAATATGATTTTCCCGAGGATAAAACCAATACAAAGTGCATGATTCGTGGTGATATATAAAAAAATCTCCTCATCTGAAATTTGGTGTGAAAATAACCCTTCCCTTCCTATCGTCGATCGCTAATACTACCACTTCCGGTTCACGGATTTGCACCAAAAGTTGATCAATTCATCCCTCTGATGCATTAAGTAAATATACCAAATTTCATCAAAATCGGTTGAGCCGTTCAGGCTGTACACATCTATACGGACGGACAGACGGACAGACATCATGCTAAAAATACTTTTTTCTGTTTAGAAAATGCATGATTCGTGGAGATATATAAAAATCTCCACATGTGAAATTTGGTGTGAAAACAATACCTCCTTTACTATCGTCGGTCGGTAAAAATAATTTTATGAACTTCAATACTTTTTGAAAGGCTATCATGACCCTTGTTTATATATTTAGATTCAGTAATCCCGTATCTTGACTATTGAACAAGAAATTATTATTGATAATGCTATCAAAATTTGCTATTAAAGTAAAGTTATAAATATTAGCAATATCTGAAATTAATATATTCTAATTAAAATAATTTTTCTTACTAGAATCAATTTATTAAAAATTTATTTCTAAAATAATATGGGGAAATTGGATAACACACAATTTGGTAAAAAAAAACAAACAATCAATTTTTTTAATCACTCAATAATAATTAAAACTTATCATTTTATAAAAGTACATTTTTTTTAACATACTTATGTATGTATTTGTATATATAGATTTATTTTTATATATTTATTTATTTAAAATCAATTTTATGTTTACTCAGTCTATACTAAAATATCATAATTAAATGTATATATCATTGTATCATTTGAAGAACATTCAAAATATACTTATGAATTGGACTAGATTTGATTTTTTTTTATTTTGTTTATATATTAATATAATTGTTTTTATTGTTTACAAAAACTTGAAGGGTTATAAGTCTAACATTCTTATCAAAGGAAAATAATTTTATAATAATTTCAAAATTTTTTTTTTATTATTAATTTAAACATTTTCAAAAATAAATTTTGAAATACTATATTTATTTATAGGTACTTATTGTTTTATAAAATTGTAACATAAAATTAAAAAAAAAAAAACAATTTTTTTTTTATTTTAATTACAGATTTGAATATTCTGAACTAGATAAAATAGTATAATTTCATAAAATAATTATTATATTTTTAGTTATATTATTCAGATCATTATCTTCCAATTGTTTAAAAATAAAATAAAAATCTAATATAAAACAGAAACATTTTTTTTTTTTATTCTTTTACAATTGATTTATTTTAATATATTTATTTATGTTGATAATATATTATCTTAGGCATCTGTTTGCAGTGCAAAACAATTGAGAATAACTAGATTAAAAGAAATACTTATTAATTTTTATATTATTATTATATTTAGTTAATCCTTGGACGACATAGTTATATTGCTTACAGCTTTAATAGTTAATTAAGTTTAATATTAGTTTTGGACTTTTAATTTTACTCGGAACAATTTACATATATATATATATATATATATATAATAAACATATATAAGTATAATATATATATTTTTATATATTTATTCATTTATATATTTTAAATCTCTTCATTTTCATTGGATTTTTTTTTTAAATATATTATAATATAAGATTTTATACTTGACTAGAATAATTTATCAGAAAAAAATATATAAAATATTTTGAAAATAAAAATTATTTATGTATATAAATAAGAAATTATAAAAATAAATATCCTTCTTTCATATTAGCTAATAATAAATTTACATAACTTATAAAAAGATATAAATAATTTTTTCATAAAATCTATTTAAAATAAAAAAAAAAATTATTAATTAATTGTTGAACAATTAATTATTCAATAATAATTACTACTTTCCTTATTATAATTATTATCATATTAATATTTATTTTATAATTCATATATTTATTTTTTTATTTATTTATTTTGAGACTAAAAAAGTCTTAAAATTAAAAGAATGTTACGAAAAGAATTCGAGCCCCTTGAAATCCATTCATGACATTCTTTTATTTATTGTATATAAACATTTTTAAATGATAAAATAATATGTATCAAGATTCAAAGAAATAAAAAAATTTTCAAAATGAAAATTTATAACCCAGAGTGCTTTGAGGAAGTGCTTTCAGAGATACAATTCATTTATTTATTTAATTTAAATAACTCAATGTCTTTTATATAATGAATTAAGGGTCAACTGGTAGTAAGCAGAAAAATAGAAGGTTTATAAACAAAACTCTATAAATTCTTTTTTTTATCGACATAAAATCTTTTTTTAGTCGACAATTCGGTACCATTCGGTTGCAGAGAGATGATGGACGATATATGAATATTATTATACGGGACCGAAATGTCAACCAAAAAGAGAAGTTATAGATTTATTTATAAAACAGTATGATAAAATATAGGATATATGTTATGAAATTATGTGTGGAATAAATAAAATTAAAAATAGTTAAAATATATATAAAATTATCTTTATCAATCAAATACTATGACTTAAATATTAAAACAAAAAACTGTTTTTTTTTATTTATTTTTCATCATTAATATTTAATAAAGTTAATCTTTAAAAAGTTTTTATTAATCTCAAATAAAAATTGAATTGAAACCAAATATAAACCATCGATTTAAATTCATGAAATATAAATGAAACGTAAAAATTAATGTATTTTATTTAACTCTGATTATTATGAATGTTTTTAGTGTCAATTACACCGAAAAGGTTCACTTTGAGATGTGATATCGTGCCAAATACTTCCAAATAAGTAGTTAGTGAGTAGTTAGTTTTATAGTACTGCGATTGTAAATTTGTTATTGGTGTACAGCCCGATCTAGAGGGCAGCAGAACGAGCATTTGTCCGGGGTGACAAATCTGAAAGGTGGTCTTTTGGTTATGAATGTAATAAATTTGACGAATATAGGGGCGGCAATTTATTATATTGTCTGGGTGCCGTAAATGCTAGAGTAGGCGCCGATTGGTGAGATATTTTATAGATATAAATACTCTGAGTATATTATTGATGAGATGTTTTATAATGGTGAATACTCCGAATATGTGTTTATGAGATGTATTATAGTGCCCGTACAGTCTTTGAATATGTACCAGGTGAGATTAAAAAAAGATAAAAGGTTATATATGCACATAATTCTAAAATGATTTCAATCAAGAAAATTTAATGTAATTATTATTTAATTTAATTTAATATTATTAAAATAAGTTATTAATTTTAAAATATTATAAGTTGGAAGTGGAGAATAAGGAAGGAGTGAGCCTTAATACTCCTCCAAATCCTCCTAAATAAACAGTTATTAAAATTGAAAAATTAGTTCAGATAGTTATTAAGAAATTACTTTGATTGTTATGAATGTCATATAGTGACAAATGACTTCGATGTGATGACAATAATATTAGACGCATATATTTGAAAAAAAATTTAAATGAATTTTAGCAACAAAATTGTAAAATGATTATTATTTCTGATACAATTTCATTAAGTAGGTATTTTAAAAAGATTATACAATATGAGGAGAGAATAGAAGAAAAGTAAGCCCCATTACTTTTCCCCTAAATCCTAATTAGATAATCTTACGTTACTTACGAGGTGAGAATAGGGGAAAAGTGAGCCTTTAACTGTTCCCCTAAATCTCAAAGACATAATAATAAGTTATGAGATGAGAATAGAGAAAAAGTGAATTCCGTTACCAATTCCCTAAATCCCTTATTTTTACTCATATTTTATGAGGTGAGAATAGGGGAAAAGTGAGCCTTTAACTGTTCCCCTAAATCTCAAAGATATAATAATAAGTTATGAGATGAGAATAGAGAAAAAGTGAATTCCGTTACCGATTCCCTAAACCCCTTATTTTTACTCATATTTTATGAGGTGAGAATAGGGGAAAAGTGAGCCTTTAACTGTTCCCCTAAATCTCAAAGAAATAATAAGTTATGAGGTGAGAATAGAGAAAAAGTGAGCCCCGTTACCGATTCCCTAAACCCCTTATTTTTACTCATATTTTATGAGGTGAGAATAGAGGAAAAGTGAGCCTTTAACTGTTCCCCTAAATCTCAAAGAAATAATAATAAGTTATGAGGTGAGAATAGAGAAAAAGTGAGCCCCGTTACCGATTCCCTAAATCCCTTATTTTTACTCATATTTTATGAGGTGAGAATAGAGGAAAAGTGAGCCTTTAACTGTTCCCCTAAATCTCAAAGAAATAATAAGTTATGAGGTGAGAATAGAGAAAAGGTGAGCCCCGTTACCGATTCCCTAAACCCCTTATTTTTACTCATATTTTATGAGGTGAGAATAGAGGAAAAGTGAGCCTTTAACTGTTCCCCTAAATCTCAAAGAAATAATAATAAGTTATGAGGTGAGAATAGAGAAAAAGTGAGCCCCGTAACCGATTCCCTAAATCCCTTATTTTTACTCATATTTTATGAGGTGAGAATAGAGGAAAAGTGAGCCTTTAACTGTTCCCCTAAATCTCAAAGAAATAATAATAAGTTATGAGGTGAGAATAGAGAAAAAGTGAGCCCCGTTACCGATTCCCTAAACCCCTTATTTTTACTCATATTTTATGAGTTGAGAATAGGGGAAAAGTGAGCCTTTAACTGTTCCCCTAAATCTCAAAGATATAATTATACGTTATGAGGTGAAAATAGGGAAAAAGTGAGCTCCATCACTTATTCCCTAAATCCCCAAAATATAATTATTTGTTATGAGTTTAGAATAGGGAAAAAGTGAGCCCCGTTACTAATTCCCTAAATCTTGTATATGTAGTCATACGTTATGAGGTTAGGATAGATAAAAAGTGTACCCCGTTATTGATTCCATAAATCTTAAATATATAATTATACGTTATGAGGTGAAAATAGGGAAAAAGTGAGCCCCATCACTTATTCCCTAAATCCCCAAAATATAATTATTCGATAAGAGGTGATAATAGAGAAATAATTATCCCCGTTACCGATTCCCTAAATCCCTAATATATATAATCAAACTTTATGTGGTGAGAATAGGGAAAAAGTGAGCTCCGTTACTGATTCCCTAAATCCCAAATAAATAATGTCCGTGTCTATGTGGACACTAGAAATGATATTCCATGCATGTTGCTGTCTCTTATCCAGATGACACATGCATATTTTTAGGAATTAACATTTCTTTTAACTTCAATGAAAAAATTTATATTGTTGTAAATTGTCTAAAAGATAAATTCCTAAAAAAATAAAAATAATATCAACTGAAGATAATACTTTTCTTTTTTTAGGAATTCAAAATTTTGACAAAATTGTAAATGCATCATCTAATCAGTTACTTTTTTTATATTTAAGCAACAACTATCACGCACAGATGACACAACATAACATCAAATTTTTTACTAAAAAAATAAACTATTTTTTGAAGAAAAACAAAGAAAATAATTATGTTTTTAATGTGACATAAACAAATGAAAATGAATCGATGATCATGATAGAAGCAGAATAATATTAGCACAAACCAAATTTCAATATGTTATCAATTAATACACAAGCTCTATAAGAAAATATAAATTTTTTATAAATTTTAAAATTAAGATAAGTGAGATTAGGGGAGCAGTGTGAGCCCCATACCCGTTGCCCTAAATCTCAAATAAAATTTGAATTCAGCCACTATCAAAAATATAAACCATCGATTCAAATTCATCTTAAAATACAATAGTTAATTGGAAATCAATTCTTTTCAAAGGAATTCATATATATATATACTCCTATAATATTATTAAGTAGCATAACAAACCGGATATTTGCTAAAATTCCACTTAAAATTATTACATCAATGATTAATCTTTAATATAAAGAAATCGAAATCTACTCAATTGAAAATAGAACTATTACTTCTCACATCATTACAATTTCAGTTTAAAGGAAGACATATTTGATCTAATTATAATATAATCATATTAATGATATATCTATCAATAAAACGATACAATCCATGAAATCAATCAAATGAAATGATTGAATGATTTTTATTTAATTAAAATAAAACAAAAAATATTTTAAATGTAATTTTTTCTTTTTTTTTTTTTTTAAATACTGGAAAAGTTATAAGGAGGATGTATAAAATTTCCAGAATTTCTTTTATTTCTTTTAAATAAATATAATTTATTAGTGAAATAATTATTAAGAAAAAAATATTATTCACACAATTACTTCATCATATTATTTGTATGTTTTTTTTTTTAAAAAAATAGCATGATGGTAATTGTTTTTTCTATTTTTTTAAAGAACACAGATTATTTTTTATATATTTAATAGGATTGAAATTTATTGATTTATATCTAAAAATTTGATGATGTTTAATTAGTTAAATAAATGAACTTTAATCAACTAATTTCAATTGTCTAATGATTTGTAACATAATTTAATAATAAAATTTTTAATGTTGCTTTTATTATATCTCAGGTGTAATGAAGAACTATTTTATATTATTATACTTAAATCTATACCCGCGTTTTCCTCACTCATTTCAATTCATTAATTAATAAAATAAATCTCAATCACACTAAATTATTTATTTGATAGAATTTTATTAAATTTAAAATTTCTCTTAAACAACAATAACGTGAATAATATTGATTTTTTTATTTCAAATATCATGTTTATTGGCATCATCCACACAATGTTTTTGATTTCAAAAGAAAATTGAAATTTGTGTGCATTAAAGATCTTGGTAGTTCAATCTTCTAATAAAAAAAAAACATTTGAGTATATTCATGCCAATAAACATGACTTTCGAAAATTTAAACTCATTTCAAAATAACTGCTTCATTTTATAATCTATTTCAAGAAAAGTTGTTTATATTATTATATATCTATTTAAATATATATATAACATATCGACTTTTAATGGAATGATGATAATAATAATTTTTTATTAAGAGTTATTATCAGAATAGCCAGATGGAGAATCACCAAAGTATAAAGGATGGACTCAGGTACCCTAGTGATGGAATGTTTATCAAGATTTCACAAGAAAAGAAAAAAAACAGAAATCTTTTAAAATCTTTTAAATGAACAATCCAATCTATTAATGATTATCCATCAAAAAAAAACTATCATCTAATTTTCTTTTCAAATCAATTTTCGTTTCAATTGAAAAATTGAAATATTAAAAAGAAATTAATTTAACATTAGATATTATTGGTCTTATAATAATAAAAAAACCATAACATCATAATGAAAAATTTTTCTTTTTTTTTTTATTTTATCACACATTTATGTGTATAATTGAAATTGACAGGATTTATATTTTATCAATTTTAGAAGAATCATTTAGAAAAATAAGAACGATAGTTTTCTCCCTAGGTGATGAATCTTAATTAATATTATTTATTATAATCATTACAATTTTTCTAATATATATTAAGACACCCATTTAATAAATTACTTATTTTTAAATATAAAATTTATTATATATTAATATTACAAATTTGAGGTAGATTTTTTTCAATAGTAGGTCACGGATATATATATCTTATGGTTATTAAATTTGGCACTTAATCGATTTGGTGTTAGAGAGATATGAAAATGAATAGGTGGAAAAAGATCTGCAATAACCCTCTCCCCTCCAGATCCTATAAATTGAGTGAACATACTCATTTGGAGATAAGGGATCAAATCCTTGCTAATTTCTTCTGCTCAAATTGGAAGAGAAATTTCCCCCCTAATCGCTTCTTCATCTTGGAATCTAAGAGACAAAGAGTCGATCAAGTTCATGGGAAGAATTTTATAATCCAATTCAAGTGAATTTATAAAATCACGTTGGTTAATATTCTCTTCATTTAAAAATAGATATTAAAATATATGGAAATGGCTATTATGAAATGAATTGAAAAAATATAGACTATATATTATGTACATTTTAATGGGTACAAGAGACTAGGCCCTCACCAAGAAAATACCAAATCAATAATATAATCATCAAATAAATTTCAATCGATATATATTCATCAACACCTTATAATAATATAAACTACTCCAATATACAAATATAAATAAAAAATTCCCTTGACTAAAAAATTTTAACCTTTAATTTAAAAAAAAAAACATTTCACCTTCAAAAATTTCCAAAAAATAATCAAGTTGTTAATAATAAAAAAAATTAGATTTGTTTCTTTCTTAAAAATATTCTCAACTACAAAAAAGAACATTTTTAAATTGAAATAAAAGAAATCTAATTTTTCTTTCTTGTTTATTAATAAAAAAAATTTAGGAGATATTTTAAAATGATTAAATCTAAATTTGATTAATTTTTATTTAATTATTGAAGATATTTATATTTTTTAAAATTTTTGGAAAAATTTTAAATCTAGAAAATAAATTGCAAAACAATGTTGTTGTTTTTATTTTTTTTTCATTGTTTTCAATTGATTTCTTTAGAAATTTGATAAATATATTTATATATTAAGTCTTTATATTTATATTAGAAATAAATATATTTCAAATAACATTTATTATAATGAAGATAAAATTGATAGAGATATTTTCTTGAATATATCTTATTAACAGGGTAAATAAAAACCTATGTTTGGAGTAACTTAAGAAAAGTTTAGTATTGAATCGAAATGTAAGAGAATATATTCGATTCAAGTGTTGCGATCAATTGATTTTTCCTTGCTAAGCTAATTGCAGATGATATTCTATTGGGCCCCACTAAAGCCAAGAGAATAATCTGGACGATGGGGTCGCTACATCCCTACGCCATATTGAGTAAGGAAAAATTAATCAAATTTGCCCTTGAATCTTAGGGATTTCATCCTTCCAAGAAGTGAGATGTTCTCCCGGTCTTTTGTCAACCAGACGATGTTCTATTGGGCCCCACTGCAACCAAAAGAACACCTCTGCGTTACTATAAAAGTAGTTTGTTCTCAAAAAACCAGTTTTATATACAAAAGAGCGAGAAAACTTAGAGATGAATTTTTTTAAAAAAAATCCACCCAATTTGGTAGCTGATTGCAGGGAAAATTCCATTGAGCCCCTGTTTGTAAAACAACGGAATGATCACCTGAGCGATGGGGTCGCTACATCCCTACGCATGAAACCAAAGTCTGAATAAAATCATAGCTAAAAATTATATATGGTTTTTATGTGATAGAAATATCTTCTAGATAGAAGATATTAGAGAGGATTGTATAGTGCTCATATTTTAGGAAAATATCCTCTTTCTGACCCCATTAAAATACAAAAAGGGGACATCTCCCCAAACAAATGAGGAAGAAATTCAATCCTAAACTCTTTAATATTAAATAAAAACCAAATTAACCTTTAGTAAGCTGCTTGCAGAAGAATTTCTAGTCAAGGATGGTAAATGACCTCCACCTCAAACAGAAAGATTAAATCTTTCTGACTGATCGGGGAAATCTTCTGGACGATGGGGTCGCTAATTCCCTACGTCAATGGATTAATTTCATCAATACACCCGGAAGAGATGGTTGATGAAACATCCAAGACAACATTATAAGTTGTCCAACCAAAAAACCGTAGTTTTTTGGAGGCTGATTGCAAGGAATGAACTTTCAGTGAGCCTTGAAAGTCATGCCCTGGGCGATGGGGTCGCCACATCCCTACGCCAATTACTTATATCTAAATAAGTAATACTATTCTAAGCATTAAGTTGCTTTGAACCCTTTAGGACGAGTATATCAGTAAGATATACAAATAATGTTAAATGATCCTAATATAATGACCAAAAAATAAGAATATATTAATGAATAAAAAGCATTTTAATGATTAATATTATATAGTTCGAAGAATTATCATATCTTCTTTAAAACTTTATCATGATCATAATCAATGTATTAATAGATCAATCTCCAATAAAAAAAGCAAATGAAATATATCCTGATATTGTTTGTTTTGTCTAATGAGTCAGTATTAGAAAAGGATATTATTTAATTCTATCCCCTCTATCTTCATCATTTTAACAAATATTGTAACTACAATATCCTCCAAGGATAACAGGAAGCAGCTGGATTATACGTATATATTTACATTAGTTATATATACATATGAATGTTGTTTCAGATTTCAACAACTACTTTTAAATCATCTATGTATGTACTCTAGAAAAATATCCCTGAGATTTATAAAAGCCATAAGAATAACGTAAGTCTTTCTTATATAGCGATTAAAATGGAGATTGATTCAATGGCGAGTGGATAATAAAAGAGTTATGTAATTCTTATGGAGGCTGATTGCAGATGAGGTTCCTTTAGAAGGTCCAGTACTAAAGGAAGTACATCCGGGCGATGGGGTCGCCACGTCCCTACGCCATTATTCAATACTAACTTTGGTTGTTTAAATTAAGAGTTTAAATAATTTAATAAAGATTATGGATTTTCTTTAACTGTATAATTTGTATACGAATGTTTTAAAAATATGTATAAATTAAAATAAATATTATTTAAAAAGACACAAAGTAATCAAAATAATTAAAACTAGATTGATTAAGTTATGATGAATATTTAAGGGAAAGAAAGGAGCATATTTTGATTGAATTTAAATTTGTGAATTGTGTACGAAAGTAAATCATTCCTTATTGCACTCTTGATATATAAATTATATGAAATTTATTTAATTATAAAAAGAATTAATATTATACTTGAAGACTTATTTTGATATTAGATATTTTTAAAACGAATAGGAAATAATTTTTTTAATTAATTAATATGATAATAATAATAATAAAAAGTACTAACCCTCTGGAATGTTATACAAACTTCACTCATTTTCTTTCTTCATATAAATATATTCTTTCATATGAAATAAATCCTTTAAAAAAAAAAAAAATCAAAATCATATACTTTAAAGTATATTCTATTTTTAGATTGAATTGGCTTCCGTTTAGTAGTGAGTGGAGCTTTGTTATGAAGTATGGCGAATATCTTTCTTTCAATATTCTTCTTCTTTTTTTAAAAAATTGAGAATAAAAAAATAAAACGTTTTTTATGTATGTATATGTGTATATAATTATATACGAGTATTTGGAATTCTCTCTTCGGAGTGGTTGAATTGGTTATCATGCTGGTGGCTCTCCACTCCCACTGCCAGAGGATGCAGCAGCTGCAGCAGCAGCCGCCGCTGCCGCCCTCGCTTGTTGTTGCAATTTGGTGGCATTGGGCGTGGCTGGGAAGGCAGCTGCTGCAGCGGCGGCAGCGGCCGCGGCTGGATTCTGAAGCGGGTCATAGGCACCGACACCTGCTGAGGCGGCGGCTGCTGCAGCGGCTGCAGATGCTGGGGCTGTCTGAAGGTATGCGATCAGTCTTCGGAGCTCATCAAGGGCATTTGCCTAATAACAAAAAAAAATCTATTACTCTATTTTTTTTATAAAACAAAAAGATCTAAAATAAAAAGAATTAATTACTAGTAAATAGAAAAATCATAGAACTCTATTAAAATAATAATAAAGATATTTCTATTTAATTAAATTATGAATATCTTTAAAATAGAGGTTTATTATTTCAATAGGAGGCAGCTAGCCGAGCATGTAGCATAACAATTTTCTACACAAGAAGTCGGCGTTCGATTCCAACTAAGAACAAATCTTTATAATAAAATTAAATTTAACATCAGCTGCCTCCGGCTCCAGGAACTATCAGTTCCTGGTTCTATACATGCGGAAGGCAACGGGAAACCACCGCATTAACATTCCCAAGAAAAATCATCATGGCTGGGCGGCTTCTAAGGCTATCCTAGTCATGATGATAGCCAAACTCCGAAACGGAGACGGCACCTTAAGAAGAAGATTTCAGTATATTATTAACTAGCAGCTCAGAGCTTAGATATATATTAATACAAATATACCTTTCAGTATTTAATATTGTGTGTGTGTGTGAATCTATATTATAAATTATTTTTTAAAGACATTTTGTACCATGAGTTTTATCATGAACCTCTATTTTATACCCAATAGGGAGACGTATTCGGTCACGTGCTTTTTTCTCATTGGCTCTCAGATTTTTTTCCCATATTTACTCTTAATCTGTAAATATCATATGATTATATTTTAAATATTTTAATATTTCCTCTAAATGTTTACTATAAAATGTAACATTTAAACAATATTTAAAATTTAACGATATTAATAGAATAAATTTAAATTTTTAAGAAGTATTTATTTTTTTAATCATATAGTGAAAATAATGAAAAATTAGAGTATGTCCAGTTTTGAGTCTGACCCAGTTACACGCCGGGGTACCTCCGATAGAAGTTAATCGACAAACTGATTAACCCGCGCGGTCACTGTCTCTAATTACTTTTGGCTTCTTAAATTTTGACATAAAAATCTAACAATCAATGATGTTTATATATATATATATATTATTAAATATAATATGAAATTTCAAAAAATATTTTATTATTAAATTTAATACTAACATATGGAATTTTTTTTTTGTTTTTATTTTTTTGAGTAAATGTTTTTTTATTTTTTTTTGTATTTTTTAAATTAAAATGAATTTCTTATAATGTTAATTTTAATTTCAAATAAATAAACAAAAAAATTTCACTTTATTTATAATTTATACGAATTTTTTCTTAATTAATTTTTATTATTAATTATGAAGTTGGATTTAATTCTATAGAACATAAATAGTATGTTAAATTTTAGTATCACAATCAAAACATTTATATTAATGAGAAAATTATTTCAATGGTATCGAATGTAAATTGTAAAGAAAATGGATAAATAATTTCAAAATAAATACGATTGATGAAATGTTTTAGTTATTTATTTTTAATATGCGGTGAGAATGATTACCAGGTTAAAAAACTTAATTTAACTAATTATTTAGATTAAATTTCATTTGAAGAAACGCCTGGTTTATATGCAACCGAACATATCAATATTTTTAATACAAATTTTAAAAGCTTTTTTTAACGTTTAAATTTACTTTATATATATATATATATATATATATATATATATATATAAGTATTTACTGAATTAATTTTCCTCATTCAGGCACATTGGAATAAATTATTTCTCTCTCTTTAGCTATACATGCTTTGATCCAGTACAATTTTATAATGAAATGGAAAACAAATAAAATATTGAATATTATTAATTTAAAATTATTTACATATACCTAGGTACTTTATTTATAAAAAAATATAGGAAACTGTTTATATAACTTATTTAATAAGTTAGTAAATAATATTGTAATGATTTTTTCCATTTTGTTTGATCAGAATTTTATTAACAAATAAAATTATGTAATGTCATTTCGTGAGAAACTTTATTTTACTCCCCAGGAAGTTAAAACCTCTTAGTGGACATTTTACGAGAAAAATAATTTATACTTGATCAGCAAATGAACTTTGTACATCGAAGTCGTGGATTAAAATCCAGACCTGTGATTGGAGAATATAGTTTTGTCACCATTAGTGGGAGTTGATGTCCGAAGTGGGAGAACAGTATTAAAAACCCTCGTTTGCATGTTGCAGGCTCTCTTACTTAAGCTCTTACTTAATTACACTTATGTAGTCTCTTACCGGCGGACTCTCTTACGCTAGGCCCTTATGATCTGATTATTCGCCCTTAAGTCTTGGCTCTGATTGGGAAGTAACTTTAATCACTTATGCCCAATAAGCACGAAATGTCTTAATTGTGACCCATAAGGAGTGTGTTTTCTCCAGCCATCCCCACTCATTAAATTGATGCATACGAGGTGTGGCTATTAAATAAAGAGAGACTGCGCGCGCAGACGGCCTCCGGGAGAGGGTAGGCGGGAACCTAATGCACCGTTGTACAGCTGGAAGGGTCTACTATTCCAGTACGAGAACACATGCCTGGCGGTGAAGTAGTTTTTTCGGTAGCGGTTTAAAATAAACGTGTTTTTGTTCCTACGCCGAAAACGATGTGTGACGAAAAACACGAACAACGTATCATCACCGACCGAGTGCTATAAATTATTAAAAGAGGCTTACGGTGAGAGTTCTTTATCACGTGCGCGTGTTTTTGAGTGGCACAAAAGATTTTCTGAGGGTCGAGAGAGCACTGAAGATGACCAGCGCCCGAGCCGTCCTGTTTCCATTTCAACTCAAGTGCTGGAACACCCTCCTTACTCCCCTGATCTAGCACCATGCGACTTCTACCTGTTTCCGAAAATCAAGTCCGCACTAAGGGGAAGCCGATTCGAGTCGATGGAAGGGGTGAAAAGAAAAACGGCGGAGCTTCTGAAAGGCCTAACAAAAAACGACTTCGAACACTGCTTTGAGCAGTAGAAAAAAAGGATGAAGCGGTGTGTGGCGAGTGGAGGGGAGTATATTGAGGGGGAAAGTTCGATTGTACCATAATTTTTTTAATTAAACCATTTTTTGTAAGCAGTCTCGTTATTTAATAGCCACACCTCGAAGTATCCAGTGGGAAAACTTCTTTATCGGCTTTGAAGAGAGTTTGGAACCACCAATATAATCTGCTGAGGGACTATAATGCACCAATGAACATCTTCTAACCCCCAGTGGCCTTCATCACCGACGACTTGCATGGAACATCGCCTACGCTTTGATTTGGTTAAATTTTATTATTTGATATTTTTATTTTCTTTTTTATATGAATAATCTTAATGTTATGTCATTTGTTTCTGATATCAATGTGACATTGAAATAAACCTGCTTTTTTAAATAAAATAAAACCTTTTATTTTTTTATCGCCTCCTGCAATGGTTCACGTTGGAATTCCAAATTCATAGTTCAATAATCGAGAGTTGCTAAACTTCAATATATCTATATATATAAAGGAGACTGTTTGTATGTATGTATGTATGTAATTTGTTTACTTTTTTGCTGTCAAAAAAAAGAATTCCCAATCAAAGAATTATTATAATATTTCACTTTTTATTTTAAATTCTAATATTCAAATATCATTTCAATTAAATAATTTATTCTAAAAGTTCTCATTTTAATTAATATAATAAAATATTTAAATCATATTTAACTTAAATTATTTTGTATTTATTCTTTCTATATTTGAATAATTCTTTTATTTTAAGGGAGGGAATTAACTATGATCTAAAAAAATTAATAAATGAAATTAATAATAAAAAATCAAATAAATCCATTAATTTAAATTAATACTATTAATGAATGTATATATTATTAATTTATCTTTAGTTTTAATCAATACTTTTATACCGTTAATTTTTATAAATTGTCTCAAGTCTAACTTTGCATTTTCTCAAATTTTATTATAATTAAAAATATTCAATAAAAATCAAGCAATGAAATTAAAATATCGAAATGAAATGATCAAGAAATATTATACACTATTATAACATATACAATACTTATAAACTATAGGCGGAGGAAATATTAGACGATATCATTGCGGGTTCATGCCAAATCGATCAACATTAATTAAGATATTTTCATTATGACAGATATTAAAAAAACGGCGAATTCAATATCTCGGTTCACTAATTATTTGTAGACTTTAGTAAAACCTACGCATGACTCAATAGATCTGGATAAACTTTTTCAAATTTTGATCTTAAAATTTATCTTGAAGGTAGTAAAGAAAGAGTAAGATGCGGAAATCAATTGTAAAATATTAGGTGACCCAGACGACTTAAATATAATAGCAGATTCGGCAATTGCAATTACAGATAGCGAGGAAAAATTAATGGAGGTAGGAAAAGAGATGAGGTTTAAAATTAATAATGATAAATAAAAATATTTAGAAACAAACAGGAGCAGTATTAACTTACAAAATGTAGAATTTGAATATGTAGAAAAATTGAATGTAATCACAAAGGATAATAATATTTGAGAAGAATTTAAATCGAAGTTGCAATCGGGAAACGCCTGTTATCATGCAGTAAAGAGGCTTATCTCATCAAAATTATTATAAAAGGGAATGAAAATTAAAATATATAAAACAATTATTTTGTCTGTTGTATTATATGAGTGTGAGACATGGTCTATGATCTTAGGAGATGAGAGTGGATTCAGAGTATTTGAGAATAGGATTCTCCCCAGCATTTATGGGCCAAAGAAAGATGAGTACATCAGGGAATGACGTACGAGAGATGGAACAGAGGCTCAGGATAAGGACACTTGGAGAAATGTGGTTGAAGCTGCCAAGAACTTTCGAGTACCGTTGAGCCACGCATGGTCTATGACCCTGGGAGATGAGAGTAGATTCAGATTATTCTTTCCAGCATTTATTGGCCAAAGAAAGATGAGGTCACCGGGGACACTTGGAGAAATGTGGTTGTAGCTGCCAAGAACTTTCGAGTAGATAGATATAACATATTCAATAATAATATATATAATTAACTTACTAAATAAATTAAAATATATTTTAAATAATCACACAATAAGAAATGAATGTTTTATGTTATACATTGTTTGAAACAAAATGGATGAAAACCTTTTACTACTTTCAACCAAATACTATGTACCACTCGGGGGTACAGGGGGCGGAGCCCCCGTCTAGATGTGAAGAGCGACGAAGGAGCTCTGAGCAGCTAGTATTCATATAAATGTGAATTTAAAAAAAATGTATTTTTTATACTGTATCTAAGAAATATACATGACTAGGGATGAGGGAGATTAAATAATTTATTATAATATTAATTATATTATATTTACAGATGTTTCACATTTACTTTAATCTATTTATTAAATTTAAATATTAAAGTTGTTCTTAATAAAAAAAATTTTTTTTTTTTGTTGTTGTAGTTAATTTGATGATTGCTATTAATAGATAATGTGCTTAACTTACCTGCATGAGAATATAGTTTTTGGCGAGGAGTAACGTGGCAATTTTGCTGAGTTTGCGCACGGAGGGTGAATGGGCGTAGGGGATGACACTGCGCAGTTCATCGAGGGCGTCGTTCAGATCGTGCATCCTACGCCTCTCCCGGGCATTGATATTCAAACGGACGAGTTTCCCTTGTCGAGCTTTCGCCTTACCGCCTGTGGCACCCCTTCCGCCTGGTAAAGCTACGCCACGGCTGCTAACAGATTATCTTAGCTATACCCATCTGTATTTACTAATTTAGGAAATACATGTATTTATAAAAAAAATTACATTAAATATTTGAATTTTATTTATTATTATTTATTATAATTTATTGAAGTTATCAATGGAAATTTTAATTTTAATTCAAAATAAATAAAAATTGGTGAAAGTGAATAAATTTTGAATGAGATAAATTTTTAAATAATTAGTATTAAAAGTACAAATAAAATATAAATATAAAAAATTTTTTTCATGAACTAAAAAGAATAAAATAATTTTTCTATAAGCCTGACAAAGTTTATGGACGAATTGCTTCATATTCAACGAAACACGTTGGGCGCATTTAGTTTTATTTATTTATATGAAACATTAAGTCAAATTTTTGTAATAATAAAAATTTTATTAAACACATAGGGCGAGCTTGCTTATTCACGATGGTTCTTAGTTTTTATTTGTCCAAGGTTACTATTAGTTGGCTATTGTTCGCGAAAAGTAAAACTTTACCTACGTATTTCGCGAAAACTACGGCCCATTTATTCAAACCCCTTTATACATTTTTATTTCTCAACCTAATCTATCAAATGAACTACTATATGACTCATTTAAAAAGCGATTTTACAATTCTTTCCAACTCCTTGTCAATATTTACCCGTCAGATGGCGTGAATGAAAATTCCAATACTAATCGCTAATTACATTACAATTAATTAATTATAATTCAATTATATTTCTTGCATACTTTCTAGGATTCCATTGAAATTATCTATAAAAATTTTCAAAAGTTTATCTCAATTTAAAGTTGATTAAAAATCGATTTCAATTTGTCATAAAACCAAACAGACACACACAGACAGAAATGAAGCGAAGTTGATAAAAACATTATAATATGTATTTATAAACTGGAACATCATTTTAAGATTAACTTGTTTATTCTTTTGCGAAATTTCATGGAAGTGGTTCGTTCATTAGAACATAAGTAACTTAAAATATTATAATGGAATTTTAAGAGCAAACTATAATCAGTGGCGTACCTAGAACTTTTGCCGCCCTTTTTATTATAAGTCAATCAAATAGTGGTTTTTATAAATTAATACACATAAATAAATTTTTAAGTTATTTAATCAATATTAATTAATACACAGAGTAAATTTTTTTACACATATTTGTATGCACTCGTAAACATATTTATATAATATTTACTCTTCTAGCTTTCTACCAGAAAAATTGTGTATAATGCTCTCAAAATTTATATTTATATTTTTTCCACCGGCCCTGCTTTTCAAAAGAAAAATCGATGATTTAAAAAAATATTGGTATATCACTTCAAAGTAATCATATAAACTTTTCAAAAGAAATGACATTTATAAACTGATATCAAAAAATTTTAGTTAGGAAAAATTGCCGAACAAAATCGTAAAGATGCGTTTACGAATTCAACGAATTTTAATGAATACAATAAACTAAAATTATTATCCTGTTCTTGGAATCAGAATTCAAAATTTACCCTAAAATGCATTTATATACACCGAGGAATAATATTCGAAATCATATAGTTAATCATAATTTATATAATTTATCAAATAGTAAACTTATTATAATCATAATAATCATTTATTATTCAAGAAAGAAAAAAAATAAATATGAAATGAATAAGTTGATTTTTACAACTATAACTAAATATAAAAAATACCGCCCCAAGATAAGTGCCGCCCGGTGCGGACCGCACCCACCGCCCCCCTCCCCCCCCTAGGTATGCCACTGACTATAATACAATTACAAATTTTTTGAATAATATTTTAATATAATTTATATAGTAGATATTAGTATTAAAATTAGAATTTTAAAAGCAATTAAAAAAAAAAATTGAAAATTGGATGGAATACATACTATGCAAAAACGCCAACTCAATGAAGTAAACCACATGGACAGGAAAAATGGCGTTTGGTATATGGTAGATAAGGATGTTTTGAATAAAACCATTATAATAATAATAATAATAATAATAAAAGCAATTTAAATGCTAATTTGTGAATTTTCAATAATGTTAATCTCATCCGATGATCCATTTATATTAATTAAATTATTCTCGGTAAGTTCAAAAATTAACATTCTAAACTTCCAAAAATTTCAAAATATTTAAAATAATGATTAGTCAGTTAATTACTTATAAATTTATAATAATATTTCAGTAAGATGATAGCAAAGAACATTTTTTGTTGATAATACATATATATTAAAATTTATTATAATATGTATTTTATTTTTAATATTTCAAGTATATACATACACACTTATTTTAAAAATATTGTTTATTTACAAAATCATTAACTATAATAAAAATTATAATATATATTTATATAAGTTATTCACAATTAAAATAAATTTATTTAGTATTATTAAAATGTTTATTTTAATAAATTGATTTTAAAAATTATATAATTTAATGAAGTTTATTTCTGCCTCTAACAATAATATAAAGTGGACTGTGAAATTTACATTTCGGTTATTAAGTCGTTATTCACTTTTCATAGTCAATAAAATTATGTTCTAGTAGTGGATATTAAAACTAATTGACTTATTTTCACTGAGTAAATTGTGTTCAATTTAATTGAGAACAAGAGACCTTTCTTCTTAATTTCATTTTAATCTATGGACAACTATAATTATAATGTTAATAATTAATAATTGATATTAAAGGTTATTATTGAAAATTTATTTAAAGACTATGTCTATAAAACTCGAAGGATAAATCGATCATACAAAATTAACACAGAGTTCTTTATGTGAATTGACTTTTTACACATGAATTTGTCATCAGAAATAGAAATGTGATAAATTTTAAGTAATAATTTTGATGATTTAATCCCTCGTTGCGAAGATTAAATAAAATAGAATGGTAATAGTGTTCAAAAATTAGAAAAGATGCAATGAGAAAGAATTATTTATTAATAAAAAGCAAATATTAATTTTTGTAAATATGCACTAAAAACAATATTGTAGTCACCCTTAATCGAGAATATGAAAAAAGAAAAAAATCCTGAATAATAAATGAAATTATCTTTCTTGGAAGATATTTTACTATAACATGGCCGCGCGTTTTCAATATACTTTAAATAAATTTAAAATATAGCTTATAATTGTGTAATGTCAAATTTAGTTTATTTTTATATTAAAAATTTATAAAATTAATTTAAAAGTTTTTTATTATTCAATAAATTATTTCATAGAAAATGATTTATAAACAATTGTGCATATTCTTTTTTTTTTGTTTGTACTTACTTTAATTTATTTTAGTATTTTCATTGTGTTTGTCCTAAATCTATTGAACTAAGAAGAGGTGAAAGTAGAAATCGAATTTTGTGACGTGAATGACCTCAGCATCAGGACGCAAAAGCAGAAGTGAACCCACCTGTTATTGGATGGGGACTCCGGTTGATTCTCATCTGCAGGTCCACCGGAGCTGGAGCCTGGGGGTGGCTGTTGCGATGGCAACGGGGGTTGCGGAGGCGGTGGAGATGAATACGCGTAGAATCCCCCTAAACCCACGGCCCCTAAAGGGGTCCGTCGGCCGGGGGCCATCGGGGACGGAGCCTCCGACTCAGGAGTGTGGAATGGAAAGCCTGGATCCATCGTCCCTCACCGGGCATACTTCAAAACCAGAAATATCAATTCATTAATTAATTAGAATTAAATAGCATCTCAAATATATATATAGATAGATAAATATAATATATAAAATACCAAGTTATTATTTTGAATTAATTTAAAATAAAATAAAAAAAAAAAATTAAATATCTAATACAGTTTTTTTTTTTAATTTCTAACTATATATCTTTAATTATTGAATTGATAATTTTTAAAATACAAAGTATTTAAAATATTTAAAATATTTAAAATTGCAGATATATTCACAAGAATACTAGACAATTTGAATAAAAATATGTTATATATTTTTACATTTAGAATAATTAGATATTCTTAAATTAGGGTATTTTGAAGGAAATTAATGATGATAAATTAAAATTTAAGATATTGAGAATTGATGATATAAGGAATATTAGAATAAATAAATTTCTAAAGAATATTTATATATATATATATATATATTGAATGAAAAAGATAGAAAAATAGTAGAGTTTGCGAGAGAGAAAGAAGAGGAGGAGGAGGGGGATGCGGTTACGTCATCTGTCTGTTACTCACCCTTTTCTCGCTCGGAATTCTCTGCTTCTTAATGCCTCATCTTTCAGGGATTGTTTCTCTCGATGTGATTAAGGCAATTTCGAATATAAGAAATTGGTCGTTGCAAGGAGAGATGAAAACTCACCGGTTTGTTGGACGACGACGCAACGACATCCGACGCGTGTGTCTCTACAAAAAACGCCGCTAGAGTGCGACACAATCGTACGTCTCGTTCACGCACACCTATTCACACCGATAGGAAACCACCCCTAACCAAGCGTTGTATGTGTGCACGCGGTGGCTTCCTCCGCTGGCAGATGGCTCTGGCTGGTCGGCAGCTGCGGTCCAGGGGGTGACAACCCCCTCCGCATCTGTCGATTGATCCGCCGACAAAGAAAAACCCTCTCGGGTCCGATGAGATGTTAATACGCGGTGGAATCGCTGGATTTCAGTTAGAAGCCGCCTGTGTCTCTGTCTTGCTCTTCCCAGTTCCCGGAGGAGCACTCGCCAAGGAGGTGAAGGGAGCGGGTGGAGCGCACCTGGAGCCGCGGATCGATCCTCGGCGTCGCTATGGAGACCGCGGCCGCCCCGGACAGCCTCCGATCGTTCGTTGTACGCCAATCAGCCGGGCACATCAAATACGATTAATAATGGATCGAAGTGGGCAGCAAGCTCCGGCCACGTGCCATCCCCATTCGCCAACCCAAATTACAGATACAATTTCGCGAAGGAAAATCCTTAATTGACTAACGAATATACTTCTGCATAGTTGGATGTTATCCTAACATCGAATAACATTCAAAGATACGCAAAATAAAGATATACTGTATAGTATACCTTTTTTTTTGCCCTTCGTATAAATAAATTTTATTAAATAACTCACGTGCCAATGAAATCAACGAAAAACAACTTTAAAATAAGATATAAAAAGATAAAAAGAAAGATGTATAGAAGTAAAACTTCTCTTCTCGTCTTAAAATAATTAATTTATTTCTAACTTTTTAGTTAGAATCAAGTTAGGAAAAAGAGAAAAGTTTATAATTTTTTTTTTTTTAATTTATAAAATATTTATAGATTATGATTAATGATTGATATTTTTTTCTTTGTCATTGGGTCACTTCTTTTCCTTCTCTAAACTAATCTAATATCAATGAAAATATTTCTTTTATTATTATAATATAAAATATAATTATTTTCATTGATGAAAATCAATTAAACAAATGAGTAACTAATAAATAAATAGAATAAACAAGAATAAGATGAATAATCGGCAAAGAAAACAAATAAACAAGACAATTGATTGTATCTATTATTTATAGATCATCACAAATTCTATTTTATATGTTATCTAAGTTAGTATAATAGAATATCTGAATTATTTGAATCGTATATAAAATAGAAAATTATAAATGTCATAGATATCATTGTGTTATTATTTCATGATTTTCATTAAAAATAAAAACAAAACTATTGTATAAATTATAATAACAAATTTGTATTAGTAATTATTAAATTATAATTTAAATAAATAAACTTGATTATTATATAATATTAGATTGATTAAACTTAATTATGCATAGAAATAAAAATAAATACTTTAATAATGAATTAATGAATTAAATTGAAAATAAATATAGAGATAGTGGCCTTAAAAGTAATTGTAAACTCGCGACAAGATTACAAAATTTAAATTCATTATTAATTATTTAGATATTATAATAAATGTTTATATGAATAAAACAAATTGGAAATTAAAAAAATATCTATACATCTATTGGTAAAACTTTCACTTATATAATTCAATCTGATTAGATCCCAGAAGGTGTTTATATATTGTACTTTTTTATTTTCTATATTCTATTAAATGGAATTACTCTATATAATTAAAAACATTAAAACATACCGAGATAATATGATTAACTATCATAATTAATTTATGTAGACTCTTTTGGAAGAAAATAGAAAATTCTAAAAATATAGTTCTCCTCATTAAGGGTTGATAGTGATTGTCAGATGTTAAACTATCCTCATGATGGCTCATTTATTGTTACCTTTCATGAGTAAAATATTTATGATTCAACAATCTTAATATAAATTTAAAACCTTTTTTCTTTCATTTAGAATGTTTTTGTGATAATCTTTTAATTGTCTTTTCCCTCATTCAAAAAGAACCAGTAAAGAAAAAATTTATTCTATAAAAATATTCAATAGTGAGATAAAAATATATTATCAGTCAATAATAAGCTTTTTATAGAGTAATATACGTATTGTAACCTTATTTATATATGTATTTGTAAATTTGTGCTAGTTGCCTATATTACAGGAACTTCTATCAGAAGGATGATATTAATAGTAAATAATATTTAAAGAAAAATTTATTGAATTGAAAGAGAATAATAGTAAAGAATTAAAAAAATAAGATAAATATATTGTTAAGTCACATTATTAGTATTTCCGGGTAGAATTTATAATAAAAGTTAAATTTATATATAAAGATCCTTATAGGATTTTAGATGAATAAGTTGACCTGTGGCCAGGTCCGAACCGACCGACGGTTTGAAGTTAATTAATTTCCAGCAACAGAAACAATTTCAAATAATTTTAAAATATCTATTAATGTAATATAAAACAGATAGGGGTATAACATAAATATTTTTAATTTTATTTTATTTATAATATATATGAAAGATCAGGCTGTGACGTCATGAATGGCTGGATGACGTCATATAATTTTAAATTAAGAAAAAACTAATAAAGATGATTTTTCTAGAGGATAAAAGCAATACAAAGTGCATGATTCGTGGTGTTATGTAAAAAATCTCCTCATGTGAAATTTGGTGTGAAAATAACCCTTCCCTTCCTATCGTCGATCGCTAATACTACCACTTCCGGTTTCTGGATTGGCACCAAAAGTTGATCAATTCATCATACTGATGCATTAAGTAAATATACCAAATCTCATCAAAATCCGTTGAGCCATTCAAGCTATACACATCTATAAGGAAGGACAGACAGACGGACAGATGGACAGACATCATGCTAAAAATACTTTTTTCTGTTAAGAAAATGCATGATTCGTGGAGATATGTAAAAATCTCCACATGTGAAATTTGGTATGAAAACAATACCTTTCTTACTATCGTCGGTCGGTAAAAATAAACTCAAAATTGTTTAAAAACAAATAATTATTTTTCTTTATTCAATAGTAAAACGATATTGATTTATTTTATTATTTATTAAATATGTATTATAAATAAAACACATGATTTGCGTTTACACTGTGTTTTATTATCTGATCGTTTAAAATAAAAACATAAAGTTAATATTCTATTAAAAAATACACGAACAAAATAAACTCGTGACTAGTGTTTGGTTGAGGGTGATAAAATGTGTAAAAATGTGGCAAGTGGGAAACAGATGAAAGGGAAACTTGAACTTAATCTTCTTTTAGGATAAAGTGTTTATGTGTTTTCCAACCGTTTTGCATTTAGTCCCCCTTGAATCGATAACGAAATATATCATCTAATTAATTTATAATATATTTTAACAAATTTAAATAGAACCATCTAACATCATTTTATTTAACTTATTTATTTTTCTTATTTATTAAGAATCTCAAATAAAAGTCAAATGGACATAAAAATAAATACAAAATATATTTCTTGTCAAGGTTTTCATTCAAAAAATCTCATTTTCTCGAGAGAGAGAGAGAGATAGAAAGAAGATTATCTCATGCGGATTGGATCATTTCCTCAAAGTTAAATCAAGAATTTACGGATTCGGCTCCGGTTCATAAAATATTGAAAAATCGTGACCTCTCCTTCCGGATACGAAAAAGAGAGGGATTGTGAAGTATGGAGTATATATGTTGTTATTTGAGTTGGTGTATGAATTGTGTGTATGTGTGACTAGAAAGCACTTTCCACCCTGTCCTCACCCCAAAACGACCCCTTTGATTTTTCCCTTCACCCTCAATTTTTTGATCCCTCCATCATCGTAGAATAAAAAAAAAAAAAAAACTAAAACAGGAGCACAACTTGAAATTTATTTTTTATTGATTAACTAACTATAACAGGGAGGAGCTGGGAATAAAAAACAACATCGAGAGGATATTTTTAATTATATTAGCATTGATTCGCTAAAGATAGAAGTGGAATTGGAATTTTGTTTAATTATCGTTCAGAATCATCCATGCTATTTTCTACTTTTCACTAATCTAATATATTATTTATTTGAAACTATAACATATTATAAAATATAAGATATAATATAAAATAAAATGTAAAATCAATCTCTACAAAAAAATTTTATATCAACATTTTTTTTCCTACATTTTATTGTTTAATTAATTATATGATTTGTGATGATTATTTATGATAATTTATGAATTTTTAGATCATTTATTTTCTTTAATTCGTAGAAAACCACCAATTTTTTATAACGTTTTTATCAACTTCGCTTCATGTCTGTCTGTGTGTGTCTGTTTGGTTTTATGACAAATTGAAATCGATTTTTAAATTGAGATAAACTTTTGAAAATTTTTATAGATAATTTCAATGGATTCCTAGAAAGTATGAAAGAAATATAATTTAATTATAATTAATTAATTGTAATGTAATTAGCGATTAGTATTGGAATTTTCATTCACGCCATCTGACGGGTAAATATTGACAAGGAGATGGAAAGAATTGTAAAATCGCTTTTTAAATGAGTCATATAGTTCATTTGATAGATTAGGTTGAGGAATAAAAATGTATAAAGGGGTTTGAATAAATGGGCCGTAGTTTTCGCGAAATACGTAGGTAAAGTTTTACTTTTCGCGAACAATAGCCAACTAATAGTAACCTTGGACAAATAAAAACTAAGAATCATCGTGAATAAGCAAGCTAAGGCGCGCTCTATGTGTTTAATAAAATTTTTATCATAACAAAAATAAATCAAACTAAACGCGCCCAACGTGTTTCGTTGAATATTAAGCAATTCGTCCATAAACTTTGTCAGGCTTATAGAAAAATTATTTTATTCTTTTTAGTTCATGAATAAAACGTTATTTTATAAATATTTTTTTATATTTATATTATTTAATTTTAACTTTAAGATTAAATTAAAATAATTGTTCTATAATTTATTTTTCATTTCGATATCTATTACTTTAACTGTAAAGTATTATTATTCTAACAATCTATCAAATATCTGTGCTACTATTCTTAAATGAAATAATATTATTACAGTTTAAGATACGCTATAGTTAAAGAGAGATCAATCTCTACAAAATAAAATTACAAAGTTTAATATATTAATTATCAAAAGAGGTCTATATGTATATATTAAGATTAAAATTATTATATAATTAAGTAAGGGTTGTTTCATTCAGTAACGTGAGTTAGACCATTAATTTTACAATGGTTGTTTAAATAATTGAACATAAAAATCGTATATTTATGTACTTCATTATTATTGGTAGGTAAAGCTAAATTAGAATTATGAGAGAAAGAATTTATTTAGGTATCTCTCTTATTGATTCCTATCCCCACTTCATCATAAAACCATTAATTGATATATTCTATGAGTAAATTTTACAGAAAATAAAAAATTTAGAAATAAGCTGGAGTGTCTCCACTTGACTATCTCGCAATTTGAATTGGATTAAATAACATATATTATATTTAAATTAAATCTAATTAATTAAATTATAAATTAAAATTAATAAATGATATTTATTAAACCAGTGCGTGTTTGGTACTCTCTAACCTATCTATAGTACCTTTTATAGTACTTATGGATTTCAAAAGATGTTTAAAGATTAATGCATTGAGGTATTCTTTATAAGAGAAAAAACATTCATTAAGTTAGGATATCGGATGAATATAAATGGATTTAAATAATGTGTTGAGTGATAAATAAAAATAATGTATATAATTAGAAAACTAAAATAAATTAAGATGAATGTAAAAATAAAAGTAAATATTTATAAAATTGTTGTACACAGAATTGGTTAATTTTAGGTGAGGTTATGAGGGAAATAAAAAAAAAATACTAAATTTATGGTATTTAAAGCATGTAAATAAATATTTTTATGTACAAAGGCAAATAAAAGTGTGCTTTTATGCAATAATGGAAAGGATGAAGATACGATCCATTTTATTGCAAGATCTCTGAAACTGAAGAGAAGAATATTCTCTTGGGAGGAGTTTAGATTTACTTTGGAGGGAAAACACTCAGACCCTCTAAAAAAGTATTATAAAGTATTGGAAGTATATAATTATATAGGTATATATAAATATGAGTATATAATAGTAATTAAGGATTATTTATTATTATTAATAGAAATATTTTCTATTGTGTTTATAAATTAATTAATTGTTAGTGTTTAATTAGTGATGTTCAGTCTTTCTATAATGATGTCAATTATGAAACCGAAGTTGTGATTAGGTTTCTCACAAACAAATCATACTGAGCTGGAAAAGAAAATAATGAAGATTTCTAATCTGTATTAATATTTACTATTTTTCATATAAATAAAATAAAATCATCTGCCTTATTCTCCGGATTTAGCCCCGAGTGTTTATTTCTTGTTTCTAAACCTGAAGAAATGGCTCGGCGGAAAGAGATTTGACTTCAACGAGATAAAATCATCTCACAAACAAATATCTATTTTGATGTCCTCAACAAATCTTAATTTTTGGAAGGGGTCCCATCTGTCCCACATTGTCCATCCACAGCGTCCTTGGTCATCCAAGCCAATCGGTCTCCTCAACAATATCGTTTTCCTCTCCCATTCTTGATTTTATAACCCTAACTATTTCTGGAGATGCATAGAGGTCATGCAATTCCTAGTTATGCAGTCTCCGCCATTCCCCGGTGTCCTCATCTTTCTTTACCCCATAAATGCTGCGAAGAATCCTATTCTCAAAGACTCTAATCTTCTCATAATACAACCGCCAAAATAATTATTTTATATATTTCAATTTTGTTCCTTTTTGATAATAGTTTTGATGAGATAACCACTATACTGCATGATAGCGATACCCAATTGCAAACTTGATTTAATTTCTTCTCGAATATTATTATCCTTTGTGACTACACAACCTACATCTTCAAATTCTACATTTTGTATGTTTTGACTTTCTGTGTTAATACTATTCCTCTCTGTTACTAAATATTTTGTCTTATTATTAATTTCAAGTCCCATCTCTTTTCATGCCTCAATTAATTTTTTTTTTATATCTTTAATTGAAATTGCCAAATCTCTTATTATATTTAAGTCGCCTGGGTAACCTAATTCTTGAATTTTTCATTTCATTTAATTACATTCCGTTTGATTTTTTCTCAATATGTCTAATCACATACTCAAGTACTAAATTGAATAAAATTGGTGATACTGCTTCCCTTGTTTTAACCCATTCAGAATTTCGAAAGTTTTTTACAATTGATTTCCGCATATTACTCTTCCTTTACTACCTTCAAGACAAATTTGAAGATCAAAATTTGAAAAAGTTTATCCTGATCTATCGAGTCATATACTTTACTAAAGTCTATAAATTATTGGTGAACAGAAATTTTGAATTTGCGATTTTTTTCCAATATCTGGCTTAATAAAAATACCTGATCTAATGTTGATCGAATTGGCCTGAACCCGCATTGATATTCTCCTAATTTTTGCTCCGCCTATGGTTCGTAAGTATTGTATATGTTATAATAGAGTATAATATTTCATAATCAATTCATCTTGATTTAATTATAATGATATTTGAGAAAGTTAGAAACTTGAGACAATTTATAAAAATAAGATTAACATATTTAACGTAATAAAAATATAGATAAACTAACATTTATTAATATTATTAATTTAAATTAATGGATTTGTGGCGCTAGGGAATTTAAAAATTATAAATCGCTGTAAAAAGATTTCTCTAACAGTTTCTATTCTGACCGACCCTCCATCCAACACCTATTCTCTCCCAATTTTGAAAAAAGAAATTACTATTAAAAAAAAGCAAAATGTGCAGCATCGTACACGTGGCGGAAGTGAAACTTCTTAGAATCTAGAGAATAAGAGAAATTTTAGTTGAGAGTGTGAGTGAGAGAGAAATAGAGAAAAAGAAAGGGATCATTTCGAAAGACATATAACAGTATAAAATTTTCGTAACAAATATTCGCTTTATTATTATTATTATCTACTCTATCATCATATCTACATTGCCTGTACTATTGTCGGTTGGTGCTTCAATTGGTAATACTGATATTAATGGCTTGTGATAACTAAAATAAGATATATATGTTTGTGATTCGATATTTTCTATATAACGTGTAAAAACAGCATCTATTGTAGTTCCAGATTTTGTTGTTCATTCCTTGGGATCGTTATTTATAAGCAGACCAAATGTTTCTCGAAGAAAGTTGATCAACGGCAACGAATCATCAGATCCAAAATTTACATTAAAATCTCCCCCGAGAATTAGAGGGATTTTATCTTCGCCTCGTTCAAGTGCATTAGCACCTGTGTGGCTATAAACCAGTAGTGAACGGTGTATGAAATAAATAATATCGTCTAAATTTTGGTCGTTATTTTTTTTCGGCATAGTGAAATCTGTGGAGTAGAGAAAAGCAGTTTTAAATGCAATAATAATTTTAAATTGATTTAGTAGTGTTAAAGTAATGTTGAGATTCGGATAAATAACGTGAATGGTCATCGACGCACATAACTGTATGTGTTGGCGTGTGAATCGCCGACCATGTTCACACACACAATTACATGCGTCGGTATGCGTGCACGCTGTATATTTGACTTGAGAATTTTAATTATTTCACGATATATATATATATATATAAATATCAATTTTTATATATGACTTATAGCGTATAGCAGCGATAGGTAGAAATATTTATCGATAGCTCAGAAGTAATATGCCTCTCTCACGTACTGATGCGTAAAATGCGTTGTAGTTATCTGTGATGAATCACGATTTTTAATTCATTGACCCAGTAGAGGCTGAGAAATATTATTTTTGATAATATTTTAAATTTGAATATACTTACATATTAACGGATCAAGGATATTATCAATAATTTCACAAAAGTCACTTTCTTAGGTCAATCAGCTTATGCGGCCTTTCTTGTTGATGCCTAATTTAAAGTGGCCTCAACGTACTCGCGCGCATGCGCGTCATGGACTTTATAGCTCTTTCTCATTCTCACTCGTTATACCTATATCTTTTTTCCCGCTTGCGTTACGAAATCTCAATTTTTCAATTCACTCTCCATTCTCAACCAAATGTCAGGACGCCGCTAAAGAAGTTTCACTTCAAAAATCCAAAAATGTAAAAACTACAACTTATTTCAATTTAATTTCTATTCGTTTTACCTAACCTTGTATGATTAATATATTTTATATTAATGAGAGTGAATGAAAGTTAAATTCAGTAAGAGGTGATTGATGGTTGTGGTGAAGGTGTAATGATAATGGATGACGTTTTCTGTTCATAGGTTGACTGCTATAGACAGAGTCCGTCTGGCATGCATCAAATTGAACTGATTGAGTGATGAAATGTGGGGATTAAGTAAAAGAGAATTAAAGAATTTTATTTAGTGATATTTTACCAACCAAGGAAAGAATTTAAGGTACAATTGTGTTGGTTTTATGTTAATCAAGTTTTTTTAAAGTATATTCTTATATTAATGAAATCTAATCTAGAAATTATTAATTAATAAATAGTTAAAATGATTTTAGAAATGAAGATGATAATATTAATTATTCATTCATATAATAAAAGATTTGAAAAAATTTACAAATTAGAAAAAATTTTCTTCTTTTTTTATAGGCTTATCACCTGTTCTTCTACACACGCCTTAAGACTCACTGGAACAGTTTGCTCAGTTTTCTTTCCATTTCTTCGACGGTAAAAATATTTATTAAAATAATTAATTAAATAAATTCACTTAAACCTTTTTCATCTTACCTAAATTTTATTATTATTCAAATATTTTATTATAAACATTTTAAACAAAGACATACAAAATATAAAGTATTATATTATGTTTTTTATTTTTTTTTATTTTTATAAAGATATTAAAATTAATATATAGAAGAATATTTATTTAATTATTTATCTTTAAATAATTACTTAAGAGTTTGTTATTTTCAATGATTAAAAGGTACGGAAAGTTGTGAATGTGAAAAGAGAGTAGAAGAAATTACCATTCATTTATAATAAAGAATTGAACAATTTATTTATTTTAGCTATATACTTATACCGGTGTATAAATATTAATTTTAATAAAATGAAGTATAATTGTAATTGTAATTAATAAAATAATTGTTTATAATTGTCGAATATCTTCAAAGTTTTATATATTTATTTTCTTTTAATTTGTTTTTCAATATTAGAAGGTAAAGAAAGAGATAAAAAAAATGTGCCTTATAATTTAAAAATAGTCCCAGTTAATTTTCTAAAATTGATAATGTTGATAAATTTTGTTAACAAATATCGGTTTATTCTGTCACTGGCAGTGTTTCCACTAATTTAATAATATATAATTTGATTATATAAATTTAATTTAAAATTTAACTAAAATAATATATGTTTAAGGATTTAATTTTTTAAAAGTTAAATAGAACTTAAAATATATTTCATATTAAATCAATTTTTTTTATAATAATATCATTAATATAATATAAAATAAATTTTATAAGATATTTCTTGTATTTCTTTTAATTTATATACCATACCTAATATAAAAAAATATTGATTAAAAAAAATAAATAAATAAATAAAATAATTTACATAAAACAGAAGCTTTAACAGTGGAAATAAAATAAATGTTGTAATCAGTGACCACCCGCCCTCCACTATGAGATATATACTTATATCACCACTTCCATATCAATGACTACTCCAATATCTTTTTTATTGGTCAATTTTAAAATAGAATATTTATTAATTAGTTATAAATAGAAAATGATCATTAAATCAAACATAAATTAAATAATGTCTTGTTAAAAAAAAACACTTTCAAAATAAATTGTCCAAATATAAATTTTTCTGCCTTAAACAAGTTGTCCAACCTCAGAGAACATAGATTTTAAATGCATATATTATATATCAATAAATAAATAATATATGTTAGTTGAATATAAAAAATTTAATGAAATAATTTTTAATTAACTATATTCATTTTATATATTAAATATACTCATTCAATTAATAATACGCGAGATATAAATAATTTTATTATAAGTGGGAATAAAATAGAGTTTATATTACTAATAGCTCGATCCTTCCCTTTTATTTTAATTTTTTTTTATCATTTAACTGCCATATTTAAATGATAATTATTAATTTTATAATAAAACATATATTACATAAGTATTTATATATAGATATATAGATATATTTAGAATTATTTAAATAAGAAGAATATACTAATTCAAATTTGTTTTAGCCAAAAAAAAAAATTCATTATTTTTTAGTATAGGGCATAGGTTCTTAAACTTATGTACTCCACGGACCCCCACTTGAAAAAATTTTTTTTGACGGACCCCCATCACAACTTTAGGTACTTTACGTCATTTTATTAATTAATTTCTGGCTTACGATCTCATAAGGACAAGGATATATGATGAATATTTCTAACAGTGATTGGTGAATAACGATTTTTTTGCATATTGTAGAACACATTTTATTAGAAATTATAATATTGAAGAAAGAAAATACAAACATTGTCATAGCAACAAATCTCACAAATTATAATGGGTACTTACATTAAATTCATATAAATATTTTATAATTTTTTTCAGAAAATATTAAATAAGAAATATTTTAAAAAATAACTGCATCTATCTCATTAAATATAACTTACATATTTAATGAGATGTATGCAGTTGTTTTCTTGAAACAAGAATCTCAATATCTGGCTTAATATTGGAAACTTTTAATCTAAGATCCGGCTCTACATTTAATTTGTTTCTATATTTAGACTTAATATAAAATAGTACCGAAAAAGCTTGTTCGCATAAATATGTTGTGCAGAATGGAATCAAGTGTTGAAGTGCTTTATTTGCAAGCGCAGGATAATCTGACCTGAGAAGTAACCAAAAGTTGCTCAATTCAGTTTTGTTAAATTTTAGTTTATAAGTTGTATCACATGATAATTCCACGAGAATATCTTGTTCAGGTGCAGATAAATGTTTAGCATTTGTAATTTCCATATTAAATGGATCTCTGATCCAGTTATTGCAAGGATCAGGAGTAGAAAAATACTTCCTGAAGTTGCTTTTCAAAGTAATTAAATGTTCAACAAATAATTGACGCGTTTGATTAAGCAATTTTTCACTGGAGCTTTCTATGAAATCATTGAGAGTTGGAAAAGACTCATATACACCGTTCTGGATGCGTTTCGACCACAAGTCGATTTTTTTAATCATTGCTTCTATTTTATCTTCAACTTTAAATATATTTACAACAGTACCTTGCAGGCTCAAATTAAGTTCGTTCAATTTTGTAAAAATATCAGTCAAGTAAGCCACCTTAGCTAACCAGATAAAATCATTGAAACATTCGGTCAGTTCAAAATGCGCATCTATTAAAAACAATCGTATTTCATCTCGAAGCTCAAAAAGGCGAATGAGTACTTTCCCGCGGGACAACCAACGTACATCTGTATGTAATAATAAATGTGTATGTTGACTACCCATTTCCTCACACAAAATTTTAAAAACTCTGGAATTAAGTGGACGAGCCTTAATGAAATTGACAATTTTAACTACTTCTTCAAATCTTTCAACTTTTCAAATCTGGTGACATATTTTTGGCTGCTAATGATTCTCTGTGAATGCAGCAATGATTCCAAACAACCTGAGGCGCAACATTTTTAATAAGAGCAATCAATCCAGTTCTTGTACCTGACATTGCACGAGCACCATCAGTGCAAATTCCAACACATTTTGGCCACTCTATTTCATTTTCGGTTATAAAATTATTCAAACTGTTAAATATGTCATTAGCTGTCGTTCGTGAAGGTAGTGAATCACAAAACAATACATCTTCTTGTATTTGATTTTCAAACTCATATCTAATGAAAGCTAACAAATTGGCATTATTAGTGACATCAGTACTTTCATCCAATTGTAATGAGTAATAGTGACTTTTGCGCACTCTCGATATTAATTCTTCTTTTATATTACATGACATGTCTTCAATCCTATTCTTAACCGTATCATTTGATAATGAAATCAAATTTATATCGTTTGCTGCTTTAGTTCCTAACATTATATTTGTAATTACTTTTGTAGCAGGAAGAATTAATTGCTCTGCTATATTATGCGGCTTTCCTGCTTTAGCAATAAGTAGAGCTACTTCATATGATGCCATTACTGCTTTCTTACTCATACCACCAGATCCCGTCTTTACCATCAATTTCTGACTTGAATTAAGTTCTTCTTTTTTCATTTTAAAAAATTCGATAGACTTACTAACATGCTCGCTGTGCTTTGTTTGTAAATGACGTCTGAGATTAGCAGGTTTCATACTTTCATTGGATAAACTTTCCTGACATAGAACGCAGACTGGTCTTTCCACATCATTGTTGCAAATATAAGTAAATCCAAATGATAAATAATCATCCGAATATTTTCTAGTTTTGCGTTTCTTGGTAGAGTTTGCTGTTGATGCCTCATCATCTGATTCTTTCCGTTTCTGTGTTGAACCAGTTTGTAGCCAACGATCCATTTTATGGAGTTATTTATTAACATTCAACTACAATAATATAAATATAATATAAATATAATATAAATATAACGAATTATTATTTACTAGCTATGTTTTAATATGATTTTAAATGAATGTTTTAATATCATTTTAAATGAATGTTTTAAATCATTTTAATAAATGTTTTAAATCATTTTAAATAAATGATTTAATATCATTTTAAATGAATATTAATTTATATAATAAATATATTTCGTAATTTGATTCTAAAATATTATTAATTTCGTAATTTGATTCTAAAATATTATTAATTTCGTAATTTGATTCTAAAATATTATTAAAATAAATATTTTTTATTCATAAAACTAACTTATACTTACTCTCAAAAACAGCCTTTCTGGGAAATTGCAAAATGTGTTTAGTGTTTTTATAAAATAATGATCATGCAAATTACACTAAAAATTAAAAAAAATTATTAGCTATAATAAACTATTATTAGCTATAATTTAATTATAATTAATTAAATTAATAAAAATAATTTAAAGATACAACTCGTTGAGAAATGAACTTATAATTAACATTTGCTTTAAAACTGTTTAAAACCCCAGAGTGGACGCTGACAATTTGGGTTTTTCCGGGTAAGACTGTCCCCTCCCCTGGTTTTCCCCAATAACAAAGTGAAAGAAAATTCCCTTATATGCCTCCCCTTCCGAGCCCCTAAGAGGGGTTATTTTAAAGGAACAATCGAAAAATGATTTTAAATGAATGAATGGATGAAAATTCAAATTTTATATATAGTTTTTTATATATGTTTATTTATTCACAAAAAATTAATTGACATAATTATCAATTTAATAAAATAAAATAGTATTATTAATAGTATTAAATTATAGCCGTAATTCTCTAGGAGGATATAGTTAAACAATGAACTTTAAATATTTATATATGTATATATTTTTACGATGATTTTTTTCCGAGGACCGCGGACCCCCAGTAAAGGCTTCGCGGACCCCCAGGGGTCCGCGGACCACAGTTTAAGAACCACTGGTATAGGGTGTTCAAATGTAAAATATTTATTTAGTTGTTAATTCTGAAAAAGATTTATCATCCCTTTTTTTAAATCTTTTTATAATTTAGTGTTTCCTTCAATCGCTTAAAAAAAATTTAATATTTAATTTAATTATACAAAAACGATTTTTTAGCATTTTTTTTATTTTCATTCTAATCCTTTAATTTTGTTTACTTTCGGTCTTTCTCTCTTTTACTGAGATTTTTAATGTATATCTCAACTAGTTTCTTTTTTTTTGAGATGAGACATTTTTTATTATTTTTAAAGAAATATAATAATAAATGGAATGAAAACAAAGACACTTGGTTGTTATTTTCGCAATGCGCCAAAAAATAAAGAGGAAATGGAGAAAGAGGACACATAGAAACCCACCCACGTACACACCCATACTCTCATGAGAGAGTAAACAATACTCCTCACGTCCCTCTGTTTATACTCCCCTTCCCCATCCACTTACTCCTTATTTCTCTCTTTCTCCACAAGTAAAAAAAAAAAACACGACAATCTTACTTAACTTTCATTTCGAAATAAGAATTTAATTTCGTGTAATAATATTGGATATAAAATACTTTTTCTAGCTAAATAGTTGTCTATTAAGTTTCATTAAAAGTTTCAAACAATTTGTTAGTTACTAAAAAACATAGAAACTTAATAAATGAGAACAAAAATAAAATAAATAATAAATATCACAGAAAATTCTAAATAAAAATGCCCCTATAATTACTGATTTACAAATAAATTTTAAAAATCATAATTATTTGCCCATTAGATTTAAAATTACGGATTTACTGATTTAATCTTCTATATATATAAAAGTGAGTGTTTGTTTGTATGTATGTAATTTGTTTACTTTTTTGCTGTCATAGAAACAAAAAAAAAAGAAATTTCTTACTTAACCGACACTTGGTAATTTAGAATTATAAACAAAAACAATTGAACATCAAAAACGTAATGTATGATGGAATTGAGGCAGGAAATATAAGATGGGGATTGAAATTAATAGGAATAAAACAAAATATTTAGTAAGAGAGAAAAACATTATTAACACACAAAGTCTTAACATACAAAATGTAGAAAAATTTAAATACTTAGATTCTATAAATTACAATGAATAATAATATTGGATAAGAATTTAAATCGAGGTCGCAATCGGGTAACGTCTGTTATCATACAGTAAAGAGGCTTAACTCATCAAAACTTTTATCAAAATGGATGAAAATTGAAATATTTAAAACAATTATTTTGCCTGTTGTATTATATGGGTGGTCGATGTTCTTAGGAGAAAGTAGATTTAGAGAATTTGATATTATAGGATTGTTTGCAGCATTTAAGGACCAAAGAAAGATGAGATCACCGGCCTATGGTGGAGATGGCATAACGATGAATTGCATGACCTCTATGCATCTCCAGATATAGTTAAGGTTATTAAGGTTATAAAATAGAGAAGGCTGGGATGGGAAGGGGTCATGGCTAGAATGGTAGATTATAGATCGGCCAAATATATTTGGAAAAACCGATTGGGAAACGTCCTGTGTGATTGGGAAGACCAACAACGTAGTGAGTGGACAATGTAGGAAGGGACTTGGGACAGATGGGACAGGGTAGGAGTTAGAGGGTTATAGCTCAGACTTGGGGGTTACTTTCGAGATCCGTAGAGCCACAGGGATAGATAGATTGATATAACAAATACAATAGTAATATATAATTAATTTACTGATTAAATTAAAATATCTTTTAAATAAGAACACAAAAAGATATGATAATATAATGTAATATACTGATTGCAACAAAATGGATGAAAACCTTTTACATACAGACTTTCAACGAAATACTATGTATTACTTCGGGGGTACAGGGGGCGGAGCCCCCGTCTAGCTGATCAGAGCGCCAAATAATAAATAAGAAGTTTATGAATTTAAAAATAATATGTTTTATTCTTCCCAATTCTATATATATTCTATATATGCATATACTATATATTAAAAATTGTATGTATTATATACAGAATTATTTATAAATTTATACAATAGTTTTATTTTTGTTTTTGTTTTATTTTTACTGTCTGCGGTGATGTAGATCTAGAGCCATTTGTGAATTTACATATACCTTGTAAAATATCCTTTAAATGAAATCAATTAATATTTATAAATCCTTTATTAACGAGTTTTGTAACTGACCCGGTCTTCTTTAAATAGATTGATGCACAAAGCATACAAAATACCAGTACAAAACATATTTAGTAATATCTTTAATCATTCATTTATTATTATTACATTTCCGAGCAGGGGTTGTTCGACACAATAGCCATTAGAGTGTAAATTGATTACCTTATTACTCGAATTAAAAGAAATTGCGAGGAGGAGGGGATAATAAATTTCTGGGAGAAGTAGAAGGATTGGCTGAAGGAAGCTTTGTGACCCAATTTTTTTAAAACTGTTTTCTTAAATTCAAAAAAAATAAAAATGAAAATTTTGATAATTTTATGATTTATTATAATGAAAATTTTGGATCATTTTCTCTTAATAAACCTTATTATAATAATAATAGCAAATAAAATTATATAGAAAGCTAATTTATAAGCCACATTTTATAAAAAGCAGATTTAATCTAAATATAAAATAATATCTGATTTTTTCATATTTTTCAAAATCGGATTTAAAAAACAAAACTTTCAATCACAAAATAAAATTAATTTTAAGTAATGACCTCATCCGAAAAAGTAACGGGAATAAATAATGTAACTAATTAAATATTCCGACATATGCTCCTATCGCTCCTCCCCTTCTGCACGCTTCACTCCCTTCTCCCTTTTGCTATTCACCATTCGTTCTTTTACTACCCTTCCCTGACTAAACCCGGTCACAATTTTTATTATTTTCATGAATGAAAAAGTCTCGATGTCTGCTTACTTTTTTTTTCCACTCCTCTGTTCCACTGGAAAGACAATCGTTTAAAAATAACCATCTGCAGTACACCCCACCCACCCTCTCACTTCTGGCTTTAATAATAAAGAAAAGGACTCCACCTGAAGGTACTTGGCACCCTCGGGGCTTAATTGATCTGCGCAATCTCCTCTCTTGGTCCTGCTCTCTTTGCTTTCAAGGGCTTTTCATAATACTACCAGAATCCTACTCTATATTTAAATGCCCCTACAACTTTTTCTCGTATTTTAATGAATGAAAATCTTTTATGTACTTAATTGGTACAAACATTTTTCTTGTTTTACAAATTTTTCATAATTAACTTTCTATGAATCCTACTATTAGAATTAAATTCGAGAAAATCAAAATGTGTTTAAATAAGATTATTTATTTATTTATTTATTAAGTAGAATTAGATTGAAATGGTAGAAAAAATTTATTTAAACCCAAAAATTCATTGTCTAAATGGAGAGATAATTAAAAAGAGAGAAGAGTATGATTCTAATCTTTTAGACGGTGCGTCATTTTTCTATCAATATAAAATTTGAAAATTTATAACATCTAAATATATTTATTACATGAATCGAATGTGGACAAAGTTGTCAACAATAATCATGGAATTGATTGATAATTTTATTTGTTATCCAGAAAAAAAAATCACTGTGTAAATAAACAAATTGAAAATGAGAGAATGGATGGGAGTGTAACAAAGATCAAAGGAGTATGAGTTTCCATTTTACCTTTATAAGCCATTCTTAGTGAGAATGGACAAACCACTCAAACATTTCTATTATGATTTATAATTTTTTTTATTTTATTTATTGATTGACAATATATATACAGACGTATTCTAAAAGGCATGAATTTAGGGTATCTAAGTTAACCATTTACCAAAAATAATAAATAAATAAAATAATAAAATTTAAGATAAAAGAAAATCTGTTAATATATATTTAACTAATTAATTTCAAAATATAATGCGATCATACCTTTTTTAAAATTTGAAAACGATATTTAATAGATTTTGAAGTTCTGTATAAAATGTATTGAAAATTTAATAATTTTATATAAATCAAGAATATAATGTTAAGTACTTTTTATAATGGTTAACATTTGTAACATTTTAAATTAACATAAAATGCCGCCCTATCTAAGAGATTGGAATAATATATTTTCCAATTATCTCTCCATTTAGATCTTGTAATTTTGGGTGACTGTTTAAATCGATTTCTCCTACCATTTCAATCTCAGTCGACTTTATAAATTTGATAAACAAAAGTCAACATTTTTAACTTTCTACACATTTGTATGTCTTTTATTTTTTTATTTTTTTTTTTTTTGTATATTTATATTCTTTCTAATTTATAAACGTGTGATTACTTTCAATAAATTATAATATATATATAATTAATATATCGATATAATGTCTAAATCATTTTTTTTATAATTATATAATAGATAATTCAGAAAATACTTTCTTATAAACTATATAATAACGAATATTGATTTATAAGGAATGACTAATTTTTGAGAAAAATCAAAAAAAAAAAAGATTTAATTATAAAAGCGATAATTTTTTGCATCACATGAGAGTAAGAATTCCTGTATTAAGGTTTCAATTTCAAGTTGTTATTGCCAGTAAAAAAATAACTCCATCTTAATTAGAAAAATATAATGAATTATATGATTGTATTCTTCATTTTCATTTTTACAAACATCAAATTAAAATATATATATTTATTTATATGTCATTAAAAATATTAAGTAAAAATATCTTAAAAACGAAAAAAATATTCTTTCATGCGATAAATTTATCCTAATTGTAAAGCTAATCCATCCTTTCATTCTTATTTATTTATTTATATGTAATCTTACCTCTATAAATTATAATTATATTTATTGAATAATATAATACTTTTAGAATGAAAACACGATATTATAAATCATAAAATGTATGTCTGTGTGATTTTACAGATAATATTTTAATTATTTGGTATTTTTAAGTAGAAATATTTCAAACATATTTCTAATAGTAAATCTATGACATGAGGAATTTTGTGGAGCTTCGTATCTCAGGGGTTGGTTCAAACCCCTTAATCACAGTTCCCTTTCCCGGATCGAGATTTTCTAAATGCTCGTTAGCGAAACCTCCAATTGTCCATAAACAAGAAACATCCCCAATTTTAAATACCATAAAATAGCCATTGAATGAATAAATTAACTATTTTTTCTTCTTTGTTTTTTATTTATGATTTTTTTTTTTTTTTATACCTTGGAGTAGAATGAATTTCCATGATGCTCCGCGCGCTGCTTGCAAACCTCGCTCTCTGTTCAACCCCACCCGCGAAGGGAGGCCGTCCCCAAAAGCCACCCCCTGAGCGACCCACCCCCATCGGCCGGGGTGATGCGGCTGCGCATGCGCCCCCTACCGCCACCCCCGGATTGGTGGATCGCACCGGCGGCCGGCGTCGGTCCGCTTTCCAGGCGTCGCGGTCGCAAACAGTCTTGGACCAGTGGAGGAGCACAACGGGTCGACGTCGACAACCCCATGTTGCCGGCATTGCAACTACCCCTGGCTTGGAACAGCTGCTAACGAGTATCGTCACCCTCTTTTCAAGGTACTCTCAATTGCATGCATTTCATACCTCCATTCGCAGGTTCTAACTTCTAACTTCAACCGAGAAGAAGAGATCGCCTCTACCTTTTGCTATCTTATACTTTCTATCCATCTCCATCTTCCTCGTTTTTTGCGAAGAATGAAGGTGAACTTTTACACTGCAGTGAAAGTTTCCAAATTCTTCCACTTCTTCTCTGTTAGTTGGTAACCCTGTATGCTGCAACCCAGCTGAGCCTGGGTCGATACGAACAGGCAGCCCCTTTTCACCTACCCCACTCGCCATTCACCCCCCCCCCTCCCTCCAACCCTACTAAATCCTGCTTTGGACATCATTCAATGACGTCATCCTCTCACCCCTATGCTTTTTATCCATATTATTTTTATTTATACATTTTGTTTTTGTTTTTGTTGATCATGTAAACATACATAGTAGAATGAACGATCAGGACAATGAAGTCTATAACGTTTGTACTCTTAAATACAGTTGGTGTTGTTTTCTCTAGGGTCTCCAGATTTATGAATATCATTATAGGACACATATAAATATATATATATATATATATAGAAATAGATATAAATATCTCTATTGATGAATACGATCGATTCAGGGCGGGGCTGATCGAAGCGCTCCACTCTCTTCCACTCTCATCCTCCGTGTTTCAATATCTTTGGAACTCGTTCTCTTCTTCATGCCAATGTCAAAAACTTTCAGACAGCAGGTGGATATAATTTAAAGTAGATTCATTTAATGTGAAGGGTAAAGACCCCTCCATGGGGCTCCCTCCCAGTTTCGTCTGGGAAACGTCTGGGTTTTTTATTCTAAGGGGTGGCGAATTGGGGTGCAGACAATGAACGGCGGCCAACGTCACTTAAAAATGTTCGTGTAAATGGGATTGATTGAATGTAGACACGTGTAAAAGTAGGTGGGCTCTTGTAGGTGGTAATGAGCGGATCGATGGCCGTACCATTCGTACCACCCCTTAGTGCCGTTGCGCCTCCTGGTGGCGGCCTCTTAACGACAATTCTGCAATGCCAATGGCTGGTACAGGACGATCCCCTTTTTTGAATGAATCATTCATCGAAGGAGAGAGTTGGAGAGAGTGAGAGCTTCAATTCAGAGACCATTTTGAAGAGGAGTATAGTGAGAGCGAGGGAGAGAATTTATGCAAATGACCATACGCTTCGTTTGAATCTCCTTTATTCGCATTCTATCTCTCCTGAAGAGAAAAGAGTCTAACCAAAAAAAAAAAAAATCAATAAAATAAGAGAAAAATAGATAAAATGAAAAGAGCATCTTATCCTACGTTTGTTGAAATTAAAATTTTTTAGTCATCCATAATGAAGAACAGAAATGGGGTGCTGAACCCAAGCCTAACCTCTCCGCGTTCACTGCTTGACCTTGATGTGTCCTTGTTAATCATAAGGCACGCGGTGAATGCCAAGAGTGGGCTAACTTCCACCTTAAAGAAGACCCTTGACCTTGACATTGTATTACAATTCCACCCACTTACTTCCTAGTGCGAAAAGCAGAAACATATTTCATTCAAAAATTATATTATAATTTAAAAATAAAAATAAAGGGTCTAATAATTGAAAAACTAATAATAACCTAATAAATAAATATATATAAATGTATACATATATATATATATGTATACATTTATATAAATCACCATAAAATAAAATTAATTATCAAAATTCTAAACGTTGAAGAAAAAGAAGAGGTCTCTACAAAAAATACAAATTAACTGCTATAATTTTTATTAAAATTCATGTTTTTACGCGAGAAAATTTTTAAAATAATATATACTTATTTTTATTGAGATTTTTTTCCTGAAAATTATTATATTTACATTAATAAAATATTGTTTCTAGTTTAGATTTAATTCGTTTTTAAGTTTAACAAATAATATATAAATTGTTTTGTGATAATTAGCATAGTCGTTAAAAAGTAATTTATAAAAAAGTAATTATATTTATTTATTAAATAAATGAATGTAGTATTTTTATTATTTATTCAGAATAAAAAGTGGTATATATATATATATATATATATATAATTGTATAGTATCTATTCAATATCAAGTCTGTTCAATTGAATAATAATTGAAATGTAACCCCAACAATATTATTACTCTTTCTTTGAGTAGTATACCTGTTTATTGGGACCGTAAATTTGAGTGTAGTGTTGTGTGAACTGGTTTGTGATTGTGAGAGAGAAAGAAAGAGTGAGAGGGAGTGAATTTATCGATTGGGGTCGGCTGTGAAATTCGAACTTTGAAATTCGATTTGAAAGCCGGGGCCACGAGCAGCAAGGGCGTTCCAGCCGGGGGCGGATGCTGCTGCCTCCATTGATCCAATGGTTACCATAGCAACCCAAGGGGTAACGACGGCGCCCGAGTGTCTGCAGCCACCGGCGGCTTAAAGCCGACCGAGCATCCCTCCCCCTCAGCCCTCACGGGAACACCCCGAGCTCTCCACCCCCTATCAAACGAACCCTCCTCTTGGACCTATCCCCGGGGAACTCTTGGCTCACAACCACCACGACCATCGATTTCAACAAGGTATTGCAATTGGAAATTGTTATTGCATACAGACAAAGAGGATACAAATAATTTAGAACATATTCTCGATTTGAAATCAATTACTAAATAAAACAGGGAAGTAAAATTATAGGAATGAAAATCAAAATAATCGATAGCAACCTCTTAAAAAAATAATTATCTTAGTTTTTTTTTTACTCAAGTTTGAAATATTATGTTTATTATAAAAAAAAAATAAAGAAAAGAAATTCTATAATTCTCTAATTTTATCCTTTAGAATAGCCTAATAATAAAAATTTTCTAAGGGAGAAAATCATTTATTTTTTTAAATCTTTAAAAAAAGAGCATTCAAATGTTTAGATAATTAAAAACAATAACAAATAATCACTCAAAATATATAAAACAAAAAAATAATTTTATTTCAAGGGTGTTTGACATTATAAAAATTAAATTTTAATACTAATAATAGTAAATAAGAATTATTTTTTAAGTGTGTTTTAACTCGAATACTTTTAAAACAATAGGTAGACCTGAAGTAAAAATAGTAAGATTAAATCGTTTTGATCATTTATTTTTATCATTATATTAAATAAATTTATCGAATTAAAATCATACTAAAAAGAATAAAATAATTTTTCTATAAGCCTGACAAAGTTTATGGATAAATTGCTCCATATTCAACTAAAAACATTGGGCGCTTTTAGTTTTCATTTGCTTTCTATTTTAATTATATGCAATTAAATTACTTTATAGAACTATAATTTATATATATATACTTACATACCACACTAAAACACTTCATTAACAAGTAACACTATTTCTTCTAGTTATTTATAAAAAATTAACTAATATAGTTTAGAAAATGTATCATTATAATATAAATATTGTATAAATAATTATTATTATTATTAAAGTAATGCAATTAATGTCATTTCTTGTAACAAATAAATTCGAATATTAAGCAAGTCTTACTTACAGACTGATGAACTTACATTATCGAATTTAATTATTTAATTTTAGTCCGTTAATTCTTAAATTTGTGAAAATACAATAGTTTTTATGAAACTTAATAAATATTATAAAATATAATATATTATAATATATATATATATATATATATATATATATATATTAGTTAGATAGAACAGAATGAAGGTGCAGAACGGGGTATTTCTAATTCTGCTCTTTAACGCATCTCCTAAAATGGTTATTATAGAAGGAAGAGCAACGAAAGATAGATCTTTTAAAAAATAAGTTGACCTGTGGCCAGGTCCGAACCGACCGACTGTTTGAAATAAATTAATTTCCAGCTACAGAAACAATTTCAAATAATTTTAATATATCTATTAATGTAATAAAAAACAGATATGGATATAACATAAATATTTTTAATTTTATTTTATTTATAATATATATGTAAGACCAGACTGTGACGTCATGAATGGCTGGATGACGTCATATAATTTTAAATCAGGAAAAAACTAATAAATATGATTTTTCTCGAGGATAAAACCAATACAAAGTGCATGATTCGTGGTGATATATAAAAAAATCTCCTTTGGTGTGAAAATAACCCTTTCCTTCCAATCGTCGATCGCTAATACTACCACTTCCGGTTTCCGGAATTACACCAAAAGTTGATCAATTCATCCCACTGATTCATTAAGTAAATATACCAAATTTCATCAAAATCGGTTGAGCCGTTCAGGCTGTACACATCTATACGGACGGACGGACAGACGGACGGACAGACATGATGCTAAAAATACTTTTTTCTGTTTAGAAAATGCATGATTCGTGGAGATATGTAAAAATCTCCACATGTGAAATTTGGTGTGAAAACAATACCTCCCTTACTATCGTCGGTCGGTAAAAAGGAGACAAAGTGGAAAACGGGTAACGAAGGCTTGAAAGTATTTTTACAAGTAGTTGTATTTCGTGTTTTGCCGGTATTGTTTAACCAGAATTTTAGTTCGGCTGAAGGTGAATAGATCATATGCCGGTTGAACAGAGAATTGGATTCATGTTTGTTGATTGAAGAATTGAATGGTCCCTGCAGATAAAAGGAGATGATTTGGACTCAAATCATGGCACCTGGATGAGAACATACAGTTACTCAACGGTTTGATAGACTTGTGTCTCTTAGTGGTAATTTTTATTTCACTTACTCAATATTTTTGTTGGTCCGTGTGTCAAAATATTTCGATCTTTGTCATTTTTTTAGTTTATTATTAAATTTTCAAAAGTAATTTTTTATCATATAAAGTTAAAATTGCAAACTTTCATATAAAGTTGACTAGTTTGGGGTTACAAGAAATGATAAATGATATATATATATATGTTATATTTATATAGGTAAATTATAGTAATTGATAAAATATGTAATCTTTGTAATTGTGAGAAAATATTGGAAAAAATTGAGTGAAACTTTTCTTAAAATTACTTTTCAATTCCTGTTTGAAAAAGTATTAAATAAATATTAAAAAAAAAAATTTGTTGTTTGTTTGAAAAAGTATAAAAAGTATAAAAGTAAAGATAAAATGTCGGATTTAATTAACAATATATTATATAAGATCCAATAAATTTCCATAACAACAACAATAGCAATTAGCTCAAAATTGAAAGTGAACAATTAGCATAAATGTTTATTAAATAGATGGTAAAAATAAATCAACTTATCTACAATTTGGTTAAAGCTATTCGTACAAATTTGTTTTCTCTTAAATATTTATTTTATTTAATACTTTTTAGTCCTAATAAAGTATAGTCTTTTGATTCAATTTTTTTGAATCTGAATAAAGTTTTTTTAATTTATTTGAGATGGTTCGAAATTATAAAAAAATTAACAAAAAGACAAAAATGACTTTAGGAAACTGTGATCTAATCTATAACATCGGTTATCTAAGATCAAATGGAATATTTAAAGGTGTCATAATAATTTGACATCCTACAATCGACATTATAAAGAAAAAGGAAAAATTTTGAATTTGAAAAACAAGAGATAAAAATGAATATTTACTAATGATCAAGAACAAGAACTAGTTAACTACTAATTATGGATAATAGGTTGTTAAGTCCTTACATGAATAGCTAGCCAGTTAGCTAAGAGAAATTGCTCACAGAATCGATTCAAAAAGGACATAGTTGGTGGGGATTGGGTCAAATGCTTCCTGAGAAGAAATTCGATGTTATCTACTCTGAAACCGGAGAGTAGATGAGGGATGTGCTTCAATAAAGTTGTAGTGTGAATCATTTTATTTTATTACTAAGACTAATTAATGACAAATTTAAAATAACAACCAAATCAAAAATTAGAATTGTCTTAATATCGGTTAACCGTAAAAATACTTTAAGGTTGTGGTATAGAGAATTACTAATATTATTCAACAAGACTCTTTATTGTACCAAAAAAAGTTCAAAGCATGATCGCTGGAGCTTTGTCCAGAGTTATTGTTTATGGTTGAATAACCCCAAATTTTCACATATTTGCTAAAAACAGACAACTGATACCAGTCCTAATCAAATAAGAACTAAACTTCTACAAGTAGTAACAAAAAGTGTGTTTACTAAAGAGAGAAAAATGGGACCAACATTGAAATGTTCCGAATAGACTAAATTAGCATCTAGTGTTCAAGAATGGTAATTAAGATCATCATTTATTATAAATTATAAATTAAAAAAATATTTTTATATTATGCGACATTTTAAGTTATAATTTTCTTAGTTTTGATTAATGGAAATGTATTATGAATATGAAATTTTTTGGGAATTTCACATGAAAATATTTTGAAGGCTTGAATTGACTTAGACCACTTTCATAATTATGATCACATATATAATGTATATGGTGGAAGTTGATTGGTAATATATTTTATATAAATAGTACAGACATAAATCTGCAAGGGTTTAAAATACTATAGTAACTTAAATTAATAACATTTCAATAATATTTTCTAAAAAATAAATATATTTCTGCTTTTTAAAATATCACTTACATTCGATTGAACAAAAAAAAAGTTTATTTGAATTTTATATATATATTCAATTTTTATTATTGTACAACTGTACAATTCACATGGTGAAACAATATTTTTGGTTTATGATAATATTCTAAAAAGTCAAATAAAAAATGGAGCTATGTGTTCAGTCCTATATATATATTAACAATTTCAATATATATACTCAAGTTTAATATATCATAAATATTTTTACAATATTTAGACAATCCGTGACAACAATTCAATTTTTATGAATGTCATTACTTGAATTTATTTATGTTTTTTACAGTGAAAGTAAAGTAAAGAGAAAGTGGTTAAAATGAAAAAAATCTGGAGTGTCTCCACTCGACTATCTCGTAAATTTGAATTGGATTAAACAACATATATTAATTTAAATTTAATTAAATTATAAATTAAAATTAATAAATAATATTTATTGAACCAGCGCATGCATGTTTGGCTCTTTGTTGATGGCACCACGTCACGTGTTGGCGCGTGATATTTGCAGTGTTAAAAAATTAATTCTGGTACTTTCAGCGATTCAATCAAGCTGAAATTCTATATATAGCAGTTTTATACAATTGTTAATCATGAGAAAAACTATCAAACATATATCTTTGTTTTTACGGTCACTTTAGAGGAAAACAAATCATAACGTTGTAGGTAATGACCCTCTTTCGGTTGAGCTACATTTCTCAAAAGTTGATAGAAAACTATGAATTTTTAATAATGTCCATGTACCAAATTTCATCATTCTAGCTCAATCGTAATCTTGGTTACATATATACATACACACACAGACATTTTTCTTAACCTTAGTGAAAATGATTCAGGAACCTTCAAAACGTATAAAAACATCAAAATCTCAACATCGAAAATTTTCGTGATCGCAATACTAACTCTGGCGAGATAGTAAAAACAAACATTTTTGTAATTTTATTGCTAAATAAACGATTTAAAACTAAATCATAAAAAGAGTAGGGATTTAGAATTGTATGATGATTAGCCTGCGCTCTTTTTTAATGCCTTTTAAATTGAGTTTTATATAAATAATCTTTCACCAATGATTATATAATACATTAATCCAAATAATACTATTATTGAAAATGAAATAACAAATTTTATATGTGAATATTTAGGGTTAATTTAATAAAAATGAATGTGTGTGTGTGTTTATACAATCTATTTTTACACATTGGAAAAAGTCTTAAGTTTTACTTGTTATTTTATTAGTTTGGTTTCTTTATAATATAATACATAACTTATATATATATATTATATCGATGTTACATGAGGTAGAAATGATAAAGGGAAAAGTTAAAAATAATAAAGCGCCAAGAATAGAGGGGATAGCTGCAGAATTAATTAAATATAGTGTGAAACCTTTAGTAGAGTGTATGCACAAATTAGTTCTTTCAATTTGGCATACGGAAAAGATCCCATTTGAATAAAAGGAGGAAATCATCCCACTTTTCAAAAATGATAATAGAACAAAGGAATTTTTAAAAATATTAAATTTAAATAAATAAAAGTAATTTATACGAAATAATTATTTATAATATAAATTTATATTATTATTATCTTATTATGCTAGCTAAAATTGTTTGTTTGTTTGTAAATGGGTTCTCAGAAACCGCTCTAACGATTTTTTTGAAATTCACACCGGAGATAGTATTTATAAAGAAAAATTGAGTTTTATTGATCACATCTCTGGAAAAAATCATCTTCATTAGTTTTTTTTAAATTTAAATGTATATATTTGACGTCACAGCCACCGCCTAAAAATAAAAATATAGTTCGGTGTTCCAGGTATATATTTTATATCAACAGGCCTACTTTCCTGTTTGTATGTTATTATTGGAATGGCGATTCGGTGAATGAGGTATTAATATTACGAGCCCAACCCAATAATAATGAATCATTTTTTTAACTTAATTACCGAGCCGAGGCTCGGAGTCCCGGTACTTTTTAATTATATATATTTTACTTTGTATTTACTTCTTTTATATTGGATGTTTCAGAAAAAGTTGTGAATATTTAATTTCTACTCTCCGAATGAAACAATATTATAGATTAATAATTGTTAAATTTAGTAAAATAAACCAAACATGTAAATACTTATTATATAAATTTTAATTTTAATTTTAATTATAATTAATAATTTTTAACAATCAATTAGGTAATTAAATTGATTTTTAAAATATTATTGCAGTATCTGACCCGTGTGGATGATTGACTTGGCAGGTGAATCATAAGGCACATAAATCAACCACTTATTGATTTTTTCATTATTTTACTATTTGAATAAATTTGTATATATATATATATATATATATATATATATATATCAATAAATAATTATTAAATTCCTCTTCTCATTCATTTTACTATCGTAATTTTTAGTACATTATTTATCTTATTTCATCGAATATCATTTTCAAAGATAATGAAAAAGAATATATAGAACATATATAATATATCGGTGATGTAATTGAAATGATAGTTATTTAATTTGATTATCTATAACAAACGATCATGAGGAGAGGGAGAGGGTGAACGACACGTGTACATCGAGATTATTCATAAAATGAGAATTGTTCTCACATTACCTCACTCACGCGTTTTAATGCAATTTAAATAATATTTTATGGAAAACAGCCCCTCAAAGGCAATCAAATGGAAAGAGGAGATATTCAACATAGCATGAATGATTTTTAACACTCTTTTTTTTTCATGTATTTGTAGTTAAATACTATATTATTCACTTCATATTTCGAAAACTGATATATTTATTAAATATTAATCCTTACTAATGAACAGAATAACAGAATTATTGAATAGTTTATAGTATAGAAAACCAATTTAATTTTTTTTTTTATTTTTTACTTCGAGGGATGATTGACTGGATTGTCGTGTGTCTCATTTGGATTGATTAAATAGGGGAGTTAGGGGAACCAACCAGGGATAAACATTTGGATTCGGGATTAGAACCCTCATCTAATGCTTACTCTTCGTTCATTAATTATTAATTTTACTTTGTATATAATTATAATTTAATGTATTTTATTGATTATGTCATTTTGATATGGTTAAATAATGATAATAATTGATATTAATTAAAAATAATGATTTTACGAAAGACAACATATTAGAAAAATATATTATTAATATCTGTGAGAAAATAAAGAAATCTTAAGTCAATTTTTACTTTTCAATTGAAAAAAATTTCTAAGCTTTTTAAGAGTATAGGTATTGAATTCCTAAGTTGGATATTGCTATGAGGTTTTTGACAGATCTCCACGTTTCAAGTCATTCTGATTTCAAAAAAGTGGTTTTCCCATTGACTTATGTGTATGAGTGTCTGGCATAAATATTGTTTAATTTTTCCGGTCAAAAACGGAACTAATAAAAATTAAATTCTAATTCACATTATATACAATTTTATATCTTTATCAATTGAATGATTCGAAGAATAAAATAGCAAAAAAAAATCAATTATATATTTTTTATTAGTGTTTAACATTTGTTTTTGGTCGATGACTTGAGTATTAATATACCCTTTTTGGAGGGCATAGATTTGCAGTAGTGAAATAAACGAGAGGGAGTAAATAGATCAAGTGCCAAGGGTTTTTATTCAAATGATTACTTCACAAGACTTCTTCAGTTAAAGAGTGCGGTGTTGAAAAGTGGAGATGAATGTATGGGGGTGAATAGCCCAAAGGTTAGGGTGTAGGAAATGGAGAGAGAAATACTAGAGACACTCGCTAAAGATGACGTCAACATCCATGGAATGGGATCTGGGAAAATAATTCCAATGCCAATTCAATGTTTTTAATTCCAGCAAGATTTACGGTAACCATAAATCACATTTAGGAGTTGGTTTTAAATCCTTGTTTGACAAATAATAATTTAAAAATGATACAAAATAAATAAATAAATAAATAGATTAGTGAAGTTTATAAAGGACTTATGTATAAATTTTTCTTTTTAATACAATCAACCAAAAAGTGTGAATTTTCTTAAAACAACAAACTAAATGTTACTATAGTGTTTTGATTATTTAATCTATTGCTATTTAATATAATAATATAATAATATACTTCAATCTTAAATAAAGGAAAATCATCTCTTCTTCATCAATGGTCGAAATTTTTGGCCCTTAGAATATTTTAATTTATTCATTTGACAATTATTTTAAATGATTTGCAAAGTGTATGGCATAGCTAATAATTCATAATTGAGTCTGCTTTTGTCTAATGAATTTATGTATTAATATTAATTATTATATATTAAATCTATTTATTTTAGAGCAAAGTGATATAAATCTCTTCAGAAAGCTTAGAGCGGGATTTTTAAATTTAAAATGGATTTTCTAAAATTTGACATTGCACCCCTTGAAATTAGGCAAACCCGCTTTACACCGACCAAACGGACAAAGGTTTTAACTCAATTTCATCTTAATTTTAAATTTTAGTATTAATAAGATAATTAGACAATTTTAATTAACATTGAAATATATTGATTATAATAATAATAATATAAATATAATAATAATAAGCAGAAGAATAAGATTAACACAATTCCTTTTTAATTTTGTAATTTTTGCAATTAATAATATGTTTTTATGGATATTTAACTAATTATTATAAATGTATATAATTAATTATTTATATAAAATTTATTGAATGAAAAAATAAATAAGACACAAAATATTGTTTTGATTCCTGATGATAATAACCTGATATAATTTCTAAAGTGTTGGATGAATGAAGATGTAGAAATTCAGGAACTTATTTTACAGAAATAAATAAACAAACAAATTTTTAGGATGGTGAGACTAAAAATAAAGAAATTTCAAACATCTAAACAAGTAAAAGTATAAAAAAAATAAATTTAAAATATTAATAATTTCCCAGACTTAACTAAATAATTTTTTAAAATTTTTTTAAGTATTTATTTTTTGTAAACTGTGACTAAATTTATCTTTTATGAATTAAAAATATTATTATAATGCTATTTAATTGATTTATTTTTTTTGAGATTTATTCTATTGTTATTAAAATGTTGTAGTTGAAAACAATTTGATATTTTATTTTAATTCAGTCTTATTAATATCTGAGATTCATTGTTTATTTTCGAGAATGAATTTATTTTCGGTAAGAATGATTTGTTCAACTTGCGTCAGTGTTCCGTCTGGAATTGACAATTTTTCCCCTTCTTTCTCCACTGCAAAATACAATTCGATTAGTTCTAAACACATTTACGGTTTTTTTGTCACAACCCTTCATGATACTCTATAAACTTTATAAATATCTAAATATTGGTTATGTATTTCCTTTGGTTTATAACGCCTGTTCCAAAACTAAATAACTGTGCAAAACTTTGAACGGGTGTAAGAATTTAATTTAATTTAATAATCAAAAATAAGTTGACCTGTGGTCAGGTCCTAACCGACCGACGGTTTGAAGTAAATTAATTTCCAGCTACAGAAACAATTTCAAATAATTTAAATGTATCTATTAATGCAATAAAAAACAGATATGGATATAACATAAATATTTTTAATTTTATTATATTTATAATATATAAGTAGTAGCTGGCTGTGACGTCATGAAGGGCTAGATGACGTCATATAATTTAAAATTAAGAAAAAACTAATGAAGATGATTTTTCCCGAGGATAAAACCAATACAAAATGTATGACTCGTGGAGATATGTAAAAATCTACAAATGTGAAATTTGGTGTGAAAACAATACATCCCTTACTATCGTCGGTCGGTAAAAATTGGATAATATTGGCTTTATTCACGGATGATATTATTATTTATGTAAACCGAGATATTTTTATCTCCCAGAGAATTTTTGCGGGGACACTGGGACAGAGAATACACATAAGAATAAGCAAAATGATAGTATGGGATTTGTAAGTCAGCTAAAGAATAAGAATATTTGATCTATCAAAATTAAAAAATATTATAATATAATAATTAATTCTACCTATTAATAGTAAAATATTTAAAATATATCAAAGTTTAAATTATGAAATTGTATATTTCAAAATGAAAATAAAAAGTTAAAGAAAATAATCGCGATATTCAATTATTTTTTTATTATTAATTAAATTAAAAAAAAAACAATTGAATATTTAATAGGGCCTCCTCCTTTCCCCATAAATTAGCCCTTCCAAGCCTCGCCTTCCGAAATTTAGAAAAAGTAATAATAAAGAAAGTTTGCCTTAAAAAAAAGATTAAAAAAAATAAGGCGTTTGGTCTGTAGCCTCTTTGAATTAGCTGAGAGTGTCTTTGATTTTTTGGATTTCGAAATGAAATCGCGACATTCGGGGCAACCTGAAATAAAACCTACCTAGTAAGGGAGTGCATAGCCTCCATCAATATGGATGGAAGGCCCATGCTAATCGAAAAAGCCCTGCGCTCAAAAGGTAACCAACAATTTGTTCCTGTTCAGGCTAATCCCATTTCGGAACAATGCTGAATTACCTTCCCGAATGCCCGTTCATCCAATCCACCTCAAATACACTCTCAGTAATACAAAATGACACAATTCAGACCTGACATGCAATTCATGCAATCCATCCCTTAAATAATAGCATGGCATTTGTTTTATCCACCCACATTTTATTTATTTATTAATTCTAATCTAATCTATGAATTAGTATGATGAGAACATATATGGATGTAGGAGGCAACCACCTGAAAATTCCTAACAACTATATATATATATCAAAAAATAGCAACCTACTAATTCTAAAAATACCTTTGTCTCTACTGCCTCCTTTATCAATGCTTCTTCTTGAAAGATGTACTCTGAAATTCCCTAATCTCACTAAATTTTGTCATATAATTTAATATATTTCTCTATAATCTTCTAATGAATATTATCAAAAGCAAAAAATCATTGTAATTTAATTATACTTTCCTTATTATATTAAACTTTACTTTAAATATTATATTTACATTTTCTATTTTAAAGTGCGCCATGCTAAATAAATAACGATTATTACTTACATTTGGAGAGCTGTATTTCAATCATTTCATCGTCATGAAGGATGGAGAAGATAATCAAGAATTCAAATCAACATTCAGTAGAAGGAACGAAGATTGAAACATGAAATAGAAGAAGAAAAATAACTTATTAGTTTATAATCAATAAATTTAAATTGAATTAAAAATAAAATTAATAATAAATACTGACCTCGGAGTTAATAAAGGGTTGATATTTCTCGCAGATTAAACTCGAAGAACAGCTCGTAGACTTGAATGGATGTCCATCACTCTCGCCTCGATAAAGAAAAAAATAATTAAGATTAGATATTTATATTATATACAGGAAATAAAAATTAAGATATAAATAAATAAATAATATTAATAGGATTAAAAAAGTGTATAGATTTTTAAAAATATTATCTTATTTCTGTAATATTAAAATACTAAAATTATTTTACATCCTATATAGAACCATGATTATAATAAGTTATAATAAGCGTTTAATAGACATATAATAAAAATATCTTAGAAAATATCAGAAAACTAATTATGATTATATTATTAATTTCACGAAGATTTTATTCTGTTTCATTGATATATAGGTAATAGAAATATTATTCATTTTTCAAAAGTGTTATAATAATATGAAATTGACAAAACAATATTCATATGAGATTTGAAAGGAACGGTGTGAGCGATAATGAGATTAGAAAGAATATATAGAATATTTAAAATTATATATTCCTCTATATGAATATGAGAAATTTATATTTTTTTGATTTATAATTATATTATATGAATTTTAAAAATAATCAGCACATCTTCATATTTTTTAAATAAATAAGTTTTAATAGGATTAATATATATATTGAAATTTAAAAACTATTTCAATAAATATATTTAAAGAAAAATAAAATTTGTATATGATTTTTTAATTTTTAAATAATTTTAATTTAACTTTTAATAAAATTGAATTAATGAGATCTGATAGAATATTTAAGATTAATTCTTTTCAAAGATTTGAATGAAAAATTTATAAATTTATTTGGGTATATGAATAAAAAATTATAAAAATGCACTTTATAAAATTTAATTTTTATTGAAATATTTTCTTTTTTTTAAATTTCACTAGGGGAGATAAATATGTATTTAAATAAGTTATATGTATTTGAAAGATTACTAAAAATATTTTTCAAATTAATAAAATATAAATTTTTTTTAGATCTGCGAGAATTTTTAATATAGTTGGTTTTTGTATAATAGGAAATTAATTAAAAATTTATTATATATTGAAAGGAAATTAAATTAAATATATAATTTATTTAATAATAATTTTTGGATTTTTTTTTTAATTTTATTGAATTTATAAAATGTGAAATTTTGAAACAATTAAATTGATTGTATCTTGTATCAATAAGCATTTAATTATAAGTTATTAAAATTATTATCGAATCATTATCAATATTATATTTAATATCATATATTTAAGTATGATTTAATTTTTTTTTTTCTAACGATCAATAATAATTTCTGGGTTCAATTAATAGGTAGTTAATAAAAAGAAATTAATTTTCAATATATTTTTTTATTATCGAGTGATTAAGGGTTGATTTTAGCCGAAATCAGCTCTGCGTATGAATGCACTGCGCTGTCAGTGTGTGTGAGTGCTCACTTGCCTACTGAGGCCGGCTGAAGGAGTAGGAAAGCGAAGGGGGCTCGGAGTAGAGGAAGGGTGCGCGCGCATTCAAAAACAGAATTATTTGCAAATTCATGAAATAATTATAATTATTTATTAAATTTGATTTTAATCTTTTAATTGAATTTTAAGGTACGTTTTACACATATTAAATTTTTTTTTTGCTAATTTTTAAAAATTATTTTGTTCCAAATATTTAAAAACTTCATCTTTATCCATTAACCATTAATAAATTGGATATTTTAACATCACACTGATATATGATAATAAAAAAATCAATCTGATTTATATATATAAATTTTATATAATTAATTTTAATTTCTGGAAAAATATAATTATATCTATTAATGTAATAAAAAACAGATATGGATATAACATAAATATTTTTAATTTTATTTTATTTATAATATATATGTAAGGCAAGGCTGTGACGTCATGAATGACTGGATGAGGTCATATAATTTTAACTTAAGAAAAAACTAATAAAGATGATTTTTCTCGAGGATAAAACCAATACAAAGTGCATGATTCGTGGTGATATGTAAAAAATCCCCTCATGTGAAATTTGGTGTGAAAATAACTCTTCCCTTCCTATCGTCGATCGCTAATACTACCACTACCACTATTGCTAATACTACCACTACCACTACCACTTCTGATTTCCGGATATACACCAAAAATTGTTCAATTCATCATATAGATGCATTAAGTAAATATACCAAATTTTATCAAAATCCGTTGAGCCGTTCAAACTATACACATCTATACGAACGGACAGATGGACGGACGGACGGACAGACGGACAGATATCATGCTAAAAATACTTTGCACCAAAAGTTGATAAATTCATCCCACTGATGCATTAAGTAAATATACCAAATTTCATCAAAATTCGTTGAGCAGTTTAAGCTGTACACATATATAAGGACGGACAGACATCATGCTAAAAATACTTTTTCCTGTTAAGAAAATGCATGATTCGTGGAGAAATGTAAAAATCTCCACATGTAAAATTTGGTGTGAAAACAATACCTCCCTTACTATCGTCGGTCGGTAAAAATGATTAATTATATAAAACTATAAAATAAATCAAGTAAAATAAATGGAATGAAGTTAGATGAGCATACTTAAGAAATTATAAATTTCCTGCATTGAAAAATCTTTCGTGATGCGGTGCTTTTAACATGCCAAGGTCGCTAATGATAAGAATCCACAACCTTGAAGATGTTATCAAATTTTATTGAACGAACAGCGAAAGCAAGACTTCCTCACACAAATTGATTCCAAAAATAGCGACAGTTTATTAGGACATAAACCTGATAAGTGTTCTAGTAATATGCCCCCATTATAAAATATACCATATTATAATTTTTTTATAAGTAATTGTATAGAAATAAACAAGAATTTTTAAAATATATTATAATATAATAGAGATAAAATATAAATAAATAAATATTAGAAGTGGAAATTTTTCTAAAAATCTATTATAACAATAAAAATTAGCTGGAGTGTCTCCACTCGACTATCTCGCAATTTGAATTGGATTAAATAACATAATATATTATATTTAAATTAAATTTAATTAATTATAAATTATAAATATAATAAATATTAAACCAGCGCATGTTTGGTTCTTTGGTGATGGCACCACGACACGTGTTGGCGCGTGAGATTTGTAGTATTAAAAAATTAATTCCGGTACTTTCAGCGATTCAATCAAGCTAAAATTCTATATATAGCAGTTTTATACAATTATTAATCATGTGAAAAAATATCAAACATATATCTTTATTTTTACGGTCACTTTAGAGGAAAAAAAAATCAAAACGTAAGTAATGACCCTCTTCCGGTTGAGCTACATTTCTCAAAAGTTGATAGAAAACTACGAATTTGAATAATGCTCATGTACCAAATTTTATCAATCTAGCTCAAACCGTTTTTGCGTAATCTTGACTACATACACACACACACACACAGAGAGAGAGACATTTTTCTCAACCTTAGTGAAAATGATTCAGGAACCTTTAAAACGTATAAAAACATCAAAATCTCAACATTGAAAATTTTCGGGATCGCAATACTATCTCTGACGAGATAGTAATTAAGAGTAACTTATACAAAATAAAATTTCATCGATATAAATTGAGGGAAAATGGCAGTAAAATTGAAAAAAGATTTAAATTCTTTCCTAATTTACAAAAATATAGTATAATATTAAAATACTTCTAAGATTTGAAAATAAAATTATATTAAATAATATATAATAATTTTTCATTATAATCCATCAATTAATTATTTAATTCATATAAATATTATTTCATTTAAATTTGTTAAAATTATTTTTAAAATGATAGTAAAATTGTTTAAAAATATTTGTGAACTTATAATTTCTCATGATTTTTTAAACTTAATTTCCACATGTGTTATACTTGAAATTATTTTTATATGAACTTCTTATTTATTCAATAACTAGAAAAACAGACAGAATTAAATGAAATATATCTAAAGAAATAAAGAAGGTTTTAATTTTGTTGAATAAAAAAAAAGATTAGACAAACGCTATTAAAATAAAACATGATCACCACAAGCATCCAATTAATAGGGAATAATGTATTATTTACTTAATAATTACACAAGAATATTTTACTTTAATAATTGTAATAATTATTATTATTAATATATAATTATATGTTATCCCCCTTTAATTCACTAAATATATGATTATTTATTATAATTAAAAAAAAATTAAGATAACCCAGAAATATGCATAGCCAACTTTCACACCTGCAATGAATGTTATTGTTGGGATTGGTGGTTCTGCTGTTCTCTTTTTTCCGCCACTGTATCTTTTTCATGAACGATTTGAGGGCATAGCTAGTTCTCGCTGAAGTGACGTTAATTGACCACCAAGATTGGAGTATTTGACCGCCCTCAACTTTTTTCTTGTGGGATTTTCTGAAGTGGCACTCTACGTATTCCTTTGAGTTGCAATCAACCAATGCCCTTATGCCCTTAAAATCTACCTATCGCTCCAATTCAACCGGATCTATGAGGAAAGATCATTGAAAATTACCAAATCGGTATGTATTCTGTACCCATATTTGAACGTAGTTATATACATCTTAAATATTAGTAAAAATGGACCTTTCAAAAAAGTTAACTTGTTTCAATCTATTTAAATATCTACCTATTAAATACCCTTCTTATTGAATAGATATTTTCTAAAAGAAATAAATTTTATAAAATTAATTAGAATTTTTGTGAATATAGTATATTACATTATAATAAAGAATATTAAAATTTTAAGAGAAAATAATATTGTAACATGAGAATATGTTGTTTCAATTTTATCTTGTTTGAATGGATTGCATTAAGTTCCAATAAAAATAGAGATGGCTTTTCATTGCCACATTTCTCATTAAAAGTAGGCAATAAATTGAAGATATCATTCAGAAGCTCATTTTCTTCGAATACAATGGAGCTTGGTCAAATATTGGCGATAGATCAAGAGGGTAGTTATCGGCCCATCCTGCAGAATACAATAAACAACAATTAACGAACAACTCCAGCAATAAAAGAACATTATTATTATAACTTATTTTTTCACATAATTTCTAAATGTCATTAACTAATAATAAAAAATAAACATCAGGAAAAAAAGAAGATATGAATATATAAAAAAAAATATAAGATTAAGTTTATAACAACAAATCCTCCATTATTAAAAATAAATCCCTTTCAATAGAATAAAATAAATTGAAGAAAATTGAAGTCTAAAAATGAAAAAAGAAAGTAAATGGAAGTTTCATTCAAATTTAAAGACATTTTGATATTCATACAATTTTCGTTCGTAGAAAGTTTTATATTTAATTCTAAATCCATTAAATTCTAAATTTGTACCATTATTAAATTTATAAATTAAATATTTATGTAATGTTAAAAAAACCTCTGACATTTGTTCGTCCTGCGAAAGAACAACATCTATCCTATCAAGTCGGTTATATCATTTAGGTGTCGTATGATCAGTAGAACGGGTTCTATCAACCTTTTTCTTGATCGGAGGCGCTACTTTTTATCAAGCATCTTTCCAATTTTGACTCCGAACCATAGACCCCAGCTAGAGAAGGTAACTTGAACCCGAGACCACGAGAATGTGAGCCAGCTACGTTACCTCCCACCATGTGGCGCCTCTTATTTAATGTTAATTTAATATAAAATTAATAATACAAATATATTTATCATGAGAGTCAAAAAAGGTTTTGTTAGGGACTGCCAATAGAAGGCCGGAATTTAGAAAAACCGTAGGATATTTATGCCATAGATAAAAAAAAATATAAGAATATCTACCAACTTCTTATTATTTATTTTTCTAAAATTTAATTTTTAGAAAATTTTTTGGAAAATTTAAGTCAATGTAAAAATCAATAATTTATAATTAAAATAAAAAAAAAACATTATTAATCAATATTATACGATACTTTGACAATTTCACTAATAATCTTCATTTAATTAGAGTTCAATTTAGTTCCTTTTGCTTCAGGGCAGCAGAGGCTGCCATTGTCTGGGAAAGTTCGAAACCGACTATTAAATTCATTAAATGGATTTTAGTTCATTTTATGTTCTGGAATGACCACTACAAGGTTATTATTATTATCATTATTATTATTACAATTACAATTAAACCAAAACTCTACCACTTCGTTTGTAACATTAATTACTCTCCACCCTCCAATGTTTTCCCCTAGAATCCATTGTTACTAATAAATTTATTAATTTAAAAAAAGAACAAAGAATATATATATATAAGAGAAAAAGAGGGGATGAAAGAGAGAGAGAGAGAGAGTCTGATAATTTTTCACCCCTAGTTGAAGAGACCATGACGTAATCACAAAAGAGGGTTGTATTGAGAGTGAGGGATTGCAATGAACATGGGGAGGAAGAGGGTAAGCAATTTCGCAATGGAATACCAATGCGAAATGATAAATAAAATAAAAAACAACTTCGTTTGGAGTTTTAAATTGGATGTTGGGCTTCTATACAACCTTCTTTCTCTATAGAAAAAGAACCAAACAACAACAACAACAACAAAAGAGGTGATTTTATTGGAGTTCCTCTATTTTCAGGTTTTTCTTTATGAAATAGAAGATTAAAAAGAATAAAATATTAAACAATATGAATAAAAAATTGATGAAAATTGTTAAGTTTTTAAGTTTTTTTAAATTTTATAATTCTCTCTTTTTTATTTATCTCCTTTATCTGATTAATTAAAAAAAATATTTTAATCAACATAATTATAAATTTAATAAATAAATATTATAATATATTATAAGAAATATAATATGTGTATTGTATATAAGTATAATTTTATAATTTTCACTTTGCCCCTAACTGACGGCAACCAGCAATTCACAATTCATTAGGAAATAAAATTATTTATAATTCATCGTTTAAGAAATTCCCAATTTAATAATTATTTAAACTTAAAAAAAACTAATCAATCAAAGAACTGATTGATCTATTCCAGTGGTTCTTAAACTGTGGTCCGCGGACCCCTGGGGGTCCGCGAAGCCTTTACTGGGGGTCCGCGGTCCTCGGAAAAAAATCATCGTAAAAATATATACATATATAAATATTTAAAGTTCATTGTTTAACTATATCCTCCTAGAGAATTACGGCTATAATTTAATACTATTAATAATACTATTTTATTTTATTAAATTGATAATTATGTCAATTAATTTTTTGTGAATAAATAAACATATATAAAAAACTATATATAAAATTTGAATTTTCATCCATTCATTCATTTAAAATCATTTTTCGATTGTTCCTTTAAAATAACCCCTCTTAGGGGCTCGGAAGGGGAGGCATATAAGGGAATTTTCTTTCACTTTGTTATTGGGGAAAACCAGGGGAGGGGACAGTCTTACCCGGAAAAACCCAAATTGTCAGCGTCCACTCTGGGGTTTTAAACAGTTTTAAAGCAAATGTTAATTATAAGTTCATTTCTCAACGAGTTGTATCTTTAAATTATTTTTATTAATGTTAATTATAAGTTCATTTCTCAACGAGTTGTATCTTTAAATTATTTTTATTAATTTAATTAATTATAATTAAATTATAGCTAATAATAGTTTATTATAGCTAATAATTTTTTTTAATTTTTAGTGTAATTTGCATGATCATTATTTTATAAAAACACTAAACACATTTTGCAATTTCCCAGAAAGGCTGTTTTTGAGAGTAAGTATAAGTTAGTTTTATGAATAAAAAATATTTATTTTAATAATATTTTAGAATCAAATTACGAAATTAATAATATTTTAGAATCAAATTACGAAATTAATAATATTTTAGAATCAAATTACGAAATATATTTATTATATAAATTAATATTCATTTAAAATGATATTAAATCATTTATTTAAAATGATTTAAAACATTTATTAAAATGATTTAAAACATTCATTTAAAATGATATTAAAACATTCATTTAAAATCATATTAAAACATAGCTAGTAAATAATAATTCGTTATATTTATATTATATTTATATTATATTTATATTATTGTAGTTCAATGTTAATAAATTACTCCATAAAATGGATCGTTGGCTACAAACTGGTTCAACACAGAAACGGAAAGAATCAGATGATGAGGCATCAACAGCAAACTCTACCAAGAAACGCAAAACTAGAAAATATTCGGATGATTATTTATCATTTGGATTTACTTATATTTGCAACAATGATGTGGAAAGACCAGTCTGCGTTCTATGTCAGGAAAGTTTATCCAATGAAAGTATGAAACCTGCTAATCTCAGACGTCATTTACAAACAAAGCACAGCGAGCATGTTAGTAAGTCTATCGAATTTTTTAAAATGAAAAAAGAAGAACTTAATTCAAGTCAGAAATTGATGGTAAAGACGGGATCTGGTGGTATGAGTAAGAAAGCAGTAATGGCATCATATGAAGTAGCTCTACTTATTGCTAAAGCAGGAAAGCAGCATAATATAGCAGAGCAATTAATTCTTCCTGCTACAAAAGTAATTACAAATATAATGTTAGGAACTAAAGCAGCAAACGATATAAATTTGATTTCATTATCAAATGATACGGTTAAGAATAGGATTGAAGACATGTCATGTAATATAAAAGAAGAATTAATATCGAGAGTGCGCAAAAGTCACTATTACTCATTACAATTGGATGAAAGTACTGATGTCACTAATAATGCCAATTTGTTAGCTTTCATTAGATATGAGTTTGAAAATCAAATACAAGAAGATGTATTGTTTTGTGATTCACTACCTTCACGAACGACAGCTAATGACATATTTAACAGTTTGAATAATTTTATAACCGAAAATGAAATAGAGTGGCCAAAATGTGTTGGAATTTGCACTGATGGTGCTCGTGCAATGTCAGGTACAAGAACTGGATTGATTGCTCTTATTAAAAATGTTGCGCCTCAGGTTGTTTGGAATCATTGCTGCATTCACAGAGAATCATTAGCAGCCAAAAATATGTCACCAGATTTGAAAAGTTGAAAGATTTGAAGAAGTAGTTAAAATTGTCAATTTCATTAAGGCTCGTCCACTTAATTCCAGAGTTTTTAAAATTTTGTGTGAGGAAATGGGTAGTCAACATACACATTTATTATTACATACAGATGTACGTTGGTTGTCCCGCGGGAAAGTACTCATTCGCCTTTTTGAGCTTCGAGATGAAATACGATTGTTTTTAATAGATGCGCATTTTGAACTGACCGAATGTTTCAATGATTTTATCTGGTTAGCTAAGGTGGCTTACTTGACTGATATTTTTACAAAATTGAACGAACTTAATTTGAGCCTGCAAGGTACTGTTGTAAATATATTTAAAGTTGAAGATAAAATAGAAGCAATGATTAAAAAAATCGACTTGTGGTCGAAACGCATCCAGAACGGTGTATATGAGTCTTTTCCAACTCTCAATGATTTCATAGAAAGCTCCAGTGAAAAATTGCTTAATCAAACGCGTCAATTATTTGTTGAACATTTAATTACTTTGAAAAGCAACTTCAGGAAGTATTTTTCTACTCCTGATCCTTGCAATAACTGGATCAGAGATCCATTTAATATGGAAATTACAAATGCTAAACATTTATCTGCACCTGAACAAGATATTCTCGTGGAATTATCATGTGATACAACTTATAAACTAAAATTTAACAAAACTGAATTGAGCAACTTTTGGTTACTTCTCAGGTCAGATTATCCTGCGCTTGCAAATAAAGCACTTCAACACTTGATTCCATTCTGCACAACATATTTATGCGAACAAGCTTTTTCGGTACTATTTTATATTAAGTCTAAATATAGAAACAAATTAAATGTAGAGCCGGATCTTAGATTAAAAGTTTCCAATATTAAGCCAGATATTGAGATTCTTGTTTCAAGAAAACAACTGCATACATCTCATTAAATATGTAAGTTATATTTAATGAGATAGATGCAGTTATTTTTTAAAATATTTCTTATTTAATATTTTCTGAAAAAAATTATAAAATATTTATATGAATTTAATGTAAGTACCCATTATAATTTGTGAGATTTGTTGCTATGACAATGTTTGTATTTTCTTTCTTCAATATTATAATTTCTAATAAAATGTGTTCTACAATATGCAAAAAAATCGTTATTCACCAATCACTGTTAGAAATATTCATCATATATCCTTGTCCTTATGAGATCGTAAGCCAGAAATTAATTAATAAAATGACGTAAAGTACCTAAAGTTGTGATGGGGGTCCGTCAAAAAAAATTTTTTCAAGTGGGGGTCCGTGGAGTACATAAGTTTAAGAACCTATGATCTATTCTTATTTTAACTTAAACTCTCATCGAGCCCTCAATGCGTAACCAAAGGACCGCACCTGTAATTCGCTATACAATATATGTAGGCAATTATTTAATTTTTATTTAATTCTAATATTCTCTAATTTAATTGGAATATTTATATTTATTAATTTATTTTTGATAATATAGATATTTTTATTTAATGGTTTAGCTTTGTTAAAATTGTATAAAAGAAAAGACAATAACATAAACAATAAAAAAAAATAATATTAATTAAAATTGTAAACAAAACAAAATAACATTGGATAACAAATTATATTAAAGCATGTATTTAAAATATTGTATAAATTTCATTCCAATTGTATGATATCTCTTCAAAAGTTGAAATTGTAAAGGACTATATTAATGTCAAGTTGATTAATTAAAAAAGTTTTTATAAAATCAAAACAAACAACGATCAAACACACAAATGTATATTCGTATTTCACAGTTGTTATTTTTACATTTCACTATAAATTAAATAAAATAAATAATAATTTAAATTCAATATAATTTAAATTTAACTACTACTCAGGACTTGAACCTGAGAATATGAGCTAACTCTGTTAACCAATACCCTACAAGACGTCTAATTCACTTATATCTACATTATTTTATTTATTTTATTGATAAACTATTATTATTTTTAAATTATAATTACTCGAATATGAGAGAATAAAATAAATATATTAATACCAAACATTTCCATTTCCAACCATTTTGAAATCAGAAATTTTCAAATAGTGTCTATTAAATCTATTCATTCTTATGAGTTCAGAGGCAAAAAAACTCTGACTTTTGTACGCCCTTCGCAAGGATAGAGCCTATCAAGTTGGTTATATTAATTAGATGATCTATGATCAGTAGAACGGGTCCTATGAACCTTTACATTGATTTTCTTGATCGGAGGCTGAAATGACTATGTCCCATAGATCCGAACTAGAGAAATTACCTTGCTAGGCCTGGGACTTGAAACCGGGACCACGAGAAAGGGACTACACTACCTCCCATCCTGTGGCTTAATAACATAGTTAAATAAAACACAAAAAATTAAAATATATATCGTGGTGATTGTGCAGAAATAATTATTATAATGCGGGTTAATTAATATCCTAATCTAGTGTGATTAATAAATAATAGTAAAATCTTACTGAATTATAATAAAAAATTTAGATATGATTTTTATAGATAAATATTAATCATAAATTATATTTACGTATATTTTTTTATACAAAAAAATTTCTAAGTATACGTATATATCTATTATGTATATATATATACCTACAATATATATGTATTTAAATAAATTTTGAAATTTGAAAACAATATTAAATTATTAAAGCTTTGGTGGTTGTTTTTATTTATAACGGAATTTTGTAAATTAAACCACATATTGATATTTGTTATTGTAAATTTATTCAAAAAATACAAACATATACACAACGTTTCGATTGCTACTTCTGCAATCGTTATCAATCGAAACGTTGTGTATATGTTTGTATTTTTTGAATAAATTTAGAATAACAAATATCAATATGAGGTTTAATTTACAAAATTCCGTTATAAATTTGAAAACAATATTTTTTTAAATATGTAATTTTAATAAATTCAAATATAATTTATTATTATAATAAAAAATTACTCTATTTGATATTGATCTAATGTGTTAGAGTGTAAAACTAATATAATAATTATAAATACCATATAATTATATTTTCCTATCAAATATATATATTTAATATATTATGTTTATTTTATAAGTAAAGAGATGAGTAAATTGTTTTCTATTTTGGTTAGTTTTGATGAAAAGTTATATTTTTAATCTTAAGAGAATGGGGATTGAGGAAATAGGAATTATTATATAAGATTTTTCTATAATGGAAGTTGCTTCAGTTCCATTATGTAATGTATGATATGAAGGGAAGAGCGATGGGGCGTAAAAAGGAAGAGGAGCATGCGGCTGATGTTGATTGCTGGCCTAATCGTTTGCCCGTTGAGGGAAGTGATCTTTGCGATCTGTGCGCTGATTGATTAGCGAGGTGCTTGGCTGGCTGGTTGGGGTTCCCGACGCAGCTTCACAGCTGAGACAGAGATCAATATCTGGCTGTTGGTTTGTTGGTTGCTATGGTGACGCACACACAGTCCGCTGGACCAACAGACCGAGTGGCTCTGTTGCTGCGGCTCTGCCCGGGAGAGGCCTCCGACTCCAGCGGGCGCCTGGAACAGGTGGACGCCAACCCCCGGGAAATGAAATTTATATACATATCAAGAGAAATACAACAAAACAAAACAAAGGGAAACAAACAAAAACAATAACATACGAATCGAATTAATCAAAAGAAAATATGGAAATAACAAAACGAATAAATAGTAAATAAAATAGAGAAATAAAATTCTTAAAGGTCGCTTCCGTTCAAATTGTAATTAATTGTTATAATAAAGGTAAAAAAAATTATGTTTAATAAAAATTCATTTTTAGATTAATAATATTTTGATAAAAGGTTCAAAAAAATTTCCTAATTCGATATTTTAAAAGAGATTTTTAATTTGTTGAAATTTTGTTCAATTATTTTAGATAATTTTTTGTTTCAGATTATCAAAAATACTGAGCAAAGAGAAAAGAATATTTATTCAAAATTACCATTTTTACTATCTCGTAAGAAAATTTTTGATGTTGAAATTTTGATGTTTTTATACGTTTTGAAGGTTCCTGAATCATTTTCACTAAGGTTGAGAAAAATGTCTGTGTGTGTATGTTTGTGACCAAGATTACGCAAAAACAGTTTGAGCTAGAATGATGAAATTTGGTACTTGGGCATTATTCAAAATTCGTAGTTTTCTATCAACTTTTGAGATATGTAGCTCAACCGGAAGAGGGTCATTACCTATAACGTTTTGATTTTTTTTTCCTCTAAAGTGACCGTAAAAAAAGATATATGTTTGATAATTTTTCACATGATTAATAATTGTATAAAACTGCTATATATAGAATTTCAGCTTGATTGAATCGCTGAAAGTACCAGAATTAATTTTTTAACAATGCAAATCTCACGAGCTAACACGTGACGTGATGCCATCAACAAAGAGCCAAACATGCGCTGGTTTAATAAATATCATTTATTAATTTTAATTTATAATTTAATTAATTTAATTTAATATATGTTATTTAATCCAATTCAAATTGCGAGAGAGTCGAGTGGAGACACTCCAGCTTTTTCTTATTACATCATGAATGCAAAAAACATATTATATATATGAAATATATATTCTTTTATAGTTTTTTATGTTGTATATGTATGATTCCATGTATGTTTATGTTCTAGATTGTTCTTTTAAATTTCGAATCTCCTTACCTTAAGAACAATTCAAGATTTTCTCATTAAACACTCATCATTCTTCTAAGAGTTAGACAAATATATATTAATGTGTGGACAGGCACAGGACCGACCGATGGTTTGAAATAAATTAATTTTAGCTTTAGTGTGAAAATAACCCTTCCCTTTCTTTGTCGATCGGTAATACTACCTCTTCTGGTTTCCGGATATACACGAAAAGTTGATCAATTCATCATACTGATGCATTAAGTAAATATACCAAATTTTATCAAAATTCGTTGAGCCGTTCAAACTATACACATCTATACGAACGGACAGATGGACGGACGGACAGACGAACAGATATCATGCTAAAAATACTTTTTTCTGTTAAGAAAATGCATGATTCGTGGAGATATGTAAAAATCTCCACATGTGAAATTTGGTGTGAAAACAATACCTCCCTTACTATCGTCTGTCGGTAAAAAAGGCTCAAAGGAAAAGGGATTTGTACATATAAATTAGAAAATAATTAGATTTCAAATTCGTTGAAGTGAAGATGAAAATTAATTTTCTCTAAACCGCAAATGTCAGATTAGCAAATGAATGGTGGGAGAATTGAAAAAGGGGTGGAAGGGCGGAAAATATTTCCTTAAATTTTCATAATACCCAACCTCTTATTACTCTCCCTCTCTAAACTTCATAAATTATGCAATATTATTTCTGATTAATATTTAAATTGAGACGGAATAAATTAATATTAACTTTAGAAAATCCTTCTAAGTTGGCAAGATAAAATTGTTTATCTATTTTGATCTCTCTGAGGATTTCAAATAAAATTTTTATTTACATGAAAGGAGTATTTTTAGGAAACATATCAATATGTTATATATTTATAATTTTGCAAATTTATATTTAAAAATACCTATATAATAAAGTATAAAAATTGAGACAAAATCATATTATATTTTTATTAATTTAAAATGTTTTCATTAATTAAATAAATTCATAAATTTTTGTTACTAAAATTGTAATGATTCCAATTCTAATATGTCGTTTTGTTGAACAGCTTTAATAAAAAACCTAAATCAATATTTTTTTATAATAATTTTATATGGTACTCAATAGTTGATAGTTGATATTAATTTAGGATTTGTGCATTATTGTCATACCTTTATTTGTATTACTGTATTTATATATTATATATTGATACTAATAAAAAAATATAATAAACTTTATACAAATAAAAATAATATATGTATTATTTTCATGCGATTACATTATATTAATCAAATTTTTAATAAGGTAAGTTCGGTGAAGTGCGCGCCTATTTTTTAAATAATATTTTTGAGAGACGCTGTAGCTGTAAATATTAATTATGTGGATTCAAAATTTTTTTAGCAAATACTTATGCTATTGTTATTCATGGATCGAGAAATAAAAATATGAAAGTATGAATAAAAAATCTGGAGTTTCTCCACTCGACTATCTCGCAAATTTGAATTGGATTAAATAACATATATTAAATTAAATTAATTACATTATAAATTAAAATTAATAACTAATATTTATTAAACCAGTGCATGTTTGGCTCTTTGTTGATGGCACTACGTCATGTGTTGGCGCGTGAGATTTGCAGTGTTAAAAAATTAATTCTGGTACTTTTAGGAAATAAATCAAGCTGAAATTCTAGATATAGCAGTTTTATACAATTTTTAATCATGAGAAAAACTATCAAACATATATCTTTATTTTTACGGTCACTTTAGAGGAAAAAAAAATCAAAACGTTATAGGTAATGACCCTCTTCCGGTTGAGCTACAGATCTCAAAAGTTGATAGAAAACTACGAATTTTGAATAATGCCCAAGTACCAAATTCCATCATTCTAGCTCAAACCCTTTTTGCGTAATCTTGGTTACATACATACACACATACACACACACAGACATTTTTCTCAACCTTCGTGAAAATGATTCAGGAACCTTCAAAACGTATAAAAACATCAAAATCTTAACATCGAAAATTTTCGTGATCGCAATACTATCTCTTACGAGATAGTAAATAAGTTGACCTGTGGCCAGGTCCGAACCGACCGACGGTTTGAAAAATTAATTTCCAGCTACAGAAACAATTTCAAATAATTTTAATATATCTATTAATGTAATAAAAAACAGATATGAATATAACATAAATATTTTTAATTTTATTTTATTTATAATATATATGCAAGACCAGACTGTGACGTCATGAATGGCTGGATGACGTCATATAATTTTAAATCAAGAAAAAACTAATATATATGATTTTTCTCGAGGATAAAACCAATACAAAGTGCATGATTCGTGGTGATATATAAAAAAATCTCCTTTGGTGTGAAAATAACCCTTTCCTTCCTATCGTCGATCGCTAATACTACCACTTCCGGTTTCCGGAATTGCACCAAAAGTTGATCAATTCATCCCACTGATGCATTAAGTAAATATACCAAATTTCATCAAAATCGGTTCAGCCGTTCAGGCTGTACACATCTATACGGACGGACAGACGGACGGACAGACATCATGCTAAAAATACTTTTTTCTGTTTAGAAAATGCATGATTCGTGGAAATATGTAAAAATCTCCACATGTGAAATTTGGTGTGAAAACAATACCTCCCTTACTATCGTCGGTCGGTAAAAACGATTAGTTGAACATTTTTGTGAAAGGTTTGCATGGCACGCGCTTACCCGTCAAAGTGGGGTAAGTGCAAGTTTGTGCCTCATTTCCCCAATAAACTATTCTGTTTTTACGAGTGTTGTAAGTGTGTTGAATCAACATTCTAACCTGAAAAATATTCTCTAAAAATTTTTAAAATAGGTACACGGATAGGTTTGAAAATAACTTTTTAAAGGACAGTAGATGATATGATGATCATATGCTTTACAACATAGTTTGATCAAACAAGGAAATTATAAAAGATAGACTTGTTTTTCTTTTTTATTATATTCAAACATTAAATGGTAGTATAAATATAAAGATTAAGCTTATAAGATTGGCTGTAGCTATTATTAATTATGTAAGAAGTCCATTACACCTTACGATTAGCTTAATACCTCGATATTTGGACAGTCTGGCCATTTCCAAAGGCGACCAAAGCTTTCCATAGAGGAGATTGTGACTTCATTGTCATCAATCTCAGTGATTTTTCCTGTGGAAAAACAAATCCTTGTTTTTGAATATGATGTACTCGCCGACAATTTTTCGGACCGGCTGTCAATTGTATTCTCCTTCCAATTGTGTGATCAAGTACAAGATAAAATGTTTATGTATGCTTGCAGACATATAACTAAGTATTTATTATTAAGCTTATATGAAAACTCATAAAAGACTTTGTGAGCAAGTGAGGGGAGAGGGGCGCGCACTTGACCCACGGACTTACCCCACCAGGCCAAAATTCCGGGGTAAGTGCGAGCCCCTTTCTTAAATTCAATCGGAAAGTGTTTAAGATATAAAAAGATTTAGAATCACTAGTTCTTAAACAATAAAGTGATAATAAATCGAAATTTAAATAATAAAAACAACTGATTGAGAAAATAATTTAGGTTTAAAAGTACACACCTTACTAGTATGATGACCGTCAATGAATGTGTGTCACATAAACGTCAATTGCCTTGATTTATTTGCTTAGGAGTTCCAACAGATTACTTAGCTGCCATAACAAGAAAATCACCAACAAATGCAAAAGATTCGTGCCAAGTTTAAAATAATATTAAGACTTCTGGATGTCTAACTCGCACTTACCCCGTGCGCGCACTTCACCGAACTTACCTTAATCAAAATAGATAGAATTATAAAATAAATAAATAAATAAATATTAAAGTTTGAAATAAAAAATAAATATTTTTTTTGTTTTATTTCTAACATAAAATATCAACATTAGTAAATATAAATTAATAAATTTAAACCCAAATGTATACTGTTACATTTAGTAAAATGTTAAATTTTGTTATACAACAAAATATTGTTTTCTAATTAAAAAATATAACTATAAAAATTAATTAGATAAAAATTAGATTTATTTATTTATTTATTTTAATACATTATTATTTTGAAAAAAAAAATTATAATTTATGATAAAATTAGTTTTTGTATTCTTATTAATTTTTACCGACCGACGATAGTAAGGGAGGTATTGTTTTCATACCAAATTTCACATGTAGAGATTTTTACATTTCTCCACGAATCATGCATTTTCTTAACAGAAAAAAGTATTTTTAGCATGATGTCTGTCCGTCTGTCCGTATAGATGTGTACAGCCTGAACGGCTGAACGGATTTTGATGAAATTTGGTATATTTACTTAATGCATCAGTGGGATGAATTGGTCAACTTTTGGTGCAATTCCGGAAACCGGAAGTGGTAGTATTAGCGATCGACGATAGGAAGGGAAGGGTTATTTTCATACCAAATTTCACATGAGGACATTTTTTACATATCACCACGAATCATGCACTTTGTATTGGTTTTATCCTCGAGAAAAGTCATATTTATTAGTTTTTTATTGATTTAAAATTATATGACGTCATCCAGCCATTCATGACGTCACAGCCTGGTCTTGCATATATATTATAAATAAAATAAAATTAAAAATGTTTATGTTATATCCATATCTGTTTTTTATTGTATTAATAGATATATTAAAATTATTTGAAATTGTTTCTGTAGCTGGAAATTAATTTACTTCAAACCGTCGGTCGGTTCTGGCCTGGCCACAGGTCAACTTATTTATTTTTAATATTAAAAAAAAATAGTTATATGCAATTTTATATACAAAAATTTCAAGTCGTTGCCCTATGGAATAAGATTGCTTGTTTTCATTTAATAGTGAATCTCTAATAAAGTGGCAACGAGTACACAAAAGAAAACAAATTTTGTTACGTTGTAAATTTTTATAATACTTTCAATGGATCTTTTGACCCATCGATTCTCATAAACAAAAGAAAGAAGAAATCAACTTTTTTTTATTATTAGGCAGGTCTTAAAAAAAGAATAAATCCTTCCCTCTTCCGATATATATATATATATATATATATATACATCGGAAGAGAGAGAGAGAGAGAGAGAGGATGTAAAGGGTTACAAACATGCTCCCTTTTAACATGGTACACGGCAGAGGAGTTGGTCCAAAGGACCAGAAGGTAATTAGGGAGCTCAACATTCATCCGTTTGAATTGCATACATTCATAGAGTTATTTTTTGGAGCAATGATCAAACGAGTAAGGAGAAACAATTCGCTGTCTCCTTTCCCCATTCCCTACGGCATCGCTTCTGGGGCTTAAAAACCCTTCCAGAGCTCCATTTGATGGCTCAATGAATCAATAGGGTGAACGAGCTGCTCACAATGTATATGTGTATGGGTGTGGGTGTATGAGGCTCGAGTAAGTTGGGAAGGGCCTTAAAAAACAAATACGAAAGAGAAAATACTTAAGCGGGGGCACAAAACGGAACCGATTTCGAATAATCATTTGCATGAATCCCTTTAAGAATATAAAATAGGTTAAAGAATAATGCATGGTACGATTGTATTAAGTATTATTATATGAAAAGCGTTTAACAGAATATTTAATCAGATAAAAATATTAAAGTGTACTTATTATGTTAAGAACATGACAGTTATTATACATTTATTGGTATTACAGTTGGCTGATTTTTTTTCTTTTATTTTAACAAAAAAGATGTTTTGTATTCAGAAAGTAAAATTAATAGGACTAATAAATATAAAATTTATTTTTTTTTACTAGTGTGAACAATTCTAAAATAAGTTTAAAATATAATCTAAATATGCAACATTTTTTTTTTACAAAATGAATAATATTTAGAGATCAGTGGTTCTAACCATTCTAACTCTTCTAGAGATCCTTTTTGATTATATAAAAAATTTATGGAGCACTTAAAAATAATATTGACTAATCGTAGCATATTTTTCTAAAATAAAATATATTTTTCATAATTCGGGGAACACCTGTAAAAAATTTTTGGTTAAGGTGTTTAAAATTATATATATATATATATATACTATTTTGGTCGTTTAGGTTTCCGTGAAAGTTTTTATTAATTTAAAAATTATTTCCGGATTATTTTTACGTTTAATTATGAGATTTGAGTCTCGATGTTTCAGTCCCCATTTTGGCGCCATTTTCAAGATAATTTATTTAGAGGGGAATTTTTTTGGGTTTCTTGGTCGTAGTCTGTGTGACCAAGAGTAGATGTTTGAATTTTGGGTTGAATGAGTAGAAGATTTTGGATTTGGTTCAGCAGCTCCGAAGAATCCTTGATACTAATACTACCACAGTCAGAACTTCGGAACACAGTAGTAGACATTTCTTAAATTTGTTACCTTTAGTTAATAAATGGGATAATTTTGGGTTTTTGCTATTAATTTATATTTCTTATAGACTAATTTAAATAAAAGTATTTATTTTATAAAACGATATTATGCCTAATTTATATTAAAGTTTCTTTGATTCCATAAAACAAAAAAATAATATTTAAGTAACTAAATTAGATAACTTCTTAATCTGGGAGTATGGAGTGAGTGGAGGGACACAATTCTTTTGAATTCTACACGTTTAGAATATTTATTTATTATTGTTTTTTGTTTGGTAGTATTTATGTGTTATATACATACAATGATATAGGTATAAGCAAATTTTTTAATCTTTGTGAGCAAATTCTTTATCTTTTCATTTAAAATTTACCAACCAGGGGTGGGCTGGAGCCGGCTTTTTTTTGAAACTCGGCGAGCCGCTTGTTAAATTAACCATAAACCAAAAATAAGCCATTTTAATAGTATGTTTATGCAAAATATGCACATTGCGCCGATGTGCCACACACTCGCAAACATATCATGTGCGAAACACAATACACATGCTTGGCTCTTGCTTGTGAGTTGTAAAGCTTCGGCACACTGCACATGGTATCGCCGCTTTATTAGTTCATTCGTTACTTAATGCTACTTAATTATTTTTATAATTTGTACTTTTTCTACAGATTATATAATATAATATATATATATATAAACAAAGTAAGTTTTTATAGTAAATATAATTATATGTGTCCTGAATTGACAATACAAAATACAATTAATTAGTCTAATTGCTAAGGTAAGTAATATAAGTAAAATTACATTTTTAATTTACATAAATAAACAATTGTAAATTATTGTTTGTAAATAATATAAAGTCATTTAAAAATTATGTGAATATAATGGTAGTATTTAAATTTTAGTTTGTTTTTTTTATTAAAAAATGAAGAGAGTGCAAGGAAATTTATTGTCCTTTGTAAATGTCAAAAAAACAAAATTCAATGAAGAAATACTAGAGAAAACAACAAATTCTGCAGAAATTGGACCTATACAATCAACTTCAAATAAAACATCAGCTTCATGTTCATCAGCATCATCTACAATATCATTGGAATCATGCATAGTACGCAATAGTCAACTACCAGATTGTTGGACTGAAAAACAAGTGAGTTTGTTCACAGAACAATATAAATGGTTAGTGGTAAAAGATGGCAAATTAGGTTGTAAAGACTGTTCAAAAATAAAAACTTTAGGAATAGAAAACAAAAAACATATTCACGTATCAAAAGACTGGATGTTCAATAATTCCTAATGAAACTAAAAAAGGCACAATGCAAGTTTCTCTACGCAAAAAATTAAAGAACATTCCATTTCATGCCCACTTTTAAAAATTCAAGAAACAATTATTCAATCTAACAAACAAGTTTTAGCAAATGTAGTTAAAATATTAAATTCTGAAGCAATTAACATTACTGTAAAAAGATTAGCTAATATACATTTTATAGAAGATTTAGCTTTAATGATAGATATCTTAGAAGAATTGTCAATACTATCCAATGCGCTACAATCAAGAAAAATTACCATAACTAAAGCTGATCAATTAATTAAGCATTCAATAAGAGCTATAGAACAACACAAGTATGATAATTTTGGTGTTTATGAAAAAAAAGTTCAAAATTTAATGTCCTCAAATGAGTTCAAATGCATACCAATTGATTACAATAATAAATTTGTAACTCTTCTCAGAGAGCAATTATTAGATAGTGTGGCAAAGAATATGAAAGCAAGACTTTTATCGGCTAGTCATATAAATAAATTCAATTTTAAGGACTAAAAAATAGCAAGCACAATTGCTATTAGCAGTTTAGAAGCTGAGTGAGGTTTTAGCCTTATAAATTTAATTGCATCAAAATTAAGAACCAGCCTTACTGTGGAACAAACATATATCCAATCGAAGGACAATAAAATTAATTATAGCAAATTTCGATGCCATTCCTTTTGTTACATCTTGGATGAACCAGAATCACAGGTTAGCAACTGAAACAAGGGTAAGAAGAGGGCATGATAATGATGTTTCTGCAAATGAACAAGGCATATGGACTCTATATTAATTCATATACATATTAGGCATGTATATAGTCTAGTATGTTAAATTTGGAATTTATTAGTTTTTTTGTGCAATAAATAATTTGTTTAGTTATTTTGTATAAATGAAGACAATTTACCGGTTTTTTTTAATAATAGCGAGCCGGTTGTTCAAAATTTGGCAGCCCACCCCTTTTACCAACAATATTATATATATATATATATATATATATATATATTTTGTTTATTGATTAAAAGTAGAATATTAATTATAATGAAAGTTATATAAAAATATATTATGATTTTTATTTATTTTATATAATAGTATGAAGAGAAAGATAATGAAATAGTAAGTGAGGGAGAGATGGATTGGGGTGAGGAAGAAAGGAATGATGTCAGATTCAGCTCTGGGTCAACATACGCAAGATTAAATGGGGGATTAATTTTATTATACTTCTTTGGTTCACCCTTTTCATTTTTTTTTCTCCTTGTTCCACCCCCATCTATGGTTTTTTGGAATGAGAATGAAAGGGACGATAGACAAAAAAAAATAATTTTATAATTATTAGCATTAGTATTTGTGTGAGTGGATGTATCTGACTAAGGGGTTGGACGATGATGTCACACCCCCTTCAAATCCCATGCCGACATCGCTGAAGCAACCCTAAAAGCATGCATAACACTCAACTAAAAAGGATGTTGGTCAAATTTGATTTTAGCTGCTTTATTTTCAATATATATATATATTTATATCGAATATGAACTGACAAGGCATCCCCCACTTTCTTTATCGAAGGGAAGGTTTTATTGTATTTTTTTTTTTTTTTAGAAAATAATTTAATAATAAAAAAATGTCAAAGTGGAGCTGACAAATTAGTAGATTAAAAAATATTTTAATATGAAAAACTATATTATGTTTTTTTAAATATTTTCTTATAAATATAAAAATGACTGAATCAATTTTAATAGTTTATTATTTTATATATATACTATATAGCTGCTCAGAGCACCTTCGGCGCTCTTCACACCTTTGGGTTGGGAGATTCTTTGCTGACGGCCGGACACCGACTGAACAAGCCAAGGGCCTGCCAACTGCTCCCCTCCACTTAATATAAAGTACCGTTAGTCTTCTCCTTGGAAAGTTCTTCTGATATTATTTCGTAAAAAAATATATTTTGGATGGGGTTTCTTGATATGATCATTTTGTTATGATGCTGTGATGGGATAATGATATCCTTGAACAGTAATGCTGTTTGCCTATCCATCCAGGAGAAGGAATTTTACTTTTTTTACTGAATATTTCTATTCAAGAGTATTTTCTCCCTTCTTTATACGCACTTACACTCAATGTTAATTATAATTTATGTTATAAGATATTTATTTATTTATTAAAAATTCAAAGAAAAGTTTTGCTTTAAAATGTAACTATAAAGGAATCTTTATCTTTAAATAAGAATACAATGTACTATGTATATATCTAAATAAATAAAAAAATTGTCCGCACATTGCTCAGAATTTAAATTTTTTGCATATCTTCGCGTTTCATGACCTCTAGAATCCAAAAGTGACTAGAATTTTTCGTCTGTCTGTCCGGAAAATAATTATTTTATAGACTCAAAATTGGTTGAACCGATTTCTATGAAATTACATCACAATATTCTTATATACCTCTATAGTAACATAGGCTATAAATTTTATTTTAATATTCGAATATAATTAGAAACTCTTTCTCTCCCTCTATTTTAATTTTTAAAAAACGGAGTGTTAAGAAATTAAGGTGCTTTATGCAACATGGATAGGTAAATGAATTGGGATGGACGAGGAGGCAATTTATAGTTATCTTCTAATTCAGAATAAGTACAAATCGGACAATATTATATCAAATCTCGCTAAGAACATTCAATATTTCTGTAGTCAAATTATTCAGAGTCTTGGCAAAGCGTATAACTCACAATCAGTTTAAATTGAAATTTATGTAAATTATCAAAGTGAAAATTTTTATTTGTTTAAATTTTATTATAATGAAAAAAAAAATTATATTATAGATCACGTGATTAAAAGCGTTCGAAAGAGAAGCAAGAAATTTGGGAGAAAATAAGTGTTGGATGGAGGTCGGACAGAACAGAAACTGTAAGCGAAATCTTCTTGCTGCGACTAATATTTTTCGATTCTCCTAGCGCCACAGAATTAGAAAAGCTTCTTTTAAGGGAGGAATTTAACTATGATCTAAAAAAATTAATAAATGAACTTAATAATCAAAAGACAAATAATTCAATTAATTTAAATTATTTTTACCTTATTAACTTTAACTTTATTTTTTAAAAATGTTATGTCAAAATAAACAAAAATGAATTATGATAATTTAAGGAGAGTTGGAAATAAAAAAATTATATTATTGTTAATCATATGATACCAAGACCCATAAAGGGTTGTGAGGCAACGAGGTAGTAGCAGTATTCCGATTATAAATATGCTGGTTTTAAATTGACATGTTATAAATTAAAAATAAAATGAAGATAAAATATATTTTAAAAGCAACAATTATTATAATATTGTACGTATCTATTTTTAATAAATATTACTAAGGTAACCCAGGGGGGAAACATTGTTCTAAATATATATATATATCGCATTATTTAATTATTTAAATGCACTAGAAATAATGAAAGGGTAAAATAATCAGCTTTTGTTTTATAGAAAAATTACAATAAAAATCATATCGCATGGAAATTTGGAAAGACTATCTAACCCTTTAAAAGGGGTGGATATGAATTTCATATGCTCTAATAGTTCTAAATAACTAATCACTTGCGTGGCTTGGTTAATTGGCTTGATTATCTCTTCTCTTCCTCTCTCACTTTTCTCATTTGCCTCTCCCATCCTTCTTCTTCCCTCTGTCATCATTAAAGACATTGGATCTTCAATAAGAAATTTTCCATTGTATTAATTATTCGTAAACGCGAGAGATATTGCTTGGTTAATTGAACCATTTACTTACACTTCAAGACAATAGATATGAAATAAATAATTATAATGAAATGAGGGGTGAGGACGGTTAAACGTTTAACGAGCTCCTTAATTATTGCCTTCTCTATTAGAAATTCACTTGGTTATTATAAATAAATGGGTTTCAACATAAATTATAGGATAAAATATAAATACAAAGAAAACTTCTTACCGCATATTCATATTTCCATTTTCACTTTCTTTTTTTTTAATAATACAGGGTCATCGAAAAAGGTGGACGGGATTTTATTGTACAACTATTCGATAAATAAACAGGTCATCAACACGAACGAGAGATTGAGTAGCATTATAAATATTTTGAGTAGCATTTAACGTAATGGCACCTATAGATGACACTTTTGAATTTAAACTAAAAAAATAAGCAAATTTTATAACATACGGGGAATTTTTTTTTTTTAATGATAGTTTTATTTTTCCACTACCTGAGATATCCTACAACAATACAATTAGTCGCCCTATTTTTTTTTCATTTAACTTGAAAAGCAGACCATATCGTCATCAATTGATTTTTTCAACAAATCTTAAAGATAACCTTAAGGTAAGTAATCTTCTTAATTAGTATTTTATATTTTTATTTTCATATTTATCAAGAATTTAATAACTACATTATAAAATAGACTTTATATAGATATAAATTACTTCAATTTAAACACATAATTTTTAAAAGTATCTTTTTTATCAACCGTGTTATCTATAGGTGCCCCTAAAAATTGTTTTTCCTATAGATGACAGCAATGTCAGCTATAAGTAGGTTTTTAAAAAAAATTGTCTATTATATTAATAGCTGTAAAGAGGAGATAATTTTATATAATTCAACCAAGTTGAATGTCTGAATTGATATGGGAACCTAAAGGTGACGCTGTGTTTTATCTTTAGGTTTCTCATTGTCAGAAAAATTTTTTCTGTTCCAGAACTTCAAACACTATTTTTTTGAAATTTTTTTTAAATTACTCTGTTCTCAATGTATAAATAAAAATGCATAATTAAAAAAAGATTTGTTTAAAATTTATTTTATTATAATAATCAGCTAAAAATAAAATCAATCACAATAAATATATCTAATGTATCATTATATGAAACCTGATTTTTTTATTATAACTAAAGTTAAAGCAGCAACAAGGTGTTGGAAAGATGTTTTACTTTGTAAATAAATAAGTTGAAGATAAAGATAGCAAGCGAAGTGAAAAAAAGTAGATGTCATCTTTGGGTTCCATAATTGTCATCATTAGGTTCCACCAAAATTTTTGGTGTCATCTATAGGTGCCATTTGATTACTTTGAAAAAAAATTATATTTCCTCTTAAACTCATATAAAAGTTTAAAATGTTTATCCTGGTGATAAAAGGTAAGATAAGCTTCATAATAACCAAAAGGTTTTTTTGTGAGACGTATACTTTCAATTTTATAAAAGAAAATAGTAGCAAGAGCGCTTAAAATGTCATCTATTAGTGCCATTATCTTACTCGATATCACTATAGCCTAATCGCCGAAGATGCTCTCAACAACAGATTTCCTGACCGTTGGATTGGGAGGAATTGTCTTGTTTTGTGGCCGCCTAGAAGTCCTGATTTGACGCTTTTGGATTTTTTCTTTTGGGGCTACGTTAAGGATATCGTTTATGGGAAAAAAATTCGTGATATTCAGCATCCAAAAGAAAGAATTTTCGAAGCCATTGCAACTCCTTCAAAATACGGGTCGGGAGAATGATTATCCGCTAGATGTCTGTCATGCGACGAAACTTTTTAAAAGTACATAAAAAAGTTTAAGATTTTCTGTGTTGTTTGATGTATAAATAAATTTTCTACCATTTGTATTACGATTTTTATTACTCTTTGAAATCCCGTCCACCTTTTTCGTTGACCCTGTATTAAAGAAAGAATAAATAAATAAATTTATATGGAGGATATTTCTATTGGTCAAATATATTAATGAATGAAATGTATTATAATAAAATCAATTTTCAGGTGTCATGTTAATTTTCTAGAAATATTATTTACTTAAATAACTAAAATTAATGGATTTTCTAAAGAACCTTCCAAAATGTGAACTTTCATTAATAAAAAATAAAAAAGGAGGATTTATATAAATCAACTAGAGAAAAATGAAAAATTTTATTTGAATCAACATTTATTTTGAACTTTTTACTATCTCGTAAGAGATAGTATTGCGATCACGAAAATTTTCGATGTTAAGATTTTGATGTTTTTATACGTTTTGAAGGTTCCTGAATCATTTTCACGAAGGTTGAGAAAAATGTCTGTGTGTGTGTGTGTATGTATGTATGTATGTATGTATGTAACCAAGATTACGCAAAAAGGGTTTGAGCTAGAATGATGAAATTTGGTACATGGGCATTATTCAAAATTCATAGTTTTCTATCAACTTTTGAGAAATGTAGCTCAACCGGAAGAGGGTCATTACCTACAACGTTATGATTTGTTTTCCTCTAAAGTGACCGTAAAAAAAAGATATATGTTTGATAGTTTTTCTCATGATTAAAAATTGTATAAAACTGCTATCTATAGAATTTCAGCTTGGTTTTATCGCTGAAAGTACCAGAATTAATATTCTAACACTGCAAATCACGCGCCAACACGTGACGTGGTGCCATCAACAATGACCCAAACATGCGCTGGTTTAATAAATATTATTTATTAATTTTAATTTAATATTAATTAAATTTAATTTAAATATAATATATTATTTTATTTAATCCAATTCAAATTTGCGAGATAGTCGAATGGAGACACTCCAGATTTTACCGACCGACGATAGGGAGGTATTGTTTTCATACCAAATTTTTTTAGAACTATTCGAAAAATCAGTGTATATTTATATAATTGAATTTAATTAAAGATTGTGCTTATTTAGAATATATTAAATAATTTCTTTCAATTCGATAAATATATATAATTTCTCAATTATCTAGAAAAATTAATTTCTATCTCTAATAATCCAATTCAATGTATTTCATCAGTGGGCATATTCGAGTTTTAATCGCACAATCGTAAATACAATTCTAGTAGTAAATATGGCATATTGTGTATTCGCCAATGAAACCGGGTCTAAACAACAATAGGACCATTCACACTTGGAGTGTCATATGATAACATATCTATATTTATTATTATATTACTTTTCATTCAAACTGAATGAGAATTAATACTATTATTAATAATTATTCAATAAGGTAAAAAGGTAGGAAAGGCATTTGTTCCAAATTTTAGAAAAAATTAAAAAAAAACTTATGAGGGTGTTTTTAAGAAAATCATCAACAATGGTATTTGAATGATTTGCGAGTATTTTCGTGTTTTTTGTACTTTTGTAGAAATCGCTTTGTGAAATGTTTTTTCATTAAGTTGATCTGGTAATCTCGATACGAGTATCTTGTCTATCGATCAAGAAATGCATTATGCAATCGTTGACGATATTATTAAAGGGTATGTTTTATCATTTTTTAATAATTGTTTAAATAATAAATATCGGATTCTTTTAAAATTTCAATGATATAAAAGAAAATGAAGAAATGAATAAGAAATTTCATAATTTATAATTAAAACTTGTATTTAGTTTCCATAGGGATGTTTGTGGATATTGAGCGGATGCAGAAAAACCTTTTTTAATTATCTATAACTTCACATCTTTTGTTTTTTACCGACCGACGATAGTAAGGGAGGTATTGTTTTCACACCAAATTTCACATGTGTAGATTTTTACATATCTCCACGAATCATGCATTTTCTAAACAGAAAATAGTATTTTTAGCATGATGTCTGTCCGTCCGTCCGTATAGATGTGTACAGCCTGAACGGCTCAACGGATTTTGATGAAATTTGGTATATTTACTTAATGAATCAGTATGATGAATTGATCAACTTTTCGTGTATATCCGGAAACCAGAAGTGGTAGTATTACCGATCGACGATAGGAAGGGAAGGGTTATTTTCACACCAAATTTCACATGAGGAGATTTTTTTATATATCACCACGAATCATACACTTTGTATTGGTTTTATCCTCGGGAAAATCATATTTATTAGTTTTTTCTTGATTTAAAATCATATGACGTCATCCAGCCATTCATGACGTCACAGCCTGGTCTAAAGGTAAGTGTCCACTTGAGACAAATTGGTCTCGAGACAAGACTCTCAAATGTATGTGTGCCTGACAGCGCTCTCAGAGACAAGCCTATACAAGCATCAGACACTGCACTTGTCACAAGTGGACATGATCATTCCTGCTCACGAGATTTAGTCACCAGTCTTCCGTCATTGTTGGAAGAGCTGAGAGTCGGTCTGGATACTTTTTATTTAAAATATTTCTTTAATTTAAATTACAAATCAATTTTTTAAAAAATGAATGATAAGCGCGAGTGGACTGACGAGGAAGTGTTTAAATTAATCGAACTTTATGAGGAGAAAGAGTTTTTATGGAATGTAAAACATAAACTTTATAGAAATCGCGAAAAAAAAATGGCAATGTACGAAGAATTTGCTTCGAAATTTGAAAATTGCAGTGGAAATGAAATTCAGCGAAAGATCCATAACTTACGCAATCAGGTATGTGTAAATCCTTCAAAATTATTATTAACATTACTATTTAAATTGAACTTTTAGTCAATAGTGAAATACATTATTTTCAGGTTTCTCATGAACTGCAAAAGATAAAAAAATTGAAGAGTGGTGATGGGGCTGATGACAGGTATGACAGTAAATGGAAGTTTTTTACTGCATTACAGTTCATTTTGCCCATTTTTACACCCACAACATCGAGGTCAAACATGGTAAGTTAAAATAATTACAGCTATGTTTTATAATGACATTTTAATTATCATAAATTTACAAATAAAAAAATTCAAATTAAACAAAGTGATTAGGTACTAATTAAACGATATTGCCACTGAAGTTCACCTGCAGTCGTCATGAAGTATTCTTTAAATTCATCTCTCACATCTTTTTGAGAGATTGCATAATTTCGGTGCTGGCCTCTTTCTAGTGAGAAAAATGATCCTTGTGGTAAGGGTTCATTCCGCCATTCACCATTTATAATTTCATGGGTATTAGGATCTTCAAAATCAACTGAACAAGGGTTCAGATAATTTTTTGAAGTACATATTAAAAAGTTGTGCAATGCACATATTGCCAGAGTAACATCTATTACTTTATTAGGTGCTAAATTCATTTGTTTCCGGACAACTCTGAATTTAGATGACATAATGCCAAATACATTTTCTATTACACGACGAGCTCTGCTTAATCTGTAGTTGAAAATTCTGTTTGGTGCAGGTTGATTTCGATACCCGTAGGGCTTTAACATATACGATGTCATAGCAAAAGCATCGTCAGCTACTATTATGTATGGCACTGGCAAACATCTTTGGGGTAATGCTTCTGGTTCGGGAAGTGGTAAGTGCTTGTTTTCCAATGCATCGTGCAGGGTACAGTTTGTGAAGACACCTCCATCAGATATTCTACCATTGCAACCAACATCAACATAAATTAATTTATAATTGGCATCTGCGACTCCCATCAAAACTATGCTGTGTGTACCCTTAAAGTTATAGTAAAGGCTTCCACAGTCCTCAGGTGCCACCATTGTAATGTGCTTTCCGTCAATAGCTCCGAAACAATGTGGAAATGCCCATTTTAATTCAAATTGCTCTGCATATTTCTTCAACTCTTCAGCACTTGAAGGGAACTAGAAATAAAAAAAATTACTTGTATTTTTCTATTTTTTTATGCATAACAGTTAATACAACATAACTAGTATACTAATTGCGCTTTCAACTTTTTAGAATAAAATTCCCGAAAACATGAACATCTCACAGGATGAGTCCATACAAAATGAGGCCACACAAGATCAAAAAAGAAAACGTATTAGCAAAGCAAAATCAAGAAGTCAAGAAAATGATGACATTCTGAAGGAAGCAATAGAAATTATGAAGAAGCCAAAAGACGATTTCGAACGCTTTGGAGAATACGTAGCGTTGGAGCTAAAAAGTCTAAAATCGGATTATTATAGAGGAGTATTAAAAAGTGAGATTCGTAAAGCGATTTTAAATATTTCTGATATGGATGAAAAAAGCTACTGGTCCACTACATCCTCTTCAAGTGCAAGTACTTCATGCAGTACGCCAATTGCATCACCACCAATTGTTATTGACTTTTCTCAACAAAATATTGAGGCTCAAACAGCCCAAGATTTTTACAATAGTTCATCATCACTAATCAACATGCAATAATTTGTAAAGTTTATGTTATTATACTTCTATAATTAAAGTTGTATTTTATTTTAAACATACCCTTAAATATTCTTCCTTCAAATTATGATAGATGGCTTTACATACTTCAGGAACTATTCTTCCTATTGTACAAGGCGGAATGCGAAAAAGGTATTGCAAACTACAATAAGCATCTCCTGAAAGTTCATTTCAATATAAAAATTCAATACTGTAGAGAAAAATATTTGTACATTCGCTTCAAAAGCTTACCTGAAGCTAGAAAACAAAGTGTGACCATTAATCTATCGTGAACTGGAATCGCATCACGTAACTTAATATCATGTTTCAAAATATCGTGTTTTACCAAATTTAAAACCAATTCAAATTGAACCGCAGACATCCTAATAAAATTTTTGAACTGTTGTGATATCTTCCAACCGCAACTCGTTCACAAGTGTTGAAGAGGCTCCCAATGCATCACGGCGATTTACCCATTTTCTTACCCAACACGCCTTTTTTTTCACTTCCCGTTTTTTCATAATTTTACGAACAATTAGAAAGGCTAAGATTTGCCGTGAATCCATTTTGAAAGAAATTAATCTCAAAACTAACAACCAAGTCACAGAATCTACTGAGACTTGAGAGTAAGCTCTCAAGTGTACACAAAATTTTCCGATCTCGAGACTGCAGTGACTGTCGAGTCTCCAAATGCTGTCTCGAGAGCGCAAGTGATCTCAAATGGACAACACTTCGGAACTAATCTCGAGACTTTCTCTCGAGAATTTGTCTCAAGTGGAAGCAAATGTTTTACGGTGTTATTATAATTTGAGCGCACACACTTTACAGTGATTTTATTTTTTACTTTTTAGTGCAATTTTAAGTAAAGTGTGTTTTTTAAAAAGATTTCTTTTTACTTAAATTTATTTTATACTTTTTAGTAGAACTGCTATCGCCATCTATGATTAAAATAGTGAACTATTCCATATTCCGCATATGAAAGTTTAGTTAATTAATTACCACTAATAGATAAATAATTCAGTGGATTTTTCAATTGATTCGTGTATTATTAGCTGGAGCAAGCGCGTATGCAAAATTTGAAGTTGATTGAATGACGGGAAGTTGTTGAAATATCGATTATAAAATGCCGCGGACAAACAAACGGACAACCGGACAGTGTGAGTTAAGTAAAATGTATTAAAAAGTGTATTAAAAATAATTTAAAAAACAACTAAATATCCTTAAAAATAATAAATAAGCTATTTTCCATGTATATATTATTTTAACTAAGAAATGACTAATCGCATAGATTACCTATTTTGAAAAATATTTTCGCTAAGGTAATCTGGTAATCTGGTAATCTCGACTATTGAACAAGAAATAACATTTGCAATTATTAAATGTTTGAAATGCTTTAAAACAATTTCTTGTAAGTAAGAATAGAAAAATTTTATTTAATTCTTAAAAAATTGAAATAATATATTATCTATATTTAAATTCAATATTATACTAATATATGTTTTATTTTTTTAAAAATTATAAGGTATTAAAGTATAATTTTATTGAAGATTCAATGTGCGAGTGGGTGAGAACCTGCAAATGAGGCATATGCACCAGGGGGCTGGAAACTAACGTTACGCCACTGTAATTATTTCTATTATTATTATTTCTATAAAAAGAATAAAAAAAATTGTAAAAAAACATACAAAAATATATCAAGTTGTTTGTAATATTAATTTTTATACAATAATTTGTTGATGTTTATTTCTCTTAAAGATAATATATGGATAATGATTATAAGTAGTATTTTCTTGAATTATAGATTCTTGAAAAGAGGAATAGTATTAACCAATACCATCTGGCAAAATGATTCTGAATAATCCACAAGGTATACCTGGAAAATAAAATTTAATTAGATTTATGAAACATTTCTTTGGAAAAATAATATGCATAAAAGATGTATACCAAATATATATTATTATTATTATTATTATTATTTTGAGTCATCTTTGTAACTTTATTTAAATTGTATTGTAACCCTATTATTATATTCAAATAAATTCAAAATATGAATTAAAATAATTTTAAAAAATTTAAATACATGAATATAAAAATATTTTTTCTTCAAACAATTTATTTCAAATTTATTTATTTTTTTTCTAAATAAAGATGTTGAAGTGATAAATAAATTGCATACCAGGTGTAGAAGTATGAAATCGGAATTTCCCTATCAGTTTAAAAACCATAAGACCGCTTCTGTAGCGCTATCTTCTCCCTCTAAGTTTGTCAACACACCATAACCTAAGTTTCATACACCGGTATATTTTTCTATAACCTCAAACATACGAGTTTTGTGTCTACGAACTATGATTTGCGGTCAGCATTGGTTTTCTGCTATCATTTGAAGAAAACTCCTGCCCAATCGCATAGAATGCTTGTCGAAGTATACGGTGAACATGCTCTTGTCAAAACTCAATGCTTTGAGCACTTTAAAAAATTTAAAAGTGGTGATATTGACGTGAGAAACGAGAAGCGGGAGAAACCACCGAAAAAGTTTGAAGAAATGGTATAATATATTATGAGCTATTAAAACATGGCGAAACCGTTAACAATAACAAATGATGGATTTGAATCTAGCAATACATCCAAAACATCAAATAAGCAAAAGAGCAATATAAAGTCATTTTGTTTCATGATAATGCCCCCTCACACACAGCAAAACGGGTCACTGATATGATCGAGGCGTTCAATTGGGAAGTACTAGCGCATGTGGCTTATTCTCCAGACTTAGCTTCGTCTGATTACCATCTATTCGCATCATTGGGACATACAGTCGCCGAACAACAGTTCGATTTATATGAAAATGTACGAAAATGGCTCGACAACTGGTTCGCTTCAAAGAAAGAATTGTCTTTTTTTGGAGCATATAATTCTAATATGCCGAAGAGAGGTTTGAATAAAATATTTTTTATAATTTTCAAATAACAGACGTGCAATTTTCACAAAAAAAAATTCTGATTTCATACTTCTACACCTGGTATATTTAATACGGATTGAGCTTCTTATTTAGAAATATTTTTTTTTTAGAAATTTTGATGAAAACAACTAAAAATAGTTTTTTAACAATTTTGTTTTCAATTCTAAAAAATACTAATTTTTATTAGAGAGTATAATACTTATAAAAACAAAAACAAAGATACAAAATAAAGTTTTAAATTAAAATTTCATAAATTATATATGACATTAAAAAAACTATATTAGTGTATGTTTGTAATATTACATGATAAATCATTAGTTAGTTTTTTACTGTGTCATTCAACCCCAAAAGGTGATAAAAACAATCATGATAGAAAACGGTATATATCACTCGAACAGTGTCTAAAAAATTTAATTAAATATCTACTAAAAGGATACAGGGCTGAAATTTGATCTTTTTTCTCTGCTTTTTGTTCTCAGTCTAGATTTTTCTTTGCATAATAGAAAATTAAAGATGTTTTAGATCCTATTTCTGTATTCTTAAATTACACATCTCAAATAAATATAAAGCAAGAAAAAGGACGCAAAAGAGAAAGAAATCAAAGAAGAGTAAGGGATGATTTTTCATTTTACCATGTTATACTCTTTACATAATAGCAAAATAAATTAACTAATTAAACTCTAAGTAAACTGTAATAATTTCAATTAAATAATATTTCATATTTGAATAAAATGAATAAATTTTGAGCTTGATGACCTCCAAATAATAGTTTTTTTAATACCTTATAAAAAAATATAATTTTATTTTTATTTATTTTAAGCTATACGGTATAAAAGTAATTAAAAAAAAATTTTTTTTATATACTATATTTAAAAGGAATATATCGTTTTATATAGTATTAATTATTAGATCTTTGAGTGATGTTAATCAATTTGTATAAGTATAAAATAGGTATTAAAAATCTTTTTTTTTTTTTGGAATTATATCATTATCATCGATTGAGTTGGAAGAAGAGATAAAAATGGGAACATTCACTAAAATGGTAGGTAACACTCGTAACACTGTATGTGTATTATGCAATGGAGGAAAACATTTGAGTATTTGATGGCTGAATATGTATAGGATCGATGAAGGAATCCAGGGTTGTCATGACGACGGCGAGCATCCCAGCAGCACGGGCGGGGGATAGGGCTGGGGACTGGAGCCAAGGCCAACCTTAATGGCCACACCTTCAGGGAAAACAGAATCGACTTTCGCCCCGGAAAAATGAGAGAGGAAAATTTTGCCAGGCCAACAGAGAGAAGCGAGATGCTGGTTTATATCAGGCAATAATTTTAAAGGGAAGGTGAAAACACACAGAACAACCCTAAACAGAACAATTGTATGTTATTGTTCCTTAAGTAAAATAAAAAAAAAGATGTGATTAAAAAATAATTGAATCAAAATTATTATGATTTTTAAATTTTAGTGAAAAATCGATTACAATTTTCATTGATTGATAAATTCTTGATTATCATCTTTTTTTAAAAAAAATATTCAATTAGTTTTCCTGGCTTCAATTTTCATAGCTTTAATAATGGGATAAATTTAGTTATTATAAACCACTAATACAAATACAAACTAATGTTTCTTTTTATTCTAAAATAATTATTAAAATTAATTATTTTGATATATCTTATTATTTTTAACAAGTATTTTTTAATTTTATCAAAAATCTAAAATCTTTTATTTTTTTTTGTTTGTTTTGAATTATTTATTAATATTTAATCAATTTTATCTTTAAACATTATGATATTGTAAATTATTTAATTAAAATATTTTCAATATTCCTTTAAAACATTTTTTATGATTAAAAAAACTTAATATAGATTAAAGATAATAACAATTTATTTTAATTGAATACCTATTTTTTTAAATTATTAGATTTCCATTCTTTTTTTAGGAATTTATTTATTTTAATATATTTATTAAAGTTTAAAATTTATATAAATAATGAAGAGAATAATTAAGGATGAAGTAATTAAGAATTATCTTTTTAAGAAATTAAATTTAAAATTTAAAAATAAAAAAGTATATATATATATGGTTGTTTTTTATATTCATTTTACATAAAAATATTTTTATAGGGGTGAGTGGCATATTACGCCATCTCGTGAGGAAATGATCCATTGGAGGAAGAAAAGATGAGGGTAGGGTATAAGTGGATGCTGAAGAATCGAAGAAAATTTCAAGAGATCTCTCGAAAATTAAGTAAAATAAATTAAAATGGTTATCCCATATATATATATCCATAGATTCTATTTAATGGGATATGATTAAATATCTAGGTTCATTAAAGCCATATTTTATCAGTAAATTATGTATTAAATACATACTGATTTTTAATAAGGCTTTAAAAGTAGGTACGAGAATATTAATCTTTCTTTAAAGAAATAAATTTACCCTAAATAAAACTTAATCGTAGTAAACATGTAGTTTTAAATAATAAAAAACAAAAAAAAAAGAAAATTAAAAAATTCAGTGTTTTTTTCTAATAAGTTGATTAGTTAAATGAATATAATAAACTATATATATATATATATATTTTGAAGAAGAAACATTAAATTGAGATCGATCGTCTAAAATTAAAATATAATATGATTTTACTATTACAATTATTTACTATTTCTAATAAATATTGTTGTGCTAAGGTGCTTTCTTAATAAGAAATAAAATAATAAAAAAATGATGGTAATCTTTTTTTCAAAAATTTCAAAATTTTTTTTTTAAATTTATTAATTAAATTTCACATTTAATAAAAAGTAAAAATATTTATACTATAATGAACAATTTTTGTTTTAATCAAAATACAAAAATATTCTCTTAAAATTTTGATAAATTTAATCAAGTTTAATTTTAATGAAATACAATTATTTAAAATCATTTAAAATATTAAATATACAGTGAAGAAATCAAATTTAAATTATTTTTTCTTTAAATATTTAATAAAAAGGTACTATCTATCTCTGTGACTGTACGTAACTCGAAAGTTCTAGGACGCAGCAACCACACCCCTCCAAGTATTCCTATTCTGAGCCACATCCTTCCAGTCCCTATCCTCTCCCATCCCTTCCCACATTATCCACCCACCACATGTCCTTGGTCTTCCAAGTGGACATTTCCCAATATATTTTTTGCCATTCTATCTTCTCCCATTCTAGCCACGTGTCCTGCCCACCGTAGCCTTCTCGATTTTATCATTCTAACTATATCTGGAGATGCATAGAGGTCATGCAATTCCTCGTTATGCAATCTTCGCCATTCCCCGGTCACCTCATCTTTCTTTGGCCCATAAATGCTTCGCAGAATCCTATTCTCAAATATTCTAAATCTACTCTCGTCACCTAAGGTCATAGACCATGCCTCACATATAATACAACCGTTAAAATAATTGTTTTATATATTTTAACTTTTATCCCCTTTGATAATAATTTTGATGCGAAAAGCCCCTTTATTGCATGATAACAGGCCTTTCCCAATTGTAACCTCGCTTTAAACTCATCTCGAATATTATTATCTTTCGTTATCACAGAACCTAAGTATTTAAATTTTACTACATTTTCAAATACTATATCTTGTATATTAAGATTTTGTGTGTTAAAACTATTCCTCTCTGTTACTAAATACTTTGTCTTAGCATTATTAATTTCTAGTCCCACCTCTTTTCCTGCTTCAATTAATTTTTCTACACTATCTATAATTGCAATTGCCGAATCTCCTATTATATTTAAGTCGTCTGCGTAACTTAATACTTGAATTTTTTTGTTTAATTTATTCCGTTTGACCTCTCCCCAATTTGTCTAATTAAATATTCCAGAACTAAATTAAATAAAATTGGTGATAATGCGTCTCCTTGTTTTAACCCATTGCGAATTTCGAAAGTTTCTGACAATTGATTCAACAACATCTTACTCTTCCTTTACTACCCACAAGACAAATTTGAATCATACGTACTAGTTTTTTTGGAATTCCCATCTTAATCTTAATAAAAAGGTACGCTATTTAAAATAAATAATACTTCGACGTCAACTTGTTTTAATATTTATATTTAATTTATAAAATATAGATATAAATAAAATACTAAAAATACATATTTAATTTAATATAAACAACAGAGGTCCCATTATTAAGTTTTATTAGGGATTGGTCACTTAGGTTTTAGGAACATTTCGAATAAAACAATATGGCAATCGGAATGGAGTTTTGAGCTTGTTTCAGAAAATATATGTATATATTTATATATATATATAAATATAAGGTTTTTTTTATTTAAATAAACCTTGAATCTTGATTAACAAACAAATAGAAATTTATATTTCTGAAAATTTAAAATGAAATTAAAATATTTTAATTTATTGATTAAAATATACGTTAAGTAAAAATTGACCAAAACTTTCAAATTATATATAAAGTTAAACTTTAAAAGTATTAAATAAAAATTTGATATCAGTCTTTTTACGAATATGTGTTTAGAATTGATTCGTGGCTGATTTATTATTATAAATTTATTAATATATAATGTTAATTTTTTCCTCTAATTTATTTGATGGATATAACTATTTCAGGTAATTAGACGTTTAGAGAAATATTTTATAATAAAAAGCCAACTCATTAAAAATATTTATATTATCTACAAAATTTAAAAATAAAGAAATAAAGAGATTTTATTTTTTACCTATATTAAGTCAATTTCTTTTTTTAGAGTTGATTGATTAAATCCTTTATATATAAAAAGATATTTTCATTTTAAAATAATTAAAATTTCCATTTATATGTATTTGAATATGATTCTTTCTTTGATAAGCTATTTTTAGTCTACCGTATATTTTATTTAAATATATTATATAATAAAATAACTTATTCAAATAATTTTAACAAATTAAATAATTAATATATATTTTAGAACATTCTTTAACAAGCATCTCTCAAACTCAAAAAGTAAAACAAATCTTTACAAAAAAGGCCTAACCTTTGAAATAAGAACCGTTCTCATCTGTCGGTTTTAAAAACTACCCCGAATTTGTTATCTTCAAATATTTGATTTTTTTTTGATTTAATCTACGAAATAAGATGAACTTATTAAAGAAGAAAAAGAATTTCAAATTTACATTCCAGATTTTAAAATATTAATAGATTAGTATTTTGGGTTCCTTCATTAAGGTGGGCAAATATATTGCCTTTTTCTTTTTCCTTTCATTTTTTACTCAATTGCTTTTATCAAAAATGTAATTTATCAAAATTTTTTTTTAATTTTCTTTAATATTTCATTTTTATTTAGTGATGTGTATATGGAGTTAATATATAATTTTATATTCTTTCTTTATATAAAACATTATTTTAAAGGAGTCGTTATTATTTTCTATAGGTGTATACTTCCTTATGTAGGTCAACTCTTATTTAGTTCTTTTTTTAATTAAAGATAAAATCAGGTATTTCTTAGGGTCACAGTTTGTCACCACCATTGTTTTAAAGTACAAAATAAATTTCTATCAAAATGTAATTAGAAACAATTCCAAATATATTTGGATCATACTTTAGTTAGCATTTCTCAAATAGGAGTTTTAACAAAGTTAAAAATAAATAAAAATAAAAAAAATAAAGTCTGATTTTGTGGTTTTATTACCGAAATGATAAAACACACGATGTATATCTACAAAATACAAAATATACGATAAAAAATGATTTTTTTTTTGTTTTAAATATACATACATATTATGTGACAATTTGTTGGTATTTTTGACTAAAAATAGTTTATAATATTAATTCTCTTTGAGTGTAAGGCACTCTACTGCTGCGTTTATCTAGAGTAGAACTTGGCACAAGGCATCTCATCATTAAATTATATAAAATTTTTAAAAAATTAATGAATGGATGATCGATATATAGATGAAATGAAGTAATAAAAATATATAAATAAATGCAAATTAAAAAAAAGATATAATAAAAATAACAAATATCATGACAAAATCTGTCTACTTATTCTGAGAGAAATTCAGAGAGACTTTTTTTTAGATAGTTGGGTCGAGAGCGGAGAGATAGCGATTTAGAGTATTTAAGTTTATTTAAAAGGAATGTTGCACTCAAGCGATGCCTGAAAATTAAATATTTGCAAAAAGAGATTTAGAGAGAAGAAGTGTCATGGTGAGAAAATGAAAAAGAGAGGTCATTTGGTAAGCGTAGAGCTGTTTGAGTTTGTCGAGAGAGTCGAGGATCGTTGAACCACGCCGCCATATTGGGGCTTAAGTGTCGAGCGAGTTGATTCCCTAAAATGAAAATTCAATATAAAAAGAAATGATCAGATAATATATATATTTAGGCAAACGTTTGAAATATAAAAATAAATAAATAATGAGATGATCAGACTTAAATCTTAAAATATTTAGATGTAAATAATATGTTTATTTATATTTTAAAAGTGTTAAAGAAATAAAACTTCTTACCTGGGTGAAACTCGAGGACCACCTTCCGATTGAGACCCTGAATTGGCTTTATATCCACATTTTTGAATTTTTTTACTAAGTCGTTGTATCCAATGTTTTTGATCTTCAACGTCAGAAGCAAGAATAAGTAATTCTTTCGCTGAGTTGGGGTCATAATGTAATTTACAAGGTGCAATGGAGTCTTCCTTACGATCTAAATGTTCTCGATGAACTTTAATTCGACACCCTAATTAAGAAAATAGCAAAAAGTTCAATAAATTAAATTTGCTTGTGACCTTCATGAAAGATAATCTTTATATTATTGAAAAGAATTATTGTTAATTATTAATCGATTTAGGTTAAAAATGATTAGATTATCATTTTTTATATTACAGAAGAAAAAATCAAAAATTTTTTTTTCATATTTTATGATATAATATTTAATGTATTAATTTTATTTAAATAAATGTCCAACTAATTCATAGCTTTTTATACATACTTCGACATTCGAGTGCTGGAGGTGGTCGAAACATATGCCAGAGAGGTTTTGGGCATACCTCACAGTTTGTTGGCATATGATAGGAGATCTGGACGAGTTCATGACCCTTAAGACTTACTGTCCCGGGTTTATCGTCAATAGGTGGTGGGGGTGGCGGAGCCCCTTCCCGTCTAGCCTCGCCCTCTCCAGCATATAAAAGCTGCATACAAGTAATTTTAACAAAATATATTATGACATGAGAAGTTGGAAAAATTAAATCAATAAAATTACAAATAAACAATTTTTATTACGAAATGAAAATTGTATTTTTAATATATCTATTATGGTATTGAAATTTATATTTTTGTTTATATTAAAATAACAGAAAAATTTAAAAATATCAAAAAAAATTCTATATATAAAAAATTAAAAAAAATGGATTATACCTGAAAAATGCGAGGAATATCTTTGGCATCAGCTCTTATAACGTCACCTTGAGTAACAGATCGTACGTGGAAGACTTTACTGAAAAATATATATTTGATTATAAAAGATTGTATTTATTTTGTGTTGAAATGATTTCATCCAATAGGCAAAATATATTATAATAAATCAACATTAAAATTATATGTATTTCGATGTTAATATTAACTTACTTTAAATCAAGAATTAGCACCGGATCAGTCTTATCACTTTCAGAGAGATAAAAAATGATCTTCTTAGATGACACAACCACGTATTGACGCTTCCACCCATGGCGGCGAATATTTTGTTTATTAGGAACAGAAAGCCACCCCTCCAGGCGAGATTCTATATTATAAAATAAATTATAATTTAAAGATTTGTTTGATTTTTTAATATTTTAAACATTCTCAAATATTAAATAAATTACCTTGTTCATCATCATTTTCAGGTCCTCCACTTGAAAGAGAAGCTGTTTCACTTGATAAACTGGATAATCGTATTTGTAATTGTTCAATTTCACTGTCTTTACAGTCCAGTTCCATTTGTAACCGCATTTTAGTCATATGATCATCATGCGCTTGTGCTTGAAGCCCTTGAAGCTCATTTTGCCATTTGGTAGCCATTTGGCTATATTTCTCTCGTTCCTTAAAATGAAATTAATTAAAATAAAAATATTTGAACAATACCGGAAAAAAATATTTATTATAAAAACACAGAATGATTTATAATGAAAAACTAAAGAAATTATTAATCTAATATTGAGAAAATTAATTGTTTCTTAAAATCATTTAAAGTTTGAAATTATTTCCTATATAAACTATATATGATATCCAGATAAAATAAAAAGAAACGTTAAACAAATAATGAAGTAATGTACAAAATATATTTATATTATTTAAAATGAATATTAATGTTCTCATATTTGGTTCAGGTCTTTGGGTATGAATTAAAATTAGTGAATGAGAAGTTTGTATTAATTAACAATCAATTCGACATAAAAACATAGTTCACGAAATAAAAACAACACAGACTAAATACCAATAGAAATTGGATTCAACATTTGGCGAGAATGTTATGTATTTCTTGAATATTTATTTTCCAAAAATAGAAAATTTTATTGTGATATGAGAATGAGAGAGAGAGAGAGAAATGATAAATCAAGAGAAGAAAACTAAAAAAAATCATAAAAATCTTTTAAAAATGATTATAAAATCATAATATTTAATATAATATTTAGTTAATTCTCCTATATTTTTATTTAAATAAAAATAAAATTATGATTAAACAGTAAAATAATGAAGTTTATTATCAGAATGTAAAGATATAAATATAACTTTTTAAAAACAAAATATTACTTGAGTGAGTTCCTGTTGAAGTTTTCTGCATTCCTTCTCACGTTTTCTTAATTCCGCAGCTGATACTTTAGTTTTACTGGCAGTAGATTTTCCTGAAGACATATCTTTGCGATTCATGATTTCCGCCAATTTATTAACCGCTTGCATTTTAAGCAATTGTTCTTGGCTTAATTGTTTGCGAAGTCTTTCAAGCTCCTCGCCGCTTGTTTTATTAGCCTCTGTAATTTTGTTATTTTTTTAATTATAAATCAAATATTGAATTCTTTTATAAATATTACCTTCTTGCAAAGATTTCATCTGTCCGGTGAGATCATCTTTCTCTTTAAGTAAAACTTCAACACTTCTTTTGTATTCCATCTCTTTTTCTTTGTACTAAAAAATTTGAAAATGAACATTTACTAATCTATAAGGTTTCATAAAGATTAAAATATATTATATTAAATGAAATTTTCAATTTCACTATTTAAATATATGACTAGTTTTTGGGTAAGATATTAAAATCGATTCATAAAGGTATCATTATTAAGGTCAAGTGAGGAAACAAGGAAATAGAATTAATAATGAAAATTGAAACTATAAACAGTTTTTATATATAAAGAGATTGTCATTTCAGTTTTGACGTAGTGATCTTTATATTTTCTAAAAAAATTTATTTTTGAATATGAAAAATAGAGATTAATAAAAATCTGTACATTGGACAATAGCATTATTGCACTAAATCTGAATGTTATTGATGACTACTAATCATAATTTCTAAGTATATTTAAAAAAAAAGGAATTTTTGTCTAAATAGATATTTATATTATTTATATTAAAATATCAAATGTTATACTTACTCCTGTTAAGACACTCTCTTTCGATTGGATTTCATTTCGATGTTTAACCAAAAGTTCTTTACATTCAAGTTCTTTCATTGTTTTTTCTTTTTCCAGATCAGTTACAGTCTCCTCGGCAATACTTCTAGCTAGGGCTTCACTATCTGCTCTTGCTAAAGCTAATTGCAGCTGATGAGATAAAGAAGCCCTTTCCTCTTCTAACTCATGAATAAATCTCTGGCGCTCTTCTAAATCTTCTTTTAATTCTTCGGCTTGGGTTTTGTATAATGTCTACAAAAATAAAATTAAATGTATTGGGTAGTTTTTTTAAAATAAATTACATTATGTTGGTATAATTTTACTGAAAAATAATGTTCTGTTTCGTATTGATCTTGCAACTCTTTCATTTGGTAGGAGTCGACTGAATATTGTGCTTGCATTCTATGTAATTCTTCCTCAGCACCTTTCTGTGCCTCGCGCAGTTGTTGGACCTCTCTAGCTAATTGTGTTTCACGAGCCCTTAAATGTGCAGCATCAGATGATTGAACTCCTAATTCAGATTGTAGTTGTGCCTTTTTCTGTAATTCTTGTTCAATTTGTCCATAAAGAGCTTTGCCTTTTTCAACCTGGAAAATAAAATAGAAATACAAATGAAAGAAAAAATAAACAGTCGAACTGATAAACAATTTGAACTAATTTTAAATTTTAAATATTTGTGTATATATTTAAAAATTTAGGTGGTGGATTATATTTATGACTAATGAAAATATGAATAAATAGAAAAAATACCTCTTGACGGTGTTCTCCTTCTAGCTTTTGTAATCGTTGTTGCATTTGTCGATAATCAACCATTAGCATAGACATTTGGCGTTCTTTTTCTTGGGATAATACTTCTGCTTTTTGTCGAGCACATTTCTCTTCATTTAATTTTGCTTGTAAAGCTAAACAATTTAAAAAAGAATATTATTCATATTTTTTTTCAATAAGATTTAAAAAAATAGTATTTATGTTTGCATTTATTTTAAGAAAATATAATTAGAAGAATTGTTTGTACCTTTTACGACCTCGAGATTAGCTTCTTCTTTACTAACTAAGCGACTTCTTTCTGTGGCTTGATGAGCACGGACTTCTTGTTGATAACGATTTTCAGCAGCTTTCAATTCAAGACCAAGGGAAGCACATTCCTTCTCTAATGTACTCACTCGTTCTACAAGCTGCCGATTATCTTCAGTCAATTTCGCTTCTCGATGTTGAGCCTGTTGTAATTCTCCATGCAAAGTTTGTAAGCGCCCTGTTATAAATAATCATTACTTAATTTATATTTTAAGAAAATATTTTTTATTATTATTAATATTTCATTAATCTATTTTTATATTATATCTATGTATTAATAAAATATTTGAATACCCTCTAGTTCTCGCTGAAGATCACTCGCATGGGATCGGCTTGTTTTCTCCTGGCTTAATTGACCTTGTAATGCTGCAACTTCTTCATGAAGAGCATCCAATTGTCCTTGTAAATTGGATACAAGTAAACGTAGTTCATTTTGAATTTGTTCTCCAGTAGCCTTAGCAACAGTAAGTTCAGCAATTTGTTTTCTTAAACGTGATGCCCCTTCAACATCTGCTTTGGCTTTTCCTTGAATTTCTGCTAACTAAAATGAAAATAAAATTATAATTAACTTATCAAAATTTATATAAAAATAATTTAATTACCTGTTTTTCAAGAGCATTAATTTTATCATTATGCTGTTGATTGTTATTTAATTCTCGAGTTCTTTTATTTTGTTCCTCTTCAAGTTTTCTTTTTAATTCTTGTGCTAAGGCGTCAGTTTTTCTTCTAGATTCATTTTCATTTTCCAGTTTTCTTTGGTTCTGTATAAAATAATTGTTGATTTTTAGTTATTTATTTAATTTATATATGACCGTATTAAATAAAAATCAATTGTTAACAAGTTTAATTTAAAAGAATATTTGGTGTGATTTGATATATCATATATGATATGTAAATTCAAAGGTATACAAATTAAGAGATATGATTTAATTATTTGTTTATATTATTTTAATATTATATTATATAAAATTCACGAATAAAAATTTTTATTAAGCAAGCAAAAATTAAATGAAATACAAGTTAAGACTCAATAAAAGAATTAGTAGCTAACTCAACAACTCATTCTAGTTTAACCAATTTTATCCGACTCGAATAAATTTAGTAATGCTTAAAATCAATAAAAAGCAAATAGGCTTCATTTTCATTGTAAAATACGAAAAATATTAAAATTAATGAACGATAACATACAAATCCTCAAATTCTCGTCCTGTTTGAAAATAAAAAGGAATTGAATGTTACCTCTTTGAGCTCATGCCGTAACATGGCTAATTTTTTTTCTAACTCAGATGTCTCATCCCTGAGTTCGCTTTCTCGTCGAGCCAGATTGTCCAGTTGGCTCAAGAGAATACGTTTACTCGATTCAAGAGCTTCCACTCGTTGCAACTCGCGTTCTAAACGTGCCTCCAATTGAGATACAGCTGATGGTGTTGAAGAGGAGACATGATTCGAAGAAGTGGTCTGTATTAAAAGAATATATATTTAACATTTTAAAATATTAAGAAATAATTCAGAAATAATTTTTTAGGAATTTAAACTAAGAAAATTAAAAATAATTAACATTAATTATTTAAATATTTATTTATAATAAACATAATGTGAGAATAGAAAAGTTCAATCGGTATGCGTACTATAATGAAAAGTACCTGGGACACCGAGCTCTCGCTCGACCCTTTAAAAAATATTGATATACAATTCTTTAATTATTTATTACAATTATTAAATGTTACATCATTGCATCAATCTGATTAAAATGAATGGAAATTGTGGTCCTCAATAATACATAAATATATAAAATATATACCATTTTTTTTTTTATAATGTGTTAGGGGAAAGCTCTACCAGCCCTTGTGGGGTTTTCACCCACTAAAACCCCATTCACACTTTCAGTTTCGCCTATGCTACCTAGTGATCTCTCGTTCTAAGTCGCAATTCTTAAATCGTATCCTTTTAGTCGTCATCTTTTGATCAGTCTGGGTTCCGAGGTTTTTTGTACATGTGCAATTAGTATGTTTTTTTACAGTTAGCCTCGCACCCAACCCCCTATTCTTCGGAGGACCAATTAATTAAATGTTACATAATTGCATCAATAAGATTAAAATGAATGGAACTTCAATCATAATAAATAATATTAATAAATATTAAATAATATTTTAGTGAAAAAATATTAAAAATTATAAAACTATCAAAAAATTAATTAATAAAACAATGAATAAATAAAAATAAATAAGTGATTTAATAAAATATGCACTCAGCGAGTTTCGATCTCTCGAACTCGTGTCGGCAGTCCACGACTAAAACCCATAGACTTTTCATCTTAAATATTTAACAGGAAAAAATAACAATACTACTAACAAGGCGGATTTGTTTGTTTGTTTTTTTTTGAGAGATTAATAAATATAATATATTTTATTAAAATAAATATTTTAAATTTTATTTCGAAATTAAATAATTTAAATTTAAAAAAAATATTAACCCCTCAAGCCGGGAATTAAATTTTCCTATGCCAGCGTTCCAGCGGGAATTAAATGAGCGAAAAATGCACTTTCTTGCACTCGTACCTAAAATAATTAATATCTCATAAACTACTCAATATAAATTTGTGAAATTTTCAAGAGATGTCAAGGGAAGATGTTTCTTTATATACAAAAAATTTAATCAGCTTAGCTAGAAATTGAGTTTTGACGACTCTCGGAAAAAAAAACAGTTTTTTCTTCTTTGAAAAAACATGTGTTCAAAAAAAATAAATAAAAAAGTGGAAAAAAGAGAAAGTGTAATTATTGTAGTTTTAAAAAGTGCAAAAATTTTCAAAATTGATCGAGAGATGACAGAGAAATGCATATTTATATAAACGCTGGAAGCCGGCGAGTACGGACTCCCTGCCGTTACGATAGATTTTGTCGCGCGAGTACGTACTCAGATTCCCGTCTTGAGGGGTTAATACAATATCAATTAAAGAAAAAAAGATGGATGGCATTTGTGACGTCATCCATATATAAATTTCAATTAAGAAAAAACTAATGAAGATGATTTTTCCCAGAGATGTGATCAATAAAACTTGATTTTTTTTTATAAATATTATCTATGACGTGAATTTCAAAAAAATCGATCGAGCGGTTCTGAGAACCATTTACAAATATATAAACAATTTTAGCTAGCATAATAAGATTAGATAAATAGTTATCATGAAGTGCATTAAATTATATTATTATATATTAACTTACCATATCCACCTGATGAGTCAGGGGCACATACATGAAAGAAAAAAAGTAAATAAATAAATTTAGCTTTAATTTCGGAAAACCAACCCAAGATTAAGTAAAAAATATAAATAATTAAGAGATTTAATGTTATTCAAGAATAATCAAAGAAAATATCTTAGTAATAGTATGTTAATATTTTAATCATCATAAATTTAAAATCTAGAATCTAAACTATATAAATATAAACATATATATATATATATATATAAATTAATATATTTTTATATAAATGAATTATATTCAATCTATACTTTATTTAATATCATAATCGAAAATATATTTTATCGCAGTATAAAATACCTCTTATTATAATTGTTATTATTATTATTATTATTTATAAACGAAGAATAAATTATATATGCTCATAAATGGCTTACCACGTCTATTATTTTTTCGCCTTCTTTGATAGTGGAGAGAAGTCTGTAAAAGATAAACCAATGTTAGTTAAATAAATAAGGTAGTATATAATTTTTTAATTATTATAATAAATATTTACTGAAAATCACGACTATAAGTAAATCCCACAAAGGGTAAGTGATTGCCAGCAAAAGCTTTTGGAGTGGCAAAATTTTCTTCAGGACTTTCATCCTTCTCAACATCATCAAAATTTGAAGTATCATCATCACCATTTAATTCTGGAACTACTGGAGGAACACCTAAAAAATTCATTTAAATGTAGTAGATGTATTTAAAAAGTAATTATTGTATAACACGATAATAATATTTAAATCACTAAAAAAATAATATCAATATAATTTTCAAGTAACTAATAATCTATGTAGTAAATGAATCATAATAAAATTGCCTTTTAATAAGGCAGAAATTTATAGATAATTTAATAATATAAAGATTAAATAAACACTGTATAATAGCAAAAATTATAATTCAAATTAATGAAACTAACGATGTTAGTGATTAAATATATTAATTTAAATATATAAAAAATATAAATATATGAAAATTATATTTACATTCTCTCAAATTGTCAAAAGTCCATTGATCATTATAAAAAAAGGGATGCTGTTTAATTTCAGCCACTCCACGACATCCAAGACGTTGATTTCGATCAGTGAGAAATCCGCAAATAAGCGCCTGGGCATTTTGCGAGATATCTACATCACCAGGAAAGGAAAGAGAATTACGGTGATCCATAATTTTTGAATAAGTTCCAACTAGAGAGTCGGCATAAAATGGAGTGTCCCCTACTAGCATTTCATAAAGGAATACACCAACTGACCACCTAAAAATTGAATAAAATCATTAAAAAAATATTTACAAAAATATTTTTGTAATACTAACCAATCACATTCTCGGCCATAGACACCTTCACCTCCTTGTGATTGTAGCACCTCAGGTGAAATATAATCAGGGGTACCAACTGCGGTATCCGAACGTACAAGACCATCCTAAAAATAATTGATGCTATGATTAGAAGGGTGACAGTTATTAAAATGTTATCGTTAAATAAACGATATGTATGACATATTGTAAACGCAAATCATCTAAAATATAATTAGAATACTCACCGAATCCATTCGCATACATGTCCCAAAATCTGCTAGTTTTAAATGACCATGCTTATCTAAAAGCATGTTATCTGGTTTCACATCCCTATAAAAATATTAAATATAAATAAATATATATAATAAAATATAAATAAAAGATAATAAAAGAAATAAATTTAAAAATTACCTGTGAACAAACCCCATTGAATGAATAGCATCAAGAGCGAGAACCACTTCTGCACAATAAAATTTAGCCCATTTTTCTGGTACATCGAAATTTGACATTAAATTGACGAGATCGCCTCCAGGCATATAATCCATTACCATATAGAGATATTTTGAATCTTGAAATGCAAAATGTAATTGAACAATCCATTCAGAATTTGCATGGGCCATGATATCTCGTTCTTCCCAGAAGAATGCAGAATCTGACCTTTTGATCTAATAAATAACAATATTTATATAATATAATTTAAATATTTTTGTTATAATATAATTAATAAAGAGTTTAAATCATGTATCATTAATTACCATTTCAAATTTACTAAGAAGTTTCATTGCATAAACTCGCTGTGTAGTTTTATGACGCACCTAATAAATAATAAAAAATAATTTTAAATTATTGTTTTACATTTCGTGATAATGTCGATGTAATTTAAATGTGGTAAATAAATTCAAAAAATTACCAATTGAACTTCACCAAAGGCACCTCGACCAATTACTTTGATTTGTGTAAAATCATCACTTTTCATCCGTAATTGGCATATAGTTCTAGCAAATTCGTAATCTGAAAAAATATTTAATATTAATAAATATATTAATTAAATAGGTATAGATTATGTTTTGAAACATTCTTTACATCGATTAAGATAAGCTTCTACATTTTTTAGAAGTTTCACGGATGGATGATCGCAATCAGCAACAAGAGCCTGAACAGTGTCCTAAAAAAAAAAGAGGAAAATTCAGTTAAAATAAAATTAAAATAAATATAGTCTATACAATGGAATATATTTTTTAGTGTTTGAGTTTATTGATTATATTATGATATTATTATATTAAATTTTAATTTGATGAGGTTTTCTTATAAATGTGGTTTTAAGAACAAACCTTAAGTGTATTTAGAGAAAATTTATTTATTAAAAATTCCAATTGAGATCTGGAGCAATCAAATTTTAAAGTCAAATCGTAAAAAATATTAGAATAAATGAAAGCATCCAGCCGTGAGTAAATAATTAGTCATAAAACTATTTTTTTATATTGTAAATATTAATCGAATAGAACATTCATAGACTTTATTAATTAGAAAAATAGATACATTTTATCAAATTAATAATCATTAAAAAATGATTTGGTAAATAAGGATACTAATTAGTCAGTTCCTAATAAGCAATATTAACACAATTTTTCAATGTAAACCATATATAAATTATTTTGAATAGTTTCCCTTTAAAATTTAAAATAAAAATAATATATAATAAATAATTTAAATTTGATTGGTATTTGAAATAATTTATGTAAAATAATGTTATCTATTTATCACTTACAAGTAGAGAATCTACATTGGCAGCACTTCTAGGATCCTGAATTTTTTCTTCAAGTTGTCTCAATCGCCTTTTGCGATCCTCATCCTTGACGACTTCCATAATTTCAGGTTTTATCCTACACAAATAAAAATGTATTAATTAATAAATTAATAAGGCAAGAAGCAATTTTTTATGATTCTAACAAAAAAATATAATAAAAATACACAAGATAAATTCAAATCTTTAAAATCATATACCTTTTAGTAAGTGTAATTTTAATTTTTTAATATTATTATTATTAAAAATAGTTGAATTGCGTACACTATTATTTAAAAAAAAAAGATTAATAATAATTGTTATAATAATAATTCTTGAAGACTTATTTTAAAAATTTTTTTCTGTTTTCCGTTTAATTAAAAAAAAATAATAAATTTCACAGCCCTCTTATTCGTTGTATATCCATTGCTGAAAAAAATAATATAATAATGTTTAGATTACATAAAAAGAAGAATTATATTAATAAATAAATTAATAAAGAATGTTTTATCTTTTGTTAAAGATATTTGTTAAATATTTGGAAATAATTATTTTGATAATTTCAATTTTACAAAGAAATGAAAATATTTTTGAAAAAGATGTTAAGTTTATAAATTTGTATTCTGCCAAATCAATTTATCAGACTTAATGACATTTGACGTTGATGACTTTTATAAATATAGTAATTTTTTTTAAAAAATCGGAACTAGATGTGTCTTTAAAAATCCGTGAAAAATAAAAATGAAATTGAAGGTTCATGAAAAAAGAATTTATTAAAATAATAAGAATTGTAAAAAACAATCTTAAGATTTATTGATGATTTCCTAACATAATATATTTCTTTTAAGGACTCCTGGTATTCTATATTTATGAAAGAGTGTGTTAATTGTCATTTTCAAAAATAAAAAATTGGCAACAAAAAAGATAATTTGTTAACCACCAAATTGGAAGGGGGGAGAGTGTAAAAGAAAAAATATTAGAATTCAAAGGTTAAAACAAGTGTTGTTAGGAGTAACTGATTTATTTTTATTTATTTATTAATCAAGAGCACTTTCTAAGAATATTGAATTTAGAATCGCATATCTTATTCTTCATAAAGAAGAAATATAATAATAATAAGAGAAATTATAATTTCATTTAGTGATTCCGTTTTAGCTGAAAAGTGCTCTCTTCTATTTCTTATCACAAGAACAGAACTTCTGTCTTGAAAAAAGTCAATAAGGTTTTATTGATAAGAATACAAATTGATTAAATTAATGTATCTACAATATTTTACTTGTCAAATAATCTTTCAAGTCATTTCTAAAACGATCACATAAAAAAATTATCAATATAAGATAAACTTAAAATTAAGGAAATTTTCATTCTCAAAATCCAAGCTTCTAAATACAATCAATTATTTTGAAAATATATAAAAATAGTTTAAATTAAAAGTAATCGATGTTTTTTTGACATTTTGACTTCGAATTGTTTCTGTCTCTTGCGAAATACGTTAGAAGTTTCAATTATTTTCTAAAAATTATCTTAATAATTTTCTAAAAAATTATTCTTTAATGATAATATATAATTAAATATAAAGTCAAATCTAATATGTATATATGAATTCAACAAATGCCAACGGTTGAAGCATATTAAAAATTCAAAATGACAAATAATTTTTTTTCTATATCCCCATTGCCGTATAATTATAATGATTAAAGATATTTATCAAAAAGATAAATCATTAATTATATTTTATATTTATAAAAATGAATATCAGAAGATAGATTTTATATGTATTTTTAATAATAGTGGAAAAAGACAAACAAAAACTCACAATGACAAAATGACTTACCTTCACATGGCTATTAAGCGAAAATAGATTTTATATATATATAATATTTATAGATCATTAATAATTGAGTGGCTATTTTTTTGCATTTTCAAATTTGCTAATACTAAGTAGCCACTGTATGAACATATTTTTCTTAAACATGGAGGTGTGTCGAGACAACCAACCGTGATCAGTCGAACGAATGAGGCAGTTTCATAAGTAAACCATAGAGGTCTCATTCAAAGATAGGTAACCTTTGACTTCGGGGTCATTAAAAAAAAAACTCGATGATGGCGCTAGTTAATTTTCAACTGATTTATAAAAATACTACATATATTATAGATGTATAGTTACAACTAATTACACTTAATTGAATAAAATTAATTTATAATAATTAAAGGAAATATATTTCGCATTTCCAAAAAAATCGTGTTTTACTAATTATATTACAGTACTTTACTCATATAAATATATTTATATAAGAATATACTAAAGGGTTAGGGAGGGAAGTAACCCAGTTTCAGTTAAGAACAATAAAGCGATTTAAGCCAAATTTTAAGAAAATTATTTATAATTATTAATGCTGTGGTGTTTTAGTGATATCAACCTAATATATTTTTCAACATTTTATATCTTTTAATTATTATTTCAACTTTAAGAGGGGGAGGCATTTATACTCCAAAACCCTCGCACACCCTCGCAGGGTTCTACCATATCATACCATATATATATATAAATTATTTAGATTTAAATCATATCAATATAAGGCTAGAAATAACATTGCTTGGCATTCAAATCAAGATGTTAACTCTCAATTCAATGTTTAATTTTTAGAAAGATTATTGAGAGTATTGATGTAATATAAGTATGGTTATATCTTTTTTCTATTAATTTTTTTAATTTTATATGATAGATCGAAGTGGCGTTAAATATTATTTGCTATATTATAAATGAGTAAATTAATATACTTTTTATATATAAATAAAGGGTGATCATATTGTCTAGTGACATAGAAAACAATGAAAAATGGAACATTTTAATGTCAAAAATGTTATAAAATGAGCATTTAAGAATTAGAAGGAGTCTAAACATTTTGTTTGTATGCCATTATAACCTTATGTATATTATGCATAACTCGCCTTCTAATTTTCAACTCTTCAAATATTATGAATTCATATAAAAGTAAGCTGATAAAAAAGTTTTATTATATAAACATACTAATTCTACAAAAGATTATACTATAATGACAGAACCGATCCAAAAATTTGTTTAAATGTATAGTTGGGTGTTTTCTTCGATGAGTACGCAGCAAATTTCGATCTTTCAACACCTTAGAAAATTTCTTACACTCTATAAGCCAATTATAGTTTTTACTATAGTTTATTAAAAACAGGACAAAATTAGCATTTTTATCTCAAAGACGGTATGATTGTAGATATGAGCAAAACTGTACTGTCCCGTTCAAAACTACGTATCTATATATCACACACCATCCGCTATATATATTATGAATGAGAGGGCTGGTTGAATATGGTTTGATTCTCAATAACTTACTGAAAATATAGGGTGAGCAAACTTTTTTTATCATTGATCCAAACGAAAGTTCGACATTTCTTGGCGGGCTGCAGACAAAAAAAAATTTAATAAATTATTAAACCTTAAATATTTAATGAACCATACACATAATTCATATTTCTTTAATGGTCTCAAAAAATCCTTTAATTTTTATAGCGACTAATATATATTTAACTTAATATTAATCAACTGGCCCGCAAAAAGTTTGGAATACCAATAAATATACTATTATGTTTGGAAGTTCGCAGAAATTTGTTCAAAAAGCCGCGAGTTGCTCAACACTGGCTTGGATGAATATTAAGAAATGTTGTTTTCTTACAGATAATTCGAATTTGAGATAGAAGAAAAGGTTTTAATATAGATTAGTTCTAAATATAAAAATAAGATTTTTTCGAAAAATAAAATAACTATTCAGGATTGAAATAAAAGTACTTTTTAACTATATTAACGTTGAAAATATACTTCAGTTAAGATATTCCTAGATTAAAAATCAATTACCCAACTTCAAGCGACTAGAACAATTTTATTAATTATAACATTTTAAGGAATATGATTTCATTATTTTGGTACTCTTATAGTTTCAAAAATTATTCTCAAAACTTGTTGATTTCTATTAATATAGAATTATTAAATAGTGCACTACTGAGTTTTTAAAAAGTTACAGTTCATATTGTCAGGTGGCACTGGTATATGTAGAGCAGGTATGAATGAATGGTCTCACTGTGGTTCACCAAAAACAAAAAAAAATAGTTAAAATGTGTAATTGTTATTTATATAAAATTAATAAATTAATATAAATTTTAAATTTTATATATTTTTTATGTACATTCATTATTTAAAATTTATTTTAAAATAATTATTAATAACAACTTTTTAACCAAAATTCAATGACATTTTATCCAAATATAATTAAATTCACATCTTCTTTTAACTAATCTTAGAAAATAGTTTTTTATCAGTTTTTATTTTGTAAAAAAATATTTCAATTGGAAAAAAATAACCAAAGAATTTAAAATTTAATATATGTATACACTTATATATTCATACTTATATTAATATATATCTTTATATATTAATTTAATTTTTCTCCGAGCCTTTCTAACTATTTAAAAATAAAATATTTATATTAAATCTAAACAAAAATATTTGATATTTTTATTAATTCTTGTGAAAAATATATGGATTGAATAATATTTGAAGTAAATTTGAATAATATTATTTATTAAAAATATGCCTAGCAAAAAGAAAAAATATAATGCTCGATTTCCAGCTGTAAGTTAATATTTGATTTTGACATTTCTATTTACCCACATGTATATGAAATATTTCAATTAAATTCTATTTATTAATAATTTTATTAAATTTTTATATAGGGAAGAATTAAGAAAATAATGCAAACTGATGAAGAAGTTGGAAAAGTAGCTCAAGCTGTTCCAGTCATCATCTATATCCTTTTTATAATCAATATATCATTACTTTTAAGTTATATAATTAGTAAAACAATTTTATTATATACATAGTAATATTATAAATAATTTAAATATCGATGATAAACTAAAGAAATAGAAAAACATGTAAAATTTACCTATTTGTATATATAAGGTAATAGTTTAGTATCTAGTTTTTGGTATAACATATTTTATAATTATTAATTTTGTTTCAAATACTTTTCATTTATACACTTTTGTTTAAATTCAGATAAATTTGGTTTTAGAATCAATTTCAAAAAAGTAATTTGTCAAAATTTAACAATATTTATATATATTTATTACTAAGAAAGTTTATTATTTCGATAAATGCTTATTATTCATAAAACCTAATTTTTATGCTTATATTCATTAGAATTCCAAATTAACTAAATTAACTTTTAAAAAACTATTGATCCATTTAATTATTTTTTTTTAATTTGTAATTTTCCTTAATAAGATTTACCTAGAACATTGGAATTATTCGTGGAATCATTATTAACAAAAACTATACAAATTACAAATGCAAAAAATGCTAAAATTCTCAGCCCATCACACATGTAAGTATACAGAAAATATATCTATTTAATTTGAAAGATATTATGATAATAAATAAAAATTCATCTTTTTTTCAGGAAACAATGTATTTTGGCAGAAAGTCGTTTTGATTTTCTTAAAGATTTAGTCAAATCGTTACCAGATGCAACATCAAATGAAACGGACGATGGTTCATCTGGACAAACTAATGTACCTTCACCAACATCAACCACCCGAATTAAATCAAAGTAAGCTTTTATTAATAATTTTTGTATCCCGGATTATATTGCATTATAGTTGATAGTCTTCAAGGCTATCCCCAATCTTCTAAGAAGAAACTCGAAATGCATTAAAAATATTAAAATAACAATATTTAAAAATAATTAACTTTTCTATCATTTTTAGATAGTTTTTTAATTTAATTTAGAAAATTTAATTTCACAATTTATTATTATTTATAATCATATGTTATTTTAGGACAAATATTTCAAGAAGACGTTCTTCCGAAGATCAAATAACATCTAAGAGAAAACGTTTGCAAATAAACAGTGATGACACTAAAACATCATCAACAGCAAATAATAATTTATCGCCAAATGAAGCTGAAGAAGATATGGATGATAATGATGATGAAGATGATGTTGATGAAGATGATGATGAAGACTCTGACGAAAAACATGAAAATAGACTCACTATACTAACACCAAATATGTTGAATTCATTCTCAAATGGAGAACTTGATGAAGACTATGATACCTAAAAACATTAATTTAATTAATTATTATTATAAATATTAGGTTTTTGTATTATAAGTTTAATTTTTATCTCTTCATTATAAGTGTATTAATAAAAAATAATTTATTTACTACATTCACATATCAAATTTAAATATTTTAGAATAAAACACCTTTATATATTATAGTTTTTCTTTAGTTGATCTTTATTTTTACTACTATGTTTAAAAATATTTTATAAAAATATTTCATTTAAACATATTGTTACAAAGTTTAATTCATTTCGACAATTCGATACAACGCCTTTACGTTGAATTATAGGAGATTTACAATTGATATAATGCCTGCCATATTTTTATAGTAAAAATCATTTTAAAAGTTCCAAAATTTTCTCCAAAGGTTTTGCGTGAGATTCTTTAAAAACTAATAAAGATTCATATGAACAAAATCAAAATTACATATGTAGAAAAGTTTAATTTATCAAATTTTGCTCGAATCTGGACTCTTAAATATATACATAAATATATTGAAGAAATTGACAAAATATATATTTTATTTAAGATTTTATAAAATAAAAATTAAACATTTGTTCTTTGAAGATGGTTAAACAATTTAATTGAAAAGACTGAACTTCTCTTACTAAAATTATATGTCTTATCAATAGCATAAATTGTAAATGAATTTGGCTGTTATTTTAATTCAATTTTCACAAAACTTGTCAGTGTTCAGTAATATTCAATTAATCTATTTGATGATTTAATATAGAAATTATGACTTTAATATAAAATAAATTATTTAATAAGAGCAATGAGATATGAAATTTATCCGTAGAAAATTAATTTAAGGAAATTGTGGTTCTTTTTATACCTTACTAACTGCATCCGCCGTGTGTTGGTGTAGATCAGGGTTGGGCAAATACTTTTAAGCGCGGGCAAAAATGAAATTTTCAAAATGTCTCCCTGGCCTTTTTTTTTTAAAGAGCCATATTCAATGAATGAAAGATCGAAATAAGAACCAGCCAAACTTTTTCAACTGGCCCGCGGGCCGGATAAAATAAGCAAAAGTTTTAAAGAGCCATGTTGGAAAAACAATATACCTTTTTTTAAGAGCCATATTGAATTGGAAGATAGTATAAATAATATAAAGTAAGTAAATAGGCTTGAGATCGTAGACCCCCATTTTCATTTCAAGTACCCCAAAATTTTTTATTCTCTGCCGTAGACCCCTGGGGTCGATATAGACCACTTTGGGAACCTTTGCTGTAGATAATAGGGGAATAATGGGAAACTTCCTGAGGAACGAAAGAAAATTTTTCCAGGGTTAAATTCAAAGAAATCTATATAGTATGATTGATATCAGAAATATAAGACTTGTTAAACAATTATCAAGTGCCAATATAATAAAGTATTGAAAATAATCATTCATAAAAATAGAACGTTATAATTAATGTTTTTAGCGTTCTTAGGAAATATCGAAAATAGCTATTAGGTAATAAAAAAAAATTAACTAAAATAGTATGTAATAAGTAATTAATAATAGCATAGAATTTAAAAAAAAAATAAATCTAAGTAATATTAACAAAAGTAAATTTATCGAAATTCTAGTTATAGTAATATATATTTATTTTTTAAAAATAAACTAATAAATATTTTAAGTATTATAACCAAAAAGACCATCCATTATGATTTTGATATATCCTATTTCGTTATTAAAATTAAGATGAAAATATATTCTGGAGACACTACAGTTCACAAAATGAGGAGTCTAAAGCAAAAAACATGAACAAGTGAAATAAAAAATAACAATATTACTATTACTGATCACCCATTTCATTTTTCAAATTTTCATGTTTTTAAATCTTTAAAAATAATTTTCTAAAAAAAAATAATAAAATGATTGATTCATATTTATATTGATTAAAAAAAGATGAAAAAACGTTTAAAAATTGTTAATATGGTAATATTATATTTAAAATTTTATTAAAAATAGGGTGACGGGTGACCAGCCGTTCTATTTTGGGAGGACAAGTTCTACAATTTAACTCTGGCTTCAGTCCTTCTTCCTAAAAAAAATAAAGCTATTTAGAATGTCCTACTTTAGAAGTCCATAATAAAATTTATTTTTTTGAATAATTGAATATTGTATTTAAAAATATGCAATTGTAATGTAAAAACTTTAGATATGGGAAGATTAACTCAAAATTAAAACAAAAGTAAATTTATTTTAAAATGAGAATTTAAAATTTTCTTTGAATTATTAAATAAAGAAATATAGGGATGCCTATCTATGTCTGGGTATATTGAAAATAACAATATCTTATTCAAAATCATATAAAATTGGACTGATATATTCTTAATTTTTTTTATCTCCATATATCTTCTTCTCCTACACCTGACCCTTTAGTTATGATGAAAGATCAAATTTTACCGGAACAGAAAACATTTAGTCAATCATGATATAATTTTATAATCATAGGGGATTTATTGTATAAAATGAGCCACTTGATTATTGATGACAAAATTTCAAATATAATAAATTAAAAAGTTTATTTGTTTTAAAATAGGCGCAAATAAAACAATAATACTATTTTTTACGGAATAGTTTGTGCTTATGTTAATATATAAATCTATTATTAAATAAATAATATTCATTTAATTACAGAAATTTAAAAAGCAAGCTAATAAGTTAAAAAATCTTTTTGTATAATATTATACTCCCTTGCTCACATATCATATCTGGTCACCCTAATTATATAATAATAATAATATATACATGTAATTAAATAAAATATAAATTGCATGAATATTTCCTTGAATTATTAAAAAATAGTTTTAATATTAAATATAATTTACACAAAAATATTTTGAAAATTTTTCATAATTTATTTAGGATCAAAATATAAAACTGTCTTCTTAATAATAATAATAATTATTTTATAATTTAAATAAAAATTTACTCCAAGATAAATTGTGTGTAAGTTTTTTATTATAAATTTTTTTTATTTGTTTATTTTATTTTTTTTCTTATTAATATTATTATTTTATATTATAATACTACAGATGTTTTTCTCCCATGCTTCTTCCACCGTGGGTGTGTATGAATGTGTTTTGGAACCACCAGAAATATAAAATATTACAGAGCTGTAAGCAAAGAAATAAGACACCTAGTATCTGGATAAAATAATTTACATTAAATTTGTTTTTTAAAAATAAAAATAAAAAAAGGCTTTTTTTAAAGAGCCCTTTGTTCTATTATTTCTTCGTTCATTTCGAGCTATCTACAAGAAATTAATTTTATTATTTTTTATGTTTTAATGATTGAAGTAATTAATGAATAACAAATTGCTTACTAAAAATGGTTTACATTATAATAGATTAATTATAATAAATTACATCACAATATTTTCGAATAAATCCTTGTTCCTGATTTATAATATATATATACATATATATATATATATGTATATATATATGTATATATATATTTATATTTTATCTAATAAAATTAATAATTTTTTGAGTTCTTTTTTGTAATCATTTACAGGTAATTTGGAGAGTGGCAGAGCGGTCTCAGGAGAGTAAAATTGGGTCTGGGTCATCGAGGATTTTTTTTTTGTCTTTTTTTGTTAAGTCCTTATGCATTTTTTCTTTACAAATGAAATGTTTGTTAGCACACGCGATTCACACTATAATTGGGCACGATCAATTAGTTTTTTTTCAAACAATTATACATGTACATTATTATAACGTTCATAATTTGCACTATGTGTGTCCTCAAATCATTTCATATATCGCATTTATAAATATAAATATATTCATATATATATATATATATTTATAGAATGATCGTCAATAGGCCACTTAAAAAACATTACGATTGTGAATTGGACACAGTCGAAAATAATTGATAATGTTGGAAGAATTAAATATAAAGAGTTAACTTTTTATACATATTTATTATTATTAAAATGAATAAAAAAAATAATAATAATAATATATATAATTTATAAATTCATTATATTTATATAATACTATTATTATTAGTATGTGGCCGAAAACTAAACAAGTATATATATATATATATATAATATCCATATGAACATGAACACCCACTAAAGATAAAAGAAAACTATATAATGATATTGTTGTTTTTTCTCTAATTTTGTTTGACTTTTGGTTTGTTTTTGATTTCTAGAAGATTACAAATTTATTCTTTAATAATAATAATTATAATAATCATAATGATTGTTTAATAATAATAATAATAATAATAATAGTAATAATAATAATAACAATATAGAAGTTATATAGTAGTACTAGTCAATGTTGATTTATTCACCTGATAAAGAATGAAAATTTATTCAATGTACAATAATTAATTATTTTATAAGTCTCATTGCCAACAACTCATTAAAAAGATGTTCTATACAAATATTTAAACCAAGCTAAATTTGTTTTTAAAAATATATAAATATATATAGGTATATATATATATATTTATATCTATATACCTAGTTAATAGATAAAGATCATTAAAATCATTCATCATTAAAAAAGAAAAACTTTATCAAATATATGAATATAAATAAATATTTATATATTTATAAATTAAAGTAAAAAGAATGAATGATTGACTTGATCAATATCAATTCATACTTACAAATATATAAATATATATATGCATACATATATTTATATATAGGGGAGATAGAGAGAAAGAGAGTGGGAGATTATATAAATGTATATAGAAATAAATGTTTCTAATAATAATAATAATAATTAAAATTATAATAATCATAATGAGTGTTAACAAGATAAATGAATCATGAAAAACTTTATATCTATATCTATATATATATATAGAGATATATATATATTAATATATATGTAAAGCAGGAGATATGAAAGATAAAACTGATGTTTATATATGTTACTTTTTTGGATTTTTTTCTAAATTTACTTTTTTAATTTTTTTCCCTTTTTTATTTGTTATTGAATCATTTATCTATCTGATCATAATTGAATCATTTGAGATCAATTATTTAATTGAAAATCAAATAAAAAAAAAACAAAACAAAAAATTAAATTAAAAAAAAATCATTATCATTTTTTTAAAAAAGAAAAAAAAAGAGAAACTGTAGATAATAAAAATTTAGTACCATAGAATTAATGCATATATATAAATATATGCATATTTATTAATTTATTTATAAACTTTTTATAAAGCATTTATTTAAACTAACTTGTGATTGGTCTTGAGGCGGTCAATGATGTCCCATCCAATCGATAGAATTTTTTTAAAGGTGATGTGATTTATATATTTTTATTTTTATATTGGTAGAGTAAAAAAACCTGCATATAGCGAATTGTAAAAAGCTTTGTGATTGTTTTCTTTCTCTTTTTAATTTAATTCAACCCTCTCGCATTGTTTTTCCACATAATTTTCCTTTTTTTAAATTTATATATTTTTTTATTTAAAGAAGTTCTTGTTTCTTTTTTTTACTGAATGAATTAACACATAAATTTGTTTTGTTTTGTTTTTTTTGCTAAGCCTATGGAGTAGAGTATTTACAATATATTATCTGTACATATTCAAAGGTAAACACACTCACAAAGCATCTAACACCGCTTTTTACTCTGATCTATGATACACAGAACAACGATATTAATATTTTTGTTTCTTTGCCTTAGCTTTTTTTCATTCAGATTTAATAGAAAAGTTAACAATATATGTATATATATACATAAGTGTATATATATATATATATAAAAATATATTTATATATATATACACTTATGTATAAGATAGATAGATAGACCGATTGTAATTATATTACACATCGCATCGATTTTTGTATTTCTTTCTATGAATTAATAAACAAAGCGATTTTTTTTTCCTATTTTAAGTATTTTAAGTCCCATTGGTAGAAAAGTTATAAGATGTGTATCGGCTTCGTGCTTTGTGTGAGCGAGGTTACCCTTCCTCCTGGATGGAGGGCTGCAAAGGGGGCCGGGGCGTCGCCCCCTCTGCTACTGGCAGTCACAGTTTGAGCTCGTTGGCGATCTTGGACGCAATATTTTTGAAGCCAATTGAAGTGCCGCTGATTCGTTTGAAGCGAACACCGTTAAGCGAGAGCCGCGGTAATTTACAGACTTCAATCTCCCATTGGACAAGTGAATCAGTGTTGGGGTCACCATGCACGCAAAGCAACAGGAAACGTTCCCGTTGTTCATAATCGCAATTGTTAGCATCAAGCACCTATAAAAAAAAATAAGATAAGTATTATAAACAATAATTAAGCTCGTAGGTTAAAATATGATAATTCTAACAATTTTACCATTCTATTTTACTAACACAATCATCGAGTTAATTGCCCGAAAAGGCAGAGGCAGAAAGTTATCTTTTAATAATAGTCAAAATTCGTTTTTGTTTGTAAAAGTAAAACCATAGAATGAGTTTCCCCATCTTCGCCCAATTGTTAATAAAATAGAATGATTGTCTATATTAAAGGTAAATAAATTAAGAATATTTTATAAAAAAAAAATACCTTTCTGATTTCGGCCATAATTTCGTTGGGATCTCGAGATGATGTTGTTTTCATGCTCCAAGTGAATCTAAGGGAACGTGGTTTCACTTGGTCATCGTTGACTGTGCTGCTAAAAATCAATCAGGATACCGATTAATGTAACATTCCAATGAGTATCATACAAAGAATGAATTTTTCCAATTAGTGATTAGTAATTTCAAATTAATTAATAAGCTTTTAAAAAACAAATCGATTAATATTTTTAAATTTAAATTTTTTATAAAAACATAATATTAAATAACAATAAAGGGTGTTGATAAAAAAATAAATAAAAACAAATAAATAAATATATTATATAATAAAATACAAAAAAATTAAATTAAATTAAAAAAAAAAAAAAAAAATAGAAAAAAAAATGTATATTATATTAATTATTATTTTAAATTTTGTGGAAATTTATAGATTAATTTTTAAATAATTTTCCCGACTTAAATATATTTTGGGGATAATCTTTTTATTTTAAATTAACTTAGAGATTAATATATATGTATATATATACGAAGAGTATTTATGAATATATATAAGCCTAAATGGATTATTTTTAAAAACAAATGTATTTTTTAAAAAATATTCATCAAGAGTGTTTTTAGTTAAGAGTACATATTTTATAACCCTTTGAATCTAAGCTATAATAATCATTAAGATTTGTAAACTTCTAAACATATATTAAAGAAATTTCATGGAACAACTCTTCTGAAACTCTGCCATTTTTTTAACAAAATTTGTTTTAAAAATATTTATATATTTTTTACTTTCCAAATGTAAATGTTAATTTTCTTTTTCAATTCAAAAATTAAAAAAAATTACGATACTTTTTTTTCCTTTTTGAATTGAAAAAGAAAATAATTATTGTAAATGAAATTGATTAGAAAAATAAACCATTAGGCTTAAATCAAGAAATAAATCAGGCTCCGTATATAATTGTTGATTAAATGTTAAAAAAAAAATAGAGAATAAAAAACAAACATACCTAACTACAAGTTTAGGGACCGGGTCCATAGGTCTGAAATTAGAAAAACGAAAACAAATCTAAACAAGATGGAAACAAACAAATGCCACAGAAAAGGAAATTGGGATGAGTTTATATCATAATTTACAATATCATCAGTGTGAAAATGGGCATATTTAAAAGAAAATTAATAAAAAAAAGGGATTAACGTCGAGCCAACGGATTGGAGACACAGACCATGAGTGGGAAAAAAAGTAGGAACATTCATAATTAAAAGAAAAGAAAAAAGAAAAATGAGAAAAAAAACAAAAACATTTTTTTTTTTTACTTTATACATAAATCTGATTTTATTTATTTATTTATTTTTATACTAATCCAGAAAAATTTAAATTATATTAAAAATATGGAAATTAAAAAATTGGCACTCTCTATATAAAAATTTAGATTTAAATATGAATGAATGTCTATGTTATAGATATACATATATTTAATAAATAAATAGAAGTATATATAATATAGGCATGTAAAATAAATAAATAGTTATCTGAGTCTCCACATAACATAAATAAATGTTTTTTTTTTTATAAAATTAAGAAAGTAAATTAAAAAATGATAAAACGACCATATGCGGATCACTCGAGCGGATAATATTACAACTGCTCGTACACTAAATTCTAATCTAAAAACATTATCGAAAATGTATTATTTAACAAAAGCAAATTATATTTATGAATCTAATGGGAAGACAAAAAATCTATATGTATGTGGAAACCCAATATAAAAAAATTGAAATATTCCAAATTTTAGATGCGCGTTTAATTATTAATACTATTTTTACAATATTATTTCATTAAGGCACTGTAATTTTTTGCAATGAGAATATAAATCAAGAAAAAATAATGAATTAATAAAAAAAAATAATAATATTAATAAATATAATACATTATTGTGACTAATTAAATGAAAAACAATCTAGGAATAATTCCGTATGAAATTCAATTATTGTAAAAATTATTTATCTTATATATTTATATATATAAATGATACGATATAACTGCATATTATATATATATATATATATATTATATTTTTACTACGTAATAATTAGCAATCACAGCACTTAGAGTGTTTATTAAGTGAATGAAGCCAATACATTCACTTTAAAATATATAAAAAAAAAACAATTTTTATAAATATATTTTAAAATTGCACTGGAACATTTTCATGATTTCTTTTTAGCATATTTTAAATAATATATTAAAATTTAGTAAACTGGAAAATAAAAAAAATCTCCGACATAGTTAATTAAATTATCTATGATCCGTGATTCTTTTTCCTATAATTTTCCTAAAATTTTAAAATATCTAATTAAAATGCTAATATCAATTATGAAAATCGTCCTTTTGTGTAAACACTCTATTTTTATTTTAAGGTTGCTTTATTCATGATTAAAAAGAAAAAATTGGATTAAAATAATTTAAATAATACTTGTACTATCCATACATTTAATAAAAATTATTTATATATATATATATATAATGTATATATAATAATAATAATAATGAAAATATAGATTAATGCTATAACTAAACGAATCTAAAACAACCTTACTTTGGTATTTATTATTTTTTCATGAAATATTAATATTAAATTTAAAATACAAGAGAAATAACAAAATTATAAAAAATAATCATCCCTTAAAAAAAAAAATTAAAATAATACTTTTTAAATACAGTATATAAATTATATACATTTATTTAATAAAAAGAAAAATATAAAACGTTCCTCCCTTTAAAGTTAAATTAAATAAAACAAGGTATCAACATAAGCTTTGTATAAAAAATACATGCATGTGATTTTATTCTTTATATTTAATCTTGAAGTGTGTCGGAAATTTTGAGCGGCCAGAAACCAATGCCTTATTTTTACTCGCCACCGATTCTGATTGTGGGTGGATTGTGTCTGTGCCAATTAACAACGCGAAGAGGGTCGACCGCCTTCTCGTAGCTGCTTAGCGATTTACGTCCTGAGGGTGTAACCAGAGAAAATGCACTTTACAACACAGACCTTTTAGGATATACAATCAATTAATTAATCAATTCACTCACAAAGGATAGAAGAGAGATTTAAAATTGAATGAAACGAACAATAAGAAAAAAAATTAACATATAAATAAATATATTTAATAAAAAAAGATAAATAAATAAATAAAAAAATAAATTAATGAAATTATTTTAACCAACTGAAATACACACATAGATAAATTTAAATAATGATATGCTTGTAAATAATTCAAATGGAAATTTTTTATTTATATGGAATGAAAATATAATTTTTTGTTTTCAAAAGAGTAAACTTTAAATGATTCTTTTAGAATCACTTGGATTATCAAACGTATATTTCTTTTAGAATCACTTGGATTATCAAACGTATATTTTTCTTGAAGTTCTCATTAAAATTTTATCTAAGTGGGAACATTACCCCTCCCCACACTTCTTTCTCATAAAGTCAGTGGTGTATTGGGAGGGGAACGCGGGGGAACAACGTTCCCTTACCTTTTTTTAGAACCGGAACACGTTCATGTCCCGACAACTCCCACTTAAATTTACTGTTAGAATTTCTTTTTTTGTGTCTGTTAATATTATGTATAGTAAGAATAAGAAAAAATAAAAACTTATATGGAAAGAAATAGTTGACTAAAAATAGGACTTTTTTGCTCCCACTATGCGTTCCCTTACTTATTATTTTACCAATACATGACTGCATAAAGTTTTATTTTTCTTTAATATATTCAAAACCGGTGTTATCCGATTTCTCAAGCCTATCATAATATCTTTGATCAAAAAATTGTTATTAATTTTACAAAATTTCATTAAAAATAACATATTTCCCTTAAAAATCATAATATAACTCGGATTATGCTTTAAAGTCATAAGAACTTAAACAGAATAATTAATATTTATTGTAAGACAATGATAATGAAAAGGAATCAAATCTTTGAAGTTAATATCAAATTTAGACATTAATTAGAATTTTTATATTATAGAACGATATATACCTTAAAATAATTATATTCTTGTAGTTAATAAAAATATATTATATGTAAAAATATTCCAAAATAAAATAATTTTATATATTACAATGTACATATAACATATAAGAAATATCTAGGAAAAGATTTCCAATTTAAAAAATTCTATAAAATACAAAAATTTAACATATATACTATATATATAAAATATAAAATTAATTACAAGCATATTCATGTAAAAATAAAATGAAAGGAATATGGATTTTTCTTTAAAAAGGAAAAATATTGGAATCTTTCTTGTATATCCTAAAATGTCTATAGAAAGTTTCCTCTGGACTACCTTAATTAAGTACTTAAGTGAATTTATGTTTATAAATAAGTGAATTCTTAAAAAAAAATAAAAATGGAAAAAAGAATAGATAGTGCGATTTGGGTCTGTGCTTTTTTGATTTTGTTTTACCGTTGGCTGAACGAGATGCCCTTCACTCTCTCGGTGCAATTTTTAGTACAGCAGGACAGAAGACAAACTTTTGCAATTAGAGAGATAGGTATAATATTTTGATTTTTTTTTAAATAAATTGAAAAAAATTGAATAGAAAAAAATATTTGATAAGGAAGAAATTAATAGAATATTAAAAATAAACAAATCATTGTTAGAAAAAAAATATAATTTAAATTAATTTTTTTTTGTGGCATTATATTAAAAATATCATAAATTAATAAGTGATTTAAAACGGTTTCTGAAAACAAAAACTGTTCATTGGCATCACAAATTAATAGAAAAATATGTAAATAAAAAGCATAAAGGATTCAAGAAGGGTATTAAATGATAATATCTTAGAACTAATTTAATTCTGGAGTTAATTTCATTAAAATAAAAATAAGAAATTAAATAATTTTGAAGTAATCATTATTTAAATTATTCTAATTATTCATATAATAATAATCAATATAATAATATCATTAATGATTAAATTTGTTTTTAAATTTACTTTATTATAAGTTTTTAATTCATGGTTAAAAAAAAATTAAAAAATATTATATTCATATTAAAAAAAAAACAAAAAAAAAAAAAGAAATTTAAAAAAATTAAAAACAAAGTTGCAAAAATTATTGATTATATGGTATTTATTTTTAAAATTTATAAAATATAAAATTATTATTATTATTAAAAATAATATGTTTTATAATGAAGTAGTAGTTCAAAAATTTCAAAATAAATAATAGAGAAATAAAATATAGATCTAATTATGTATATTATTTTTTCAAGTTTAAATTAACATGTTTTAGAGTAGAAATTATAAACGAATAGTTTGTATTGAAATATTCAAAGTAAAAAATCCCTTAATGCTTTTAATGATAATCAGTTTTTTTAATCGAATTTGTTTTAAATCGAAAAAGGTGATTTAACATATGTATTAGAACTAAATTGTCTATATAAATAATTATTCTATATAATAAAAAAACGAATTCTAAATATAACAAACAAAAAAATTTAAATATATCATACAAACAATTAAATTAGGTCAAATGTTCTCTTCCTAGTCAGGAGGGAAACTATGTATACTAGTAATGGTATGAAAAACATTGATGGTACGCACAAGAAAGATTTTTAATTTTATTAATCAAAAACTAAAATTATTTTTATAATTTATAATATTTATAAACACAGTTTAATCTAAATCTTATTAGCTTGAATTTCACACAAAAGCATTAAAGAAATTAAATCGTACGAATTGGGGTTAAATTTAACTCTAAACCAAGATTAATCCGCACCTAATATATTAAACTATTTCTTGTAGAGAAAAAAATTAATTAACTAATAATTTATAGTTGTCAAGTGAAAATAACGATTATTGGGAATCGTTTTACCAATAATTAAATTTAATATAAATTAAATATCTATTTATAATAATAATAATAATAATAATAATAATAATAATTTTAGATGAAATATTAATTTTTAAAAAATAGAAAAGCAGATATTATTTCCAGTTGGTGTGAAAATTAATTATTATTAATGACTAAAGAGAAGAGGAGAAAATGGATTGGTTCGCTTACCGTTTGCTGAATTTGCTTGAGAGTTTACTGAAGAAACTAGTTCGACCACCATGTCCTGTAATGGCGGAGGTGTCTTGGGATTGAAGAGGCGACGACGGACCATAGGAACCTGCACCAGTATGATTACGCTGTCGATTTTGGCCGGAGTGGAACGTTGATCGGGAAGGTACATTACGTGGGAAAGGTTGTCGATTCGAGACCGCAGGGGAAACAGGCGGCCCTCGGCCACTACCACTCACTGCACTGGTGCCAGTACCTGCTATACCGCCTGTGCCACTGCTTACCACACTGAAAATAACAAAACAAATCCATGAAGAATTGATACTTTTCAACACTTAATTAAAATATATATATATATATAAAATAATAAATAAATAAAAAAAGATCCGTTTTAAAAAACTTTATTTTTTAAAATAATTGATTTCTGAAATTTTTAATAAATATCGGGAAAAAAATGAAATCATGAAAATGCTTGTTTTAAGTAATTTCATTTATTATTGAAATGAATATTATTGTTTTTTTTTAATTGAAATAATATATAAGTAATTAAAGAAAATTAAATTGATATAGAATAGTAAATTTATTATTCTTTTACACGCGAGGACTTATATAAATAGAATAATAAAGAATATACATATTTTTCTAAATTTATAAATGAAATGATTTGGTTCATTCTCAAAATAAAATAACCAATATTTTTACACCTCCAGAAAATCACTTCTAAAAATTTAATTATTATAATGGAGGGTTGAATATTAATTAAGGATTTTATAAAGAAGGTATCATTGACCTAACATCATTGAACACAGCTATGGTAGGAGTATGATTAATAAAAATTTAAAATGATTAAGAGTGTGATTCAAGAGTTCTAAGTCTTTCTAGTTACTTAACATTAACTCTAAATCAACTAAAAATATGGTTGCAATTTGATTCTAACCTAATAAAATTTTATTTTCTAATATTACAATTGAATATTTTTCTTCTAAAAATTTAGAATAATTATTATAATTGATATTTGATATCTATTACATTAATTTAATTATAATTAAATTTTAAAACATTATTATCAGCAGAAATAATAAATTTATATATTTTTTTAAATTAATATTAATAGAATCGAAATTTCAAATTAATTAACTCAAACAAACTTTAATAAATAACGGATCTTTAGGATAAAAAAATATCAGATCAAATGATTTTTAAGCGAAGCTAAAATAAAATAAATATATAGACAGATAACAACATACAAGCTATAATATTAGACTACATAAATGCAACAATAAATAGAAAAAAGCTTATAACATGCGGTTTTTACACAAAATTCATGCAGTGAGATTTTAATTTGAGTATATACTATTGGTTTTAGTATATATTAATTTCAAATGGTTTATATAATAGAATATATTGAGGTGCAGGTAAATTATTATTAAAGTTTTTAATTAAATAGATATATTATAATACTATACCGATTAAATGAGTTTTAATTGTTTTTCTTATTTCTATAGGTTAAAATTAGTTTTTATATTAATATTAGATTATATATTATTTTGGAATATTTATTATTTTGGAATATTTATTATTTTATTTTATAGTATCGATTTTTGATGATAAAAATGAATCATTTTAATGGAAGTTTAACACGAGATTGGATGACACCAAATGACACAATGATCAACATCAATATTTGTTTTAGAAGGAAATTGTAGGAGTGGATATCTATTAAAAAATTATAATAATATGCAAATAATTCTCTTAATCAAAAGTTTTAGACATTAAATGAATGAAAATAAATAAAAAAATAATAAAATAGAAGATAATCTATTTTAAAAAATATGAATATATATAGATATATTGTTTTTAAAATTTTCCATAATATTAGTTATAATAATGGATGAGTTTCCATCCAAATTTTTCCTTTAACATTTAATATATCTTTTTATTATTCTTTCTCCACGTAGTATCAAATAATTGTTAGTTTTATTTATAGGTAAATATATTAAAAATAAATAATAAAAATATATATATTTAAAATTATAACAAATTATATATTTGATAAAAGGTCCTCATTTACATTATCAATTTTTCTGTTATAAAAAATATATGGATGACCATTCAATGTCTGAAACTAATGATGTACACACAATATCTTTTAAAATATATTTAAAAATATTATAAAATACTATTATCAATTAAGCATCAATATAAAGAAGAAATTCACCTGTGCAAAAAAGTAATTAGCAAAATAAATAATGATAATAATAACACTTCAAAATAGATACCAAGCGAATAATTATCGTACATACAATCAATATTTTTAACCCAATTTTTATTATATATGATAGAAAGCAATTAATAGTTGAAATATTTTTAAATTGTCATTGCAGAGTGTGCCTAGAATCATCTATGATGTGCTAAAAGACAAAATCGATTTTTAGTTTCCAAGAAAAGTAAAAGAAAATAAAAAGAAAAACTAATAAAAATAATATATTAAAAGAAAAACAATCAAATAGACATTGAAATAAATGAGAGGTTTTTTAATGACACTTTAAAATTTAGTATATTTTTGATTCTGAAATTTTTTCTGTTCATTAAAATGATCAGTGATAGGTCTAAATAGTCAAATGGTAAACAACATGAGGAAGGGGGAAGGGTAATAATAACAGACAGGAGGGGAGAAATGGTAAGGAAGTGGATGCTGCGGCAATGAGCTTACGAGTTCTTCGAGGCCATCAGGAAAGATGGCAAGAAGTCTCAGCAACAGACGCCGTTCTAGAAAAACCAGAGGCAACTGTCAGAGAACCAGTCTTTGCCCTGCTACAGTATCCAAAGAATCAGGATTTCTAAGATTTAAAACTTTTATGTATTAAAAAATTTTAAAGTGATATTAAAATAAACTTCTGATCAGGAATATTAATTACTAAAATTTATAAATAAAACTTTATAAAAAATCATTAAACTAAAGGAAAATTATATAAATTTCATATATATGTATTTAAATTGAAATAAAAATAACAAGTTTCAATAATGCATATAGAACAATAATGGGAAATTTGAAAATTTAAAAAAGTGGTATGATTAATTTAATTTATTCAGTCATAATTTTCATCTTTTGGGACGTCTTTGTAATTTAAATATTTTAATATTTTATAATAGTTTGAAATGAATTAAAATAATAAATGTATTAAAATTTAATATTCATTTTTAAATGCGTTTGTATCTATATATTTATTTTCTTATAATCAATAGTCAATGATCATTAAAAACATGTGTGATTTGCTATTTTAGTAAAAGGTGATTGATATAAAGTTTTTAATACTATTAATACATATATTAGCATTTGCCAATTGTAAAGATAATTACTATAATTTGTTATTGATTCCGATTTAAAAAATTGTAAATACACAGATTATTAAAAAAAAAAATTATTTAATAATATAAAAATAATAAATTTATCAAAATTTATTTTTAAGTAAAAAAAAAAACTTTTTATTATTTGGATTGAGGAGGAATTGAATCAGATTAAACTATACTAAAATAAAATATTGAAAACATAAAATCGATTTAGTCAACTTTTCAAACTAAACTACAAATGAAAAGAAAGAAAAAAGTATTTCTTTCAGCAAAATAAAATAGATGAAAATATCAAATAAAAAAAGATTTAGATTGAAATGAAAATTCGGCAAAGAAGAGCGAGAAAGATAGGAAAAAAAAACAAAACTAAATCGAAAAAAAAAAATAATAATAAAAAATAAAAAAATGTGACCGGCATTAATAATTGAGAAAGAACTGTTCACATAAATTTCACATTTGTCAAAAAATAAAATAAATATAATTTAATTTTTAGTGGTAGGTGATTTATTAAATTATTTAAAAAAATTTTATTGTAACTTATTAGTATTGTCATAGATTTTTATTAATTTATCCAATTTCAAGGATAAATGAATTAGGAAAGTGAATAATTTATGAAAAATATCAAAAGATTTAATATTTATATTATTTAAAATTTAAACCATGATTATAGTAAGAAACCTTTAGTAGAAGGGTTCGAATACCAACAAATTCAATAAAAAAAATAATTAATATACATATATAAATGCAAATAAAACCCTCCAAATTTTTTTTTAAAAATGTTAGACCTTTAATTCTTAACCTTTCATAAATAAATTTAAAAATATTAATCAATTTTGTATAAATAATTTATTAATAAAATTTAATTTTTTATCTATCTATAAATTGAGAAGTGGAGTTGGTTATTAAAAAAAGCAAGCTAAGAAAAACGTGGTAATATAAGACATGATAAGAATTATAAATAATAAATGCTATTTTTTGGTAAATCATGTGAACAGCTCTTGAGTGGAGAGGTCATGAGGGAATTTAGGAAGGGGCTACCTTTGTCTTAAGGGATCGAAGTGGGCTTCTAAATTGGCGACGTGATCCGTACGACATGCCGTCGAGATGGACGCTGACTTGATGTGACCCTTTCCGGTTCGGGAGGAAACACCACTGTCGAGTAGGGCGGCGCCAAGGCTGGATTCCGCCATGTCGATTAAGGGATAGACATGGTTATTGACAAGAGACATTCACCGAGATTAACATTTGATGAGGGCACAAAGGCAAGGATAAGTAAGTGCAAAAAGGTACAAATTACAACTTCCATATTCAGTATAACGTTTAAATGATTGATGATCATGAAAGTTCAAAATGACATTGGATAAATCAAAAATTTAAAAAAAAAAAATATACTAATAATAATTATATTTAAAATCTTAGAAAAAAAGAGAACATTTAATCACAAAGAATGATTAAATTAAACTATGATATTTTATTGTGTAGACAATATAATAAAGATAGATATGATAATTAGGTGAGGATAGGAATTGAATGGAGTAGTCTCAGGTTAGAGATGGTTGAGTAAATGTGATTGCTTCGGCCACGAACTTTCGAGTTCACTAGCCATAAAAATAGATCGATAGGTGATTTCAATAAAATTTTCATTGTTAAATTGACGATGATCATCAGAATGATTAGGTTCATAGAACCATAATTTCAGTGAATAATTAAATTCTTATCAATATTTTTCTAAATAATTCTGTTATTTTAGTTACTTTTATTAAAATAAAATTATTGTTTATTATAATTGAGTTAAACAATTTAAATTCAAAATTTTCAAATATGATATTTCAAAAAGTGGTAACAGAATTATTTATTTATATAAAATGTATAATTGGTTCTTATTTACTTTATTTTTTATAATATACTATTTCTTCCTTATATATAAATATGTTAATAAATAAATTTTCTTAAAAATCAAATTAACAAGATTAATCATTAATTAAATATTTAAATATTAACTATATATCATTATATTAATCCAAATATTAATATATTTAAATGACATTGTTTCATTTTAATAATCAATTTTTTAAGAATTTATTATATGTTATAAAAATAATTATTTTCTTCAATTAAATCAAATATACTGAAAAATTTAAAATTATTGTAGATTTAATTATTAAATTAAAAAAAAAAGAGAAAAATTAATTTTAAAAAAATTACAGTATATGAAAAACAAAATAAGAACAAGGTCTAAAATTAAATAGTGCCAATTCGAGTGACAAAATCAATTATATATATATAGGTATATATATGTAAATATTTAGTGTCACATGAAAATCATGCATAATTGGCTTCTATGTTCATATTTGAAACGCAATATTGCTTCAAAGAATGTGCATTAAAAAAGCAATGGGACGATCAGCTTTTTATATTCGAATAATTCAGAAGAATTGATGAAAAAAAATATATTTAAATGAACTATTAATTTTAATTAACTAATGTAATTTGTTTACTATTTGGCTTTAGAAGAGCAAAGATAAAATTGAATATATTTTTTACTTTTTATATATAAATTCGTAATAAATAAAGGATTTTTAGAATTCTAAAATTCTATTATGCTTGATTTTTCCATAAAAATGTTTAATTACAAAGATTGATATATTTCATATTCTAAACTTGGATTATAAAATAATATAAAATGTAATTACTTCAATAAGAGTATATTTAAATTGATTTTTAATTGTGCAAATGGGTGGATGTTTGGGAATTGGAGCTCAAATTAGTGCTGAAAACGCCATTCAGGTCAAAAAAAAACCAAGCCGGGCGCAATATCGGGCATGCCCAGCCTCGGCTTTTTGCAGAAGGCATAAAAAAAGAGAGATATGTGAGTGGTGGGGGAATGGTATTAAAAAATTGAATCCCAGCTAAAGACAAATATGGCTGAAGTCAGAGCAACCGTCTTAAGAAAAAAAAAAGTATCTACAACACAATAATACAGTAACTAGTTACTAATGCAAATTCTTAAACAGTCTAAAATTTTGAATTAGTACATATCTGAAGGTAAACATAAATCAATATCATTTTGCCAAGCGAAGAATTCAATTCGAGGAGGAAAATAGGGGCTGCGAGGTGAAATATGAAAAGGGAGATTACAAGTTTCTTGATGAATGATGAAATGAATGGAATTTATGATAATTATTTTCAAATGTTTTTTTATAAATCAAAAATATGATATAAAATTGAATTTGATTGGTATAAAAATGAATTTAAAAAACTAATGAATTATCAATGATTTAGGAAATTAAAAATTTCTTTTAACAAATATAAATGTTATTCAAAATCGATAAAATTAGATTTTTTAAACTGGAATTACTAATATTTCATTTAAAATCATAAAATGGTATTTATATTAAAAAAAGGATAATGATCCATTATAGTAAAAAATAATTTATTTTCAGATTATTATATTTCATAGTTAAAAAAGTAGATGAGTAAAAAAAAGTGGGTAATAATAACTACTTAATTAGATTAAAATTATTTATCAGTGCAATTTTTAAATTATCATTGATAAAAGAAATAATTTGAATTTATATTTTAATAAGGTAAATTTATATTTACAAATATGTAAAAAGTAAATTATTATTCCAACTTCCGTATATTTATTTATTAATTATTAATAATCCAATTAGTAATGTTATTTTTTTAATTATTTATATATAATATATTAATATTGATTAATAAAAAGATTAATTCGTATGAAATGAGATGAGTATTTATTTGTTAATGATGAATCTTTTGGGTTAATTAGAATGTCATGGAATCATACCTGCTAGCATCCCCTCCAGCTGCATTCGTCTTTTCATTACTAGCCGCCTTAGCATCATAACTGATAGTACTTCTCCTTCCAACTGAGCCACCAGGTGTTAATACTCGATTACCGGACATTGTGTTCGATTTAGTTACTCCTCTAGGTTTCCCAGGACTTGTTCCACATACACTCGCTAATCAACAATTAAAAAAAAAACAATGAATTAAATTTCTATAATTTTATAAAAATATGAAAAATAAATATAAGAAATTTATATTTTAAATTTAAACGAATATATAAATTAATAACTATAATTCATATAAAAAAATGTTAATATCTAATAATATTATAATCCTAAATTTAAATTTATCGCCTGTGAGAGAAAATTTTAATTTATACATTTAAAAATATAAAAATGTTTTTAAAAAGTTCCGATTTTTAAATAAGAAAAATTATTTGATGAAGATAGATATACTATACTAATATCATATACTATGGAGACTCTTAGAATTATTAATGTCAATAAAATAAAAACTTAAGTCTTAAATTTAGTTTATAATTGAATTGAAAAATTAAATAATATAAAATCAAAGTTAAATAAATAAATATAAACATTTTCAGTGGAAAAAAGATTATTTAAGTCTAGACTATTGTATCATAGGATTTTATTCATTTTATTAATTATCAATGTTAGTATTGTATATGATAATGAAACCTCTTTAAAGGTTTTTTATTTTATAAGAGAACATTTATTTATCATTTAAGAATAAATAATTTCTCCAACTAAAAATTTTTGTTTTTATATTAATTTTCAATTTATTTTAGTGTTTTCGCAAATACACTCACTGATCATTGATATATTTAAAAAAATGACAAATAATAATTTATATAAATTAAGAATTTAAATAAATAAAGAAAATGTGGAAATAAATCAATAAAAGAAAAGGGATTTCAAAGAAGGAATAGAGCATTTCCACAAAAGGTATAATTGATATATCCTAGACACGTAAGTGAAAAGATCAATTTCACCTGAATCTAATAGAATACCAGGATGTTTGGCTGCAGCTGAACGATTTGCAGCCGCAGCTGCAGAATTCAGCCGAGCTGTATTTTCCTTGATAGTCGCTGAATCGACAGTATTTTGTCGTTTGAAATTGCTGCCAGTCACCGTATGGTTGTGATTAGATGAATTTGGTGTACCAGAGGGGACGCCTAATATTGGAAAAAAAGAAAAACAAATATATAAAATAATAATTAGAAAAATAATAATTTAAAAACAAATTTTAATTTAGAATTTTATTTAAGAGAAAAAATTTATTTAATTTTCAATTTATTGATTTTGTTTAATGGTGGTTAATTATATTCTATTAATATATGAATATAAATATATATACATATATTAATATACAATTTGATCTTCTGATAAATTTATAGCCATTTAACCTTTTTAATTTTAATTAACTCTAAATTTGTTTCTAGTGAAGATACACATATATTATACCCAAATTAAATTGATATTTTGAAGAAAATTTATTTTAAATGAAAATATGTAAATTTATTTTCAATTTATATTAATAATATATCTATTATATAAAAATAATATTTATATATTTATATCTACTTAAATAATACTTTATAATATATCAAGTGTATTACTTCCATAATAATATTTTTTCAAAAGGTTTGTGATTACATATTGTTATTAAGAGAGTATCAATTATGTCAATAATAAATTATTATTATTATTATTTTTTAAGTAGTTTTGAATTATTTTTAATACACAATTTTCTTATTTTTAAGCTAAATAAAACTATTAAAAATTTCAATTTGGTTTTAAATAAAACAAAAAATGCATAGGGAAAAATTTTTTCATAGCGAAATATTTATTATTTTAATTTTGGGAATAAATAACTTTAAAAATTTAATCATTCGGTATTTTATAAAAAGGTACATTTAATTTTATAAAATTAATAGAAGCTATGAATTTACCAGAAAATTAGTAAAGATGAGAGTTAAATTGAATTATTTATTTTTGATACATATTCATAAAAATATATTATTTATATTATTTTAAGTTTAAAGGAAAAGAATAAGAAAAATACAACTAAATATTTGCTAATGTTTAGGTAATTTGCAAAATAATTTAAATAAAAATTAAAACAAAAAAAAAAAAATGAAAATAAACTAAAATAGATTATAATATGAAAATGATTTATGAATGAAAGTTTGAAGCATTCAAAAAAGCAAATATATCTAATAAAAAAATAAATATTAAATAAACGAAATGTGAAATGCGTAAATAAATCATGGTTCTGTCATCAGAAGAGCCACTAAAATGGAAAAAAATAAATGATTAGTGTCAAAAATTAAATTAATAATAAAAAAAAATAAAAAAATAAATATTATATTTAATTAAATAATAGATTATAATATAATAAATCAAATTTCAAAATTATGAATGTTTAATAATAATTATTTAGAGATATAGATTTAATTAAAACAAAGTTATTTTAATTTTTGAAATTTGATTATTATTATTATAATTATATATACTTAAATTAATAAATTAAACTATAAAATTTATCTATTTGATTATAAATAAAGTTAAAATAAATAAATAAATAATAATAATAAAATGAAGATATGCTATCTATAGGAGAATCTAAAAAAAACAATAATTAAAAACTTGTATGAAGAGCTGTAAACCTAATAAATTTAATTTAAAAAAAACAAAAAAAAAATCAAAAATAAAAAAAAAAAAATTTAAAATTGATGGCGAATACAATTGAGGCCAATATTAAATATTTCATTAAAATATATTTAGACTATTTCAAATTCCAATAGATAATTATTTTTAACGAATATCTTAAATAAACACAATGATTGTTTATAAACAAATAGAAATAACTATTTTAACAAATTTAATGTTAATAAAAATATAAATTTTATATTTGATTTTGAAATTGCTCAAATAAATTTAATAGAATTTTTTTCCAATATATTTATTTTTTATTATATATATTCCCTGGATAAATGGGCGGGTAAGGCGGGAGACGGCCAAATTTGGAGGGGCACCGATTTACAAATAATTTTCTTATATTCATTATTTAAATAATATAAATGTGAAAGGGCGTCAAATTTTGTTTTGTCCGGGGGGTTCAAAACCTTAGAATAGGTCTTATATATATATATATTAATCAAGTCCAAAAGTTTTCTTTTGAGCATTTGTAGATTTTTAATATAAATTTAATAGATGTTATTTAATTAAGAATTAATGATGTATATTAATTAAAAAAATAATTATTTCAATCCTAAAATGAGAAAATTGGATGACCAAAGCATTTCTCATAAAAAAATTCAATTTTCGATATGAACACGAGATTTGATAAGAAACAAAATTGTACTCAATATTGGCTCAAATTGTGATTTGATATGAGGATGTAGATGCAGCATGTGCGAGGCGAGCGATTCTGAACAAACGAAAGAAGAACAAAAGAAGAATCCCAGAGTGCGTGCGTGGGGTGTGCGGGGAGCGCGCACCCGCTTCCTGAGGTGCTGCTGAGCTGCTGCTGGTCGCTGTTGCTGTTCCTTCGAATCCTCCTCCGCATCCTCCGCTGGCTGTTGTGCTGGTGGTCGTGGTAGAGGTACTGGTGGTGGTACTGGTGGTTGTGGTGGTACTGGTGGAGTTGGTTGTAGTGTTGGACTCACGCAAGGTCTCGCCGCCGCTGCTCGCTCGACGGGATGGCTTCGCGTTAGTCGCCGAGATGGACCGATGGACCCCGCGATGCACGTGAGATGGGGACTGGGCGCTGCCTGTTGTCGCCGTGCCAGCCGCGCCGCCCGCCGCACTCGCCGATGTTGGTGGGATGTTCCGCAGGGACAACGAGCTTCCGCTTCGCGAACCGTCGCTTTCCGGCTGCCGGGCAACGCAATGCAATCCGTAATAGCCGTGGTGGAGCGCCAGGCCTTGGCACGAACCCATAAGAAAATAGAGCATTTGAGAAGGAGGAAGAATTTACTGTTCGTTTCCTTTGCAGCGAAGTAAATTTTCATTTTGTAGATCTTACACGAGGAAAAATACAAAAGTATAGGCAATTTCCTAAACAATCTGACCAAAGAAGAAATGGTCCTTCCAAAAGAAAAAGAAAATTTTCACCAAAAATACTTACCTGTTCTTAGTGGGTTTGTATTGTAATCGAAATACTTGAAGAATCAACTTATGCATCATTCAATCAATGATGAGTGTTAGAATATAAAAATACTTCAAATTAAGAAGTAAAGAATTAGAATCGAGAGATAGAATTCACCGAATAGGTGAAATATATTTGAAAAAAAGAAAATACTCTTTCATTCTTGGAAGAAAAGAAAAAAATATGATCACTAGTATGAAAGAAGATACCAGTTAATCAATTTATGAAAATGAGAGTGTTTGATGAAAATCTTATCTATAATTACTATTCAAAATGTTTAAATTTTTTTTTGTATTAAGGAAAAAGAAATTTCAGTTTCGTTGATGATTTATAAATCACAAATAGGAAGATGATAATAGAAGATCGAATTTTATAAATTGCCTTTACTTTTTAATTTTTTTCCTAGTGTTGTCTATTTATTTTTTATATTTTCTTGTAGATACGGTGCAGTCAAAAAACACAAACTAACACATAAAAAAAACACTGCCATGAGCGGTCGAGAATTAAAGCTGCAAAGATAGGAAGCAGTGGGTTAAATCCTTGTTGCTTTTAGGGGATGAAAAATAAGAAAATAAAAGAAATAATAAATCAACAACAAGGATTCCAGGAAATAGTAAAGTACTTTCCAAGAGTATAGTAGAGAGATTATGTTAGTTTGTCAAATATTAATCATTAAAAATTTAAAATAAAGAGGGGGTAAACAAAAAAATATTCGATTACATTTTTTTTCTTCTAATTTTAAATTGATATTTATATACTAACTTTATGATAGGATATCATTTTTTTATAAATCTAGGAAATAAATAAAAGTAGATTTTTGTTATTTTTTTTTTATAAAAATCAAAAAAAAATATGAAAAAGTATAATTGATTTCATAGATGAATTTTGTTATTAATATACTCTTGAAATCCGAAATAATTTTATAAAATAATTCTACTTTTAAAGTTAACATTAAATACAAAATAAGAACAAAGCCTAAAATTAAATAATGCCAATTCGAGTGACAAAATCAATGATATATATATATATATAGGTATATATAAATATTTAATGACACATGAAAATCATGCATAATCAAATAAAATATGAAATAGAATAATTGATTTCATAGATGAATTTTGTTATTGATATACTCTTGAAATCTCAAATAATTTTAAAAAAATAATTCTACTTTTAAAAAGTTAACATTAAATAGTTATTAATATTTGATCCAATAAATTTAACAAAAATAATTATAACAAATTATAAATAAATAAAAATTTGGATGACAATATTATGACAAACAAACATTTGGCATGGTTATGGATTATGCTTTACTAGGTCCTGCCTAATCTGCTTACAGGGTTCGGTGCTGAAAGAATTCAATTAGGAAAGTGTTAGTTGGAATTTAGGTGCATAACGCTACTCACATCTGAGGATTTTCTTCCTAATAGGAGGTAAGTGGCGAATACGTCATCATATTTAGCATTTGCGAGACTTTCCTCAATCTCAGTTCTGTTGTAGCCCATGGTCACAAGAGCTTCTGTAACAGTGTATAGACACTTGATTACACCTTGAAAAAAAAACATGACAGAGACAAAAACACGTGTTAATATGGCTGTGTTAGTTATGAAGTAAACCCATGCCGATGATTTCTGCCTGGCTATTAGTGCTGCGACTCACGGGGCTGGTTCTTATTAAATCAAGCAAAAAAAAAAGATCAAAAGAAATAGGAAAGTAATGTATGTCTATTCCCTCTGTCCCAAATTATGTTATATATATATTTATTATTTAAAATGTTTTGATTGTTAATAAAAGTTTATATAATATCATGTTAATCAAATAAATTATTTCTAATTTGTTTCTTAATGGTTGGAAAAAAAGCAAAAAGAGAAGAGAATCAAACCACACTAGCTTACAAAATATATAATTAAAGAATGGTGTATAAGAAGATACTGAAAATCTAAGCAATTGACTTATAAGCAACGCAGTGAAATATAACAGACTCTCAATGCCATTAAAAAGAGACTTAATTTGATAATGTCTTTTGGACACTTGGTAAATTTCGTGTTCTAGAAGAGAAAAAGCAATTTTAGTCTAATCTATAGAGGACAGTAGGAAATAGTCAGTCCCAAGCTTGTAGGTGTATCATCCAAGATCGATTCGTTTCTGACTTGTAACTTTACAAAATTAAAAAAATAATTAAATTTAAATACTAAATAAAATAATAAAAGATTGATTTATTATAAACTAATAAAACTAATTGTTAATTTTGTATACCATTTGGTACAGAGGGAGTATTATTTAATAGCATTTCTAGTATTATTAATATATAAGTTTATAATGAAAAGAAAAATGTATTAAAGAGGTCTATTTTATAATATTTATATAATTAATAATAATTTAGTTAATTTGTGAAACAATTAGTGCCCAAAATATGAGAAATAAAAAGAAGAGGTGGGTGGTAGGTGGGGTGGGGGGTGGAGAATGAGATTTTAAGGTTTGCTGGTGAAGATATGCACAGAAAGCAAAGCCCGGTGAATCTAGCTCTAAGCGAGGTGAATCCACCGACAAAAAGCACTTAAAGAACTCACCTATCCTCTTCAAATCTTTATAATCCGGTTCAGGTTCCGAATATGGTTTCAATTCGTCATCCTCATATCCCATATTCATCCATTTATCTTTCATTATATTTTCTAAAGAAGCTCGTTTACTGGGGTTCAATACCAAAAACTTCTTGAGCAAGTTTTCACAATCCGTTGACATATAGAAGGGTATCCGATATTTGCCACGAAGTACACGTTCACGTAATTCGCGCAACGTTGAACCATCAAATGGTAGGGAGCCGGACACAAGCGTATATAGGATTACACCCAACGACCATACATCCACTTCCGGGCCGTCGTATTTTTTCCCTTGGAATAATTCAGGGGCCGCATAAGGCGGACTCCCACAAAAAGTGTCCAATTTATTCCCTGGGGTGAACTCGTTGCTGAAGCCAAAATCCGCGATCTTGATGTTCATCTCACTGTCCAGCAGTAAGTTTTCCGCCTGCCAATATTAGTGTTGGCTTAAATTTCATTTCTAATATCATTTCAAAATATATATGTATATGCTATATAAAAATTATCGTTATTGTTTTCCACTAATATTTCAAAACAAACAAAGAATATTTTCATCGAATCATATACAAAATGAAAATAAAAATTATTCAATTTTTGAAAAATATTTTTTATAATGTTTTTGAAATATATACTAAAATATATATATATAAAATAATAAATAAATTTTATTACCTTTAAATCGCGATGTATTATCTTTTTTTGGTGACAATACTGTACAGCCGAAACAATCTAAAATAAAAATTCATTTAAATATATCTTTTACATATTTTAATTTTTTGAAGAAATCTTATATTCAAAATAAATAATATATAATATATATATTCCATACAATATATTGAATATACTATATATGTAAAATTATTGTTAAATAGTTTTAAACATATAATAATCAAGAGAAAATAATTTTATTTTTCTTAAGTTATATTCTTCTGTATAATTTTTAACATATCCTTGTATTTTGTATTTAAATATTTAAAAATGGCCATTTTAAATTCATGAATTCTTTTTTTTTTGTTATATTATTTCTAAAAAATCACTATATTCTTTTATACGATAGAAAATTCATCTAAATTCATACAGTATAATATCGTCATATTCTCAAAAATCATTTGAATAAATTAAATTTATGAATACATTTTTTTTTGATTGATAGAGATGAATAATTAAATAGACGAGAAAGAACATTCAATCAAAAGAGAATTATTATGTTGAATTTTGAGTTTGATATTTATAGATTTGTTAGCGTATTTTTTTTGCTATAAGAACAGATTCTGTATGCAACTAATCATTATTAATTACTAATGTTTCTTATTAAATATAAAGCATTTAGTTATATAAATCTAAATTAATATAATAAGATAACATATTTAATATACTAGTATATCAAAAAATAAGAGAAATATAATTTAATTTAAAAAAAAAAAATAATAATTAAATAATCCAAGATGACAAATTGAATAAATTTTGTATTTTTTGTATTGATAAAAAAAAGTTTTTTTTTTTTTGTTTCTTGATACGTACCTGCCTAAATTTAGCCCGAGCTTCTTTTTCTTTCATTCTACCATGAAGTACGAGGTAGTCGAATACCTCTCCTCCAGAGGCATACTCCATAACTAAGTATAGGGTTTTTTCAGTTTCGATAACTTGAAATAGTTTTACGATGTTTGGATGATCGAGCATTTTCATAATCCGCACTTCTCGGAAAAGCTAAAATAATATAATTATTAAGATTATTAAAATAAATAATTAGTATAGTTTTAAAGGTCTAAATTATTAGTAAATAAAAATAAATAAATATTACCTTTTGTAAACTTCCAGGGTTGAGTTGTGTTTTGTCTATTATTTTAATTGCAACCTAAAACAGATCAATAACATTAAACATTTTTTAAATAATTAATTAATAAATAAAGTTTGGCTAAATAAATGAGAGAAACTATGCACAATTTTATAAAGAAATCGAAAAAGTAAGAGAAAGAAATATTGATTAATTCTTAATAGATTGGTCTGATTAAATAAATAAATAAATGATTGTAGAAAGTTCAAGTCTTAAAAAGAAATTCAAACTAGTATTTTAACCATTCCATGATTTGAAATAAAAACAATAATGATGATGATAAAATAAATATTATAATGTTTGTGAAATGAACAGTTTGAGTATAAATATAAGCTCGATTAATTTTGATTTAATTGTTTTTAATCTGTAAGGTAAAAAATTTAAAAATTACATTTTTTTCAATAATATGGAAGTATAAAATGGAGGGTAGACTTTGCATGTAAAAATACCCCACTGATTTAATTAAATATAATTTTCTTAATATTTTAGTTTCATTTGCCTTTTCCGTACTAAAAGGTTATAACCTAAACTACTATGGATCATTCCCCTCCCCCATAATTTTGTTCCTGGGAATGTAGTCCATGTTCAATAATATTAATTTAAATTAGTTTTATCTTCATCATAAAAAGAGACAAGGAAATAAATTATAAACTAGAAATTTAATTGAAATATAAGGTTAATTTCAACATTTAAAAATGTTTCATGTGAAAGGTTTTTTTTTAAAGAAAAGGGGGGCTCACCCCAGCACGGAGGGTTCTTTTATTTCATTAATAAATTTATTAGAAATCCTACTCTCAAATCATAAAATTTTAACCATAATAAAAGAATATAAAATTAAACCGAAATTGATTTAATAAAGTTGGCCATTTTCGAAAAGAAAATTTTAAGAATATGATGGGGGAAGGTAGTGGATTTATTTCATAGAAAAAGAAACTTACAATCACCGAGAAAAAAATGCAACAAAAAACCTGGATATGTCACTTTCAGATCCATTTCTTAAGGTTTAAAAATAAAATTCTGAAAGTGCTTAAAGTTTTTTTTTTTTTTTTTTTTGCTTTTTCGGAATATATCTCCATTTAGCCAGCTTTCTCAGAATTGTTTATTGTTTTTATTTTATTTTGATTTATATATCGATGCTCTCGGCGAGGTTTGAACCCTCGAACTCGAGTCGGCTCCCGGTCTTTAAGAAAAGTTAACATTTTAAAAAAAAATAATGTACTACTCTACTCAACCACTTCAAATAGATTGTAGAGATTGTCATATGTAGTTACATTTTCTATATATTTTTTTTATATTATTTTATCATCATAATTATATTTTTAACCCTTTAATGTAAAGGCTCAGGTTAATTCGACCGAAATACATGTTTCAAAAAAAAAAGTTCGTTAAATGAAATGGATGGATATATGTATTCCTATCCAGTATTTAATCTATAATTTTTATCGTTCAAATGGAAATTATTAATAAATTTTAACATAATAAAAAGTTAATATTATAGTTGTAAGGCAAAAAAAAGGGTTGACTGTCTATCACAATTTCGAGTGGATGCCTACCTCTTTTCCAGTGGGCACGTGTTTTGCTAGTTTGACTTTTGCAAAATTGCCTTTTCCGATGGTTTTGAGCAACTTATATTTGCCAATGTGGGGCTCATCGGTGGTGCGGCTTCGGCTCGAGGACATCCGGACGCCGCCCCCAGCCGTCGCCTGGGCGCCACCGCCCTCGCCGCCAGCCTAAAATACATCAAACACAAAACAGTTAGTTTCCTGTGAATGGCAACACTTCTTTACTAATTGTTCATTCATTCTCTGACCAATCATGCATTTAATTTTCATTATGATTATATCATATTTTACGCCCCTCTTAAAAATAAAACAAACAATTCAAGTTTAAAAAAACCCTTAATTATTTTTTTTTTACTAGATTTAGACATCAAATTAAATAGTTAAATTGGAATAAAACTTATATAGCGATGGAGAGATAATCATCAAGATAAAGAAAATAGTAAAATGTTTAATTTTTTAATAATTTATTAATTTTTTTATACTAATTTAACTAAACTAATTAAAGCAATTTTACCTATTTATAAATAAAATAGTAAATTTCTAAATAAGAAAAATTTTATAGCTAAAAGAATATACTTAAATTAAATGGAAGAAATCATTTAATTACAAAACTCAAGTATTTCTTTTTTAATTTAAACTTAAAAATTAATTTTATATGAAAAAATAAAATTATAAAAATTATAAATGTTCTTGTTTTGGATTAAAAGTTATTTAAAATTGACAACTTTTATAATTATTATTATTTTGTTTTTTAATTTTCTTTGGGGGTAACTAAATTATAACAGAAGCAAATGAAGAGAATTAAAAACAAAAAAAAAAAAGAAAATATCTCAAACCTTAAAAATAAACTCTAAAACTTTTTTAATAAATTAGAATTCCAATAAATTAATGAACATTTAATTTTTAGAAAGTTAATATAAAATAATTAAAATTGTCATTATATATATATATATATATATATGAATTTAAATAAATCATATATTATAAAGATCTAAATAAAACTTTACTTGTTTCTAAAGTAAAAATGATCTTCCAGAGTCAAATTAAAAAATCCACATTTGATATTACTTTCACTCTTATTTAGGTAAGCATATTAAAAAATTGAGTTCAATATATATATATATATATATATATATATATATAGGTAAATATTTATATAGTTTCACCGGAAAGAAACTTTTTATGTCCTCCAAAACATCTTTTCAAGATTTTATCATTTTTCAGTTATAAATAATAATAAATAGTAATAGTAATAATTTTGGGTTAATAAGATACGTAAAAAAATTGAATACCAAATTTCGACCAAATAAATATATATATATATATATATATATATATATATATATAAATAGAATTTCATAAACGATTAAAATGTATGAGGAAACAAAAAGATGGATTAGAAAAAAGGTATGAAAGATTTTGAAGGAAAAAAAAACATAAACAAAGAAGAGGATCCCATCAACTATTGGAATTATAAATTAATGATGAGGTTTTTTCAAAAGCATTTTTAATTATTATTTTTTAAAATTCTGTCTCGACAAAATAAAAACAAATTCTTTCAAATTTTGAATTATTGTAATTTTATATTTAGCATCAAACAGAATTGTATCAATTTATATAAGGTATTAGTCAGAAATCAAGGAAATTAATTATTTACGAATTCATTAGGAAAGGAAACGAACCTAGACAATCGTTAAATATGAAAACAACGACTTTCTGCACAGCAATCATCATCTCATACATTGGATGAAAAGATTAAGATTTAATATTTGTACTACAGAGAATGTTCAAATGAAATAATTTAATTATTGATTTAATCATTGTTCTCATTTGTGTTTAGAATTATTAAATAAATGAATATCCATCGATGCAAATGACAAAGTGGGACATAAAAATAAAATAAACCAATATCAATTACCTTGCAATTCTTTGAATTATTACATTTTAAAAATAATTATAAGTAATTTTCGATTGTTATATTGTTAGCATAATTTGACTTGTATATTTTAAATAAGTGCAGCATTTAAAACTAAATCTAGCTATTATAAATATATATATAGTAAATCTAAATACAATATCAAACATTTTTAGATGTTTAATAAATAGTAAATGGTGTTTTTTTTCCGAGGTATAGAACTTTAGGTTGGCATTACTGTTCAATTTGACGACCGATTTAACAGCTGTCAAGTGATTTATTCTCAGTTTGGTTTGGCAATTCATCATGAATAGACTCACGCCTGAACAACGCTTGCAAATAGTGCAATTTTATTTCGAAAATAATGGTTCTGTGCGGAATACGTATTGTGCACTACGTCCATTTTAGAAGCTATTGCTACTGTAGAGCGTAGCATTAAGGAAGACCCGACAGTCAATGGTGATCGGTATAGAGACATGATTACTAACTTTTTCATATGCCAGAAATCATATATAAAATGTAATGCCACAAGATTATCTTTGGTATTAATAAAATTCATGTCAATGAATAATCCATCGTTGTTTTTTATTGCAATTTAAAGTTCTATACCTCTAAAAGAAACACCCTTTATAAAGAAAATGAATAGACTGATTGGAAAATAAAGAATAGAATTGAGAACCTCTCATAAAATAGTTATTAAGTTAATGGCAAGTAGATACTTAAAATATATGGTATAATTAAAGCCAGCAGCAGTTTTTTTTTGTAAACAAATGATTTCTGAAGATACGTGATAAAAGAATAAGAAAAAGAATGAATAGAATTTACTTTTTTCATTAATTAATTAAAAGAAACAATAACAAACAAACAAACAAGATAATTGCACTGAGATGTTTTGTTAGTTAAAAAATAATGGGACATTCAATGAAAAAAAAAGAAAGAGAAAGGTGTTCGAACGTAGTGATTAAAAGACCTTTATAGAAGTGGTTAAACAAATTAGCCATTATATGAATTATAATAAAAAAAAATGGGACAATTTTTAAAGACATCATGGAAGAAATTCAATTAGGAAGTTGAAGGGATTTTTTAAAATGCAGTTAAAAATCATTCCATCCAAAATAACTAGATTAGAACAATTGCTTAAATGATAATAATTATATATCTATATATATAATTATCACATTTTATTTTATTTGTATTTTTATATAATTTAAAAAAAAAATGTTTAATAATTTAAATGAATGTTTTTCCTACCGTTTCTAATTGTATATCTTATCTTTTGGTTATATATTGAAATCAACTAATGTATTATTCATTTAGATGATCCTATAAATATAAAGATAGTGGCTGTTTGGAATCAATGGGCTGATTAGTTAGCAAGTTAACAAATAGGTTACTGATAGTCGCATTAAAGCGGAGGAATTAAACAAATTATTCTTTATTTTTAGATAATTAAAACTACCTCATGTCCCTATTTTTAAAATAAGCAATAAAAATAAAAATAAATATTAAATTAAATTTTATGGCAATATTGTTGTCATTAGTTTAGCAAGATGTCCACATCGCCTGCTTGTATTCATCCAGGACCCCATCTCCCCTCCCAAATATATATATATAATTCAAATGTAAAATTATAAAAATACAAAATTAGATATATATTTTCTCATCGAGAAATCAAAATTGCATTGAAAAATGAAAACGTGTCAAGTAATGACCCACTTTCGGTTGAGCTACATTTCTCAAAAGTTGAGAGAAAACTACGAATTTTGAATAATTCCCGTATACCAAATTTCATTATTCTAGCTCAAACCGTTTATGCGTAATCTTGTCTTCATATATATATATATACAGAGAGAGAGAGAGAGACATTTTTTCTCAACCTTAGTGAAAATGATTCAGGAACCTTCAAAACGTATAAAAACATCAAAATCACGACATTGAAAATTTTCGTGATCGCAATACGAGATAGTAAAAAGCAGTGACCTATTCTGAGACGGTTCAGAATGGCCTGCTCTCTTCTCAATATTGAATATTTTTAGAATGGACAAATGATTGGTTTAACTCTCTTAAGTAATTCCTTCCCACTCTTGAGTCCAAATTTTATAGATTTTATTTTTCATATACTTAAGAGAGTCATTTAAATAGATTTCAAGGAAGTCGAACTCTATTTTATTAGCTCCTAATTTAGCTAGTTGGTCGGCAGCCTCATTCCCCTTGATGCCTTTATGCCCGGAGATCCATAAAAAGTAGATATGCTATTCTCCGCCTAAGCATTCATAATAAATTTCTTGTATTTTTTGTATCAGGGGATGTGCAGCGTTATATTCTCCGATAGCAAGGAGGGTACTTTGAGAGTCACTTATTATAATTATGTTTCTCAAACCTCTGGTTTTAATATAGGAGAGAGATAATTTAATTGCTTTCAGTTCGGTAATAAAGATGTTGGAAATGGCGGGGAGTCTAAATTTTCTCTCTATATTTTCAAATTTGAATGCACATCCAACCTTTTCATTTGTTTTAGAGCCATCTGTGAAAAATAGGGAATAATTGGGATTTTAATTGATTGAAACATTCGGTTATATCTGTTGTTGCATGTGGTCTCTTTTTGAAATTTTGTAAGATCCCAAATAATTTGAGACCTTTTTATAATCCAGGGAGGTTTGGGGGGGTTTATATATGCAACTTGATGTTTATAAATTTCCTCTAAAATGTCGAGATGGCATTTCATTCGAATTACCAGAGGTTTAGTGGATCTTGGCCTTGAGAATTTGTTCATGTTTACTGGTTTCGAGAGTAATTTAAATGATGGATGATTTTTTAGTGATATTTTCAAAATGTAATTTAATGATAAAAAACCTCTCCGTACACGAAGTGGAGCCTCACAACATTCCACAAGTAAACAATCAACAGGGGTAGTTCTAAATGCGCCGAGTACAATACGGAGAGCCATATTGTGTACCGGATCAAGGCTTTTTACAACGACATCTCTAGCCGATAAATAGACTGGAGAAGCATAGTCGATTCTACTTATAATAAAAGCTCTGTTGACTCTCAGGAGCACGGTCGAATCCGCACCCCAACGAAATCCTGACAGAACTTTCAACAAATTCATCGACTTGAGACATTTTGTTCTAAGTTGTTCAATATGAGGTTTCCAGTACAATTTTTTATCCAAAACAAGCCCTAAGAATTTGACGGAATCCTGAAAGACTTACATTGAGCGTTAAACGAGAATCAGCCTGTGTTCTTAACCTACTTATATGTAAGCAAGAAGTCTTCCTAAGGGAGATTTTAAAGCCATGTTCAAATGTCCAAGAACTTATGTTATTTATAGCCAGTTGAAGTCTATTTTTGATGGAGTTTAAATTGGCTGATTTGTAATAGATACACAGATCATCTACGAAGAGCGAATGTTGAACTGGGTATCTAATTACAGATGAGATATCGTTAATGGCCATATTAAAGAGAGTAGTACTCAAAACACTACCTTGGGGTAGACCATTTTCCTGTTTATATGATTGAGAAAAACATATCCAATTCGAATCTGGAAATGAGGATTCGAAAGAAAGTTTATAATTAATTATAAGTTTTCGATTATCTTTGAGGATGATCGGGAAGTGATCGGAGCTACATAAATTCGAGTGTGTAATCCAAGAAAATCGATCATAAATAGATGAAGACCCTAATGAAAAATCGAGAATTGAAAAGCTACCATATGCGTAACTAAAATGAATTGGATTACTATTATTTAAAACCGAAACGGTATTATCAACTAGAAAAAGACTCGAATATTTTCCCTATGGAAGAAGATCGGATATTCTCAAATAAGCAACTTCTGGCGTTAAAATCACCAAGAAGGAGAAATAAAGGGGGTATATAATATATATATAATTTAAATTTTATCAAATATATTTGAATATATTTTTCATCTCCAAATGAAAATCAAGTTATTTTAATTAATTTGTACCATTTTAAAAAACAAATTTTTAATGGGTCATTTTTAGAAAACCCATTTAACAATTGTAATAAAAATAATTAAAAAATTGTAAAACTTTTAAAGTTTATAATAATAAATTGTATAAATTTGTTAAAAGGTCGAACGATAGCGACTAATCTTATTATAAATTAATTAATTTCAATTAATTATTTAAAAAGAAAAAAAATTGCCAGAAGTAAAAAAGATTAATATTTAATATGTGAAAGGCCAAGGTTAAGTAATAAAATAAAAATAAATATAAAAAATAAATGACATAGTATCAAAGGATGGGAATGCATGGAGCAAAGTGTGAAGATCCTATAGAAAGTAGAAGCAGGAAGCTGCGCTTTCTAATCGCGATCTTCCATTCAATCAATCAAATCAAGCTCAGGCAAAATAATAAAGTTGTCAATTAGTGGATTTTCATTCATTTTATTTCAATAAAATTATACCTACTTATTAAGGTATTGGATAGTAATAAATGAGGGTTTCTCTTGACTTATCAAAGGGAATTTTGATTAATAAATTATGATATCTTTTATTTGAATTTTTTGTATTATTTAATAGAAAGAAAAATAAAATTGACTTCAATAATTTCTAAAAAAAAAAGCTGGAGTGTCTCCACTCGACTATCTCGCAAATCTGGCGAGATAGTAAAAAGGCTCAAAAATAAAATAAATTAATCTTCAATTAAAATATATCTATATATTTCTGTGGCTCTACGGAAATCGAAAGTTTTTGGCTGCAGCAACCATATTTCTCCAAGTGTCCCTATCCTGAGCCACAACCATCTCCCAACTCTCTTACGTCCCTTCCTACATTGTCCACCCACCGCTTCCTTGGTCTTCCAAGCGGACGTTTACCAATCGGTCTCCCCACCAATATATTTTTATATATATTTTTCGCCATTTATTCCTCTCCCATTCTAGCCACGTGCCCTGTCCATCTCAACCTTCTCGATTTGATAACCCTAACTATGTCTGGAGATGCATAGAGGTCATGCAATTCCTCGTTTTGCAGTCTCCGCCCTTGCCCGGTGACCTCATCTATTTTTGGCCCATAAATGCTGCGAAGAATCAATCCTATTCTCAAATACTCTAAATCTACTATATAAATATTCTGTAATAGATTCAAAATATATATATTCATAAAAAATTAAGATCGGATTTGTTTTTAGTACGAGTATTAATCAAATTTATTTCTATTTTAGAATGATAATTTTTAAGAACCTGAGGACCTTCCCTTCCAGCTCCTTTAACTATATTATAAAAAATAACTATAAGACTAAATTAACTGATTTCCTTAAATTTTAGTTATTTATTTTTAGTTATTTGATTTTGGTTAAAATAAAAATACAAATAAAATTTTAAGGAAATCAGTCAATTTTTTAACCAAAAAAAAAAAAAAAAATTATCCGTCCATCCTTTTGTTTATTTATAGAGTGTGAATAATGCCCGTTAAATTTAAATTATTTTTTTTAATGGCATAGATTAATTATTTTCCCAGTTGAAAGTTGAATTTATAGTAGGATATGCGGGCTCTGAAATTCTAACAAGATTATAAATTCATTTATAAAATATATCTATGAACATGTCCCATTATTATATGCGCTGTTTAAATAATTGAAATCTTTTGGTATAATAGGAGATCGTAAAAGTATATTCTACTCATCACCAGATTCAATTACTTTGTTTAAATAGAATAAATGATAATTGATTTTAGAAAAGATAAAACACACGTTTTTGGCAATAGAAAGGAACGAAAGGAAATTCCAAAGAAAAATCATTACAGGAAAAAAATATAAGGAGGTAGAAGAAAAAAAATTTGAATACATTATCAATGAGTAATGTGAAGAAAAAAAAACTTAAGATAGCCTTAACATTCCACTTGATAGAAAAAAATAGAAAAATGGTTTGTTTTCAATTTACCGGATATATGGAAAAGTCAATAATTTTAATAAAAAATGAATACTATTTAAAGTAAAAAAAAAAAATAAAATAAAAAGGAACTAAGGAAAAATTATTAAGCATTATGCAGTTTGTTTCCTCAATTTGTTGTGATCTAAATTCTTTGTATCAATGAATTAGACATAATTATATAATATAACAAATAATTTATTTTTATTAATTATTTATAAGTTTTTAATCTTATTCATAATTTTAGATATCTAATTCAAAAGTTAGGGCCTATCTTTTAGGAGTTATTGTCATTTCTAATATTTTTAAAAATATTATTCATATTTGACATTACGCCATTAATAATAATATTATGAATTAAATATTAGTAGGTAAGGAGAACAAAATGAAAAATATTAAAGAAATGTACTAAATTTATATTGCTAAATTTCATAAACTACGTAATGCACATTTTTGAATATTTAGATGGTTTTAAGATTATCAGCTTAATTCGAAGAATTCGAGAAATATTTTCAAAGAAAAAGAGAAATTACTCCAAATGTGAGCAATTGAAGCCCCGCGCGTTTTATGATTCCTTCTCCAGATTGAGTATATATAAACTATTATATATGTACATAATAAGTCGATTTTTAACGTTCTTAAATTTGATTTTAACTTATGTATTACTCAAAACTCTTAAGTATATTAAAAAAAGGAAATATGTAATTATTATGATAAAGGGTTGTTAGGAATATGCATGCAAGTTATGTATGTAATATATCACAAATACAATATGATTTGAATCAAAAAATAGTATTTGAAATGCAAATATCTTGGGATTTAATAACCTATTTTAATTAAAATCATTCGATGTTTTCGTTTATATTCAGATTTCAATCACTAGGTTAAAAATAATAATCTAGCTCATAAATTTATAATATTAAAATGAATAATATGCAACAAATAGGGGTGACATTCTTTTAGAAAACTGAATAATGAAAAATGTATCAAACACAATATATATATACAATATATTTAAAATTTCTGTACAATAAAATATCATATTAGAATAAAAATCAAAACAAATCAGACAATATTTAAATTTATTGAATATTAAATAGTTGAAAAGATAAGAAGTAATAAATTATACTCTAATATTTCAGAATATTTTAGAATTGTTTAAAGTTAAGTGAGTTTAAATAAATAAAATACGGAAAAAAAGTAAAATATAAATTCAAGAAATATATTAATTGTATGGAGTTGATTGTCTTAATATATGAATATAAATATATAAAAAGATTTCTATTTTTTATGCATTAAATTTTTAATAGAAAATTTACCTTAATAATAATTTCATATTGTAGACAATTAGAAATATATAGTATGAAAAAAAACTATTTTTACTACTAGAAAAGAATTCTTAATTGAAACTATACAGGGTCAAATTAAAAATAATAATTCTGAGAGAAATGCCTTAAAACTTCAATATATACATACACGTATACAGGTTCCGGCAGAAAAAGTATTCCAAAAGAATGAAAGAAAGATACGAAAAAAAAAATACTTTTATTTGTGAACAAATACATTTACATTTCTCCTTGCAAAGAGACAACACGTCTAGGAAAAAAGTCTCTCAAAATTGTTAGAGAACTACTACTAAACCACTGAAAATGGCAAGTACTCAGCTATAAATCACTACCCCCTCCTTCGAAGTCTCTAAATACGGGAGGTCTATCAGTCGGACCATAAGGTAATGGCACCTATAGATGACACTTTTGAATTTAAACTAAAAAAATAAGCAAATTTTAAAACATACGCGGAATTTTTTTTTTAAATGATAGTTTTGTATTTCCACCATCTGAGATACCCTACAACAATACAATTAGTCGCCCTTTTTTTTAACAGGATCGTCATGAATTGATTTTTTCAACAAATCTTAAAGATGACAGCAATGTCAGCTATAAGTAGGTTTTTAAAAAAATTGTCTATTATATTAATAGCTGTAAAGAGGAGATAATTTTATATAATTCAACCAAGTTTCATGTCTGAATTGATTGACATTGTGTTTTATCTTTAGGTTTCTCATTGTCAGAAAATTTTTTTCTGTTCCAGAACTTCAAACACTATTTTTTTGAAAATTTTTTTAAATTACTCTGATCTCAATGTATAATTAAAAAAAGATTTGTTTAAAATCAATTTTTTATTTTATTATAATAATCAGCTAAAAATAAAATCAATCACAATAAATATATCTAATGTATCATTATATGAAACCTGATTTTTTATTATAACTAAAGTTAAAGCAGCAACAAAGTGTTGGAAAGATGTTTTACTTTGTAAATAAATAAGTTGAAGATAAAGAGAGCAAGCGAAGTGGAAAAAAGTAGATGTCATCTTTGGGTTCCATAATTGTCATCATTAGGTTCCACCAAAGTTTTTGGTGTCATCTATAGGTGCCATTTGATTACTTTGAAAAAAAATTATATTTCCTCTTAAACTCATATAAAAGTTTAAAATGGTTATCCTGGTGATAAAAGGTAAGATAAGCTTCATAATAACCAAAAGGTTTTTTTTTTGTGAGACGTATAGTTTCAATTTGATAAAAGAAAATAGTGGCAAGATTAATAATAATTTTATATCAGGGAAAATTTAAAAAATACTAAATTTAATTTTAATTATTAAATTTATAACAATACATAATTTTAAAAGTTTTTTTCCTCCCACACACACTTTTATGATCTTATAATCTTTAATACATAACTCATGTATTATATATTTATATTTATTTATTTTTTAAATTAAAGAAAACTAGTAATTATAAATTACTTGAGTTATAATTAAATGTGTTGTTAAATTTTTAGAGTGTAACCAATAGATCAGTGAAATTTGTGATCTTTGTCTTTAAAAATTTTCGAATGGCCGATATGTCTGTTTATTATTATTTTAATTCTTTATATATATCAATTGTCTTAAAATATGTACACTGAAATATAATTTTTATGCATGATGAATTTTTTAAACAGTGGTCCATGCCGATTTTTTTTTTTTTACAAATAAAAATAGAAATATTAAATATTTTTTTAAACTTTTTTCATACTCAAGCAAAAACATTTATTGTTTTTGACATAAATATGTAATATACGGTACAATAAGTAACGTCGATTATTTAAATAATTTAACTTTATTTATTTTAATTAAAAAAATAAAAATAAAATGAGGGTAAGGCACGAGGCAAGGTCAATATTAATAATCATACTACAGAGAAATAGATGAAGAAAATTATATAACTACAACATTTATTAATTATTTATAAAGAATCGCTTTTTTAAAAAAAATTAATTAGAATATTTCCTGAATGCACCGACCCGGAAATATAGGAATATGAAATGGATAACTGTTATATCGCTGTTGACAAATGCCCAACAAAAAAAAACATGGAGAAAGAAGGGAAATATGACAATTGAAAGGCTGAACTCACTTGGAAATTAATTATTATTTAATATTACTATTGAACTCGAGAAATAACTAACTAAACTAATTAACTATGACACTGACCTTAAACATGAGTTATAGTAGATATTGTTCTCATTTAAAGTAAATATTTTGTATAAGAACTCATTTAACTATCACAAGTTTTTGAATCTATTCTAATATAAAAAAGATAGTTCTATTGAATTTATTAGAAAAATAGCAGTTACACTATAACATTATTTCAAATATCTTATATTTTTCTCTGATGATTATCAAAACGTTGATATATATATATATATATATATATATATATACAATTATTTATTGGCTGTTATAATTACCGATTAAATAAATAAAAAAATTTATTTTTGGTCATTAAAAATTTTATTTATTTTAATATAAATAATGTTCCAGGTGTCTTCTACAATCTACAAATAACAATAAAAACACATAATTTATTATAATCATATATATGAAATAAACATGAATAATTACTGAGAAAAGTTGATTTAGTTATTTCCTTTTTTTTGGGAAATAAATAAAAATAAATATAAATTTCTAATAATTTCATCATCGTTCTTTAATAAAATTTTTAATGATACCTTTGATAAGAACTTATAAAAAATGAATTTTATAAAACTATTGTTATATACTACCTTATTAATAAATTTATTTTTATATTATATATTTATATATCTAAATCTAGTTAACAAAAACTAATTAAAATAATGATTAAAATCAATGAGAACGAGATAAGAGTGATGAATTGATAATGGAGCCCTTAACCTATATCTGAATTCAATATTAAAAATAGAAAAATCTATAATCAATTTAATTTAACTGTATTGTATACCACACAAGAAATAAGGAAATCATTTTTAGATTTCTTTTTAGTTTTCAATTATAAATCAAATTAAATAAATATAATTTAAGAAGAAAGAATCACCTTAAATGTTTAGTATTAAAATTATAATTAAAATTTCCACAATATAGCAATAGAAAATAAAAATGAAAAACCATATCCATTTATATTTATGTTGTTGTGTAAAAGGTTTTTCACCTTTGTTTCTTAGAATGTCCAAATTAAAAAAAAATAGAAAAGATTTATGCATTTATGTAAAAGTTATTTATATATACGGTTTCGACCAAAAAATGAAATTGAGAAAATGTTTTAAAAAAATATATAAAATATTAAAAAATATAATAAATAAGTGCCAACCAATAATTAATCTTTTAAAATCTAGAAATAATAGTATTTATTAATTAGAAAATTTTCAAAAATGGGCTTCTTAGAGGCTGATAATTTAACCTCTGTTCATCATCTGCCATAATATGTTTATATGTTTAGGCCATCAATAAAAATTAAAAAACTAAAACATTTTAAAATATTTCCACATTAATAGACCAATAAATAATCATAATTGAATTCTTATAAACGATGGATGAAAATTATTCATTTTTATAAAACATTTTTATTTATTTTCATTTAAATTTCTGTCAAAGTGTTATTATAATTTACTCCTATTTATTATGATAGGTATTTTAATAAAAGAGAAAATTATAATCATTATACTATCACTACTCTTTTTCGGTCTTTCACTTTTTTATCGGTAAATTATTTTTTTTCCTTTTAACCAAATAATTTACATAATTATTAACAAATGAATAGAAGAAAAAATGGCAAGGTAAATTTTTTTTATAATTTAATACATAAAGATTCCTACAAAATATGTTTAAATATATAAAATTAAAATTTTATCACCATGTTAAGTACTGATTAAAATTAAAGCCGTTGGATAAATTAATATTAAAGGAAAAAATATTTAAATTCGATTAATATTAAAAATAAAATAACATTTGCTGTTTTGATGACGATAATCCATAAATCTTATCAACATTTTTTTTACTCCTAAATTTAAAGGATATGAATAATTGAGTGGTTTTAGAATTTAGAAATTTATCAACAATCCTAAACAGTTATACTTTTTGCTAATGATCGGAAATTTAAATAATAACAGTTATAGTTGAATGTAGATTATTTTCAGGTAACATTGTTATTTCCGATTATCAAAATAATAACTAGAATTTTTTTTGTTTGCTTTTTCAGTTAGAAAAATCTATTATCATAGCAAAAAAAAAAAATCTTTGTTGTTAGAAAAGATTTTTATGTGAGAGCGATGATATTCCATAGATAAAAAAAATGTCAAGCTGATGTTTTATGTCAGAAAAGATTTTGGAATGTTTTATTATTTTTTTTATATTATTATTACAAAAAAGATGATTAATCATAGATTAAAAGTATAAAAAAAGTGGCTCAATTATTTTCTATCACGAAAAGGAAGAAAAATAAAGAATGACTTGAACAACCCTCAAGTCATTTCTTCATCCATTAAAGCAATTCTTTAATTGAAATTTAAATGTTTGAGTTATCTTTAAAACCATCCAGTAACTCTCTATAAAGCTTTTAACCCTGCAGAACTTTAAAATTGTATTCCTTTGATGTTTAAAGAAATAATTAGACAGGTTTAAAAAGATCAGCGGTTGCTAGAGATATAATATTGAAAGAGAATTAGAATTACATTAAAGATATTAGGAAAAGAGATGAGGAAATGAACTCAAGTGATTTCATTATTTATTAAATGTCTGTGTTTTTGGTCTCCCAACATCCCCTTTGATTTTTTTCTTTTTGGATATTATCCAATATCAAACATAGAAAATTACAATTGAAAAATTAAAATTTAAAACAATTTTTTTTTTCATACAACATAAGAAATTTTTGAATTTAATTATTTTTTTCTGGAATCTAGTAATAATTCTCTTTCTCTCTTAAAAAATTAGCTGGAGTGTCTCCACTCGACTATCTCGCATTTGAATTGGATTAAATAACATAATACATTATATTTAAATTAAATTTAATTAATTATAAATAATAAATATTAAACCAGCGCATGTTTGGTTTTTTGTTGATGGCACCACGACACGAGTTGGCGCGTGAGATTTGCAGTGTCAAAAAATTAATTCTGGTACTTTCAGTGAATCAATCAAACTGAAATTCTATATATAGCAGTTTTATACAATTATTAACCCTGTGAAAAATTATCAAACATATATCTTTATTTTTACGGTCAATTTAGAGGAAAAAAAGTCAAAACGTTGTAAGTAATGACCCTCTCCGCTTGAGCTACATTTCTCAAAAGTTGATAGAAAACTATGAATTTTGAATAATGCCCATGTACCAAATTTCATCATTCTAGCTCAAACCGTTTTTGCGTAATCTTGGTTACATACATACATACATACATACATACATACATACATACACACACACACACACACACACACACACACACACACACACACACACACACACACACACACACACACACACACACACACAGAGAGAGAGAGAGAGAGAGAGAGAGAAATTTTTCTCAACCTTAGCTAAAATGATTCAGGAACCTTCAAAACGTATAAAAACATCAAAATCTCAACATCGAAAATTTTCGTGATCGCAATACTATCTCTTACGAGATAGTAATAACTTTTAAAAGCGAAAAATAAACAAAAGAGTGACATTAAAAACAGAGACGTGATTAGGCAAATATGATAATTTAGAAATAATCACAAAATCAGTAATAATATTATTATTTAATTTAGGAGAATAAAAAAAAAAACAGAAAAAATAAATATTAATTAATTAAGAGAATAAATGTTATTAATCAACCAATGTATAATAAAATCATTGTAGATTAGTATGATGATAAATGAAGTCAATAAATCGTTTTATTTTTTTGTTGAATTTTCGATTTCCTCCTTTTTTTTCCTTTTTTGTTTGCCTGTCACATGACACCTTTATCATCGTTTCAATTAGTATGTTAATTGTCAACAAGGCGCAACTTTCTTACATGGTGACAGAACACCTACTAATTTCGATTATTAGATATTTAAAACGTTTCAAGCGTAATAATTTTCAGCAAATAACGTTCTTTCGTGTTCTCATCTTTTTCTGTATATTCAGCATCATTTTAAAAGCATCACTTTTAAACATTAAGGAAATGAAATATGTTTACATATTTTATTTTATATCTGTATGTATAATAAAGAATAATTATATAATATCTCTTGAACGAATCAAAAACATTTTTATAGAACATTCTAAAGGTATAACTTTCTCTTATCAGATTATAGGAAAAAAGAAAATTGAAGAAGAGAGAGAGGACATAAACATTAAATTTATTTAGACTTAAATTACGTTCTGGTTGAGAGGATATGAAAGAAAAAAAAATTAGAAATAATTGAGCGTTAATTAAATAATTGACTCGGGAGTTGTATTTCGTGTGCCAGTTCGATCTCCCTATCTTTTGAACTTTTCATTCGATTCACCCTTATTTAGTTTCTTGAAAGGAATTGTACCTTTAGCACTTCACTAGGAATAGGAATGTTTTTAATAAATGCCAGTGGTGATCAATGATCAATCTATTACTGAACAAAATTTGTTTTTGTTTTACCAAGGTTACCCATCATTCTCTCTATTTAAAACCATACTAATAAATAAGTAAATCAAGGAATTTATATTGCTTTATCCAGATAAGATCATTTCTATATAAAAACGTATTTGAAAAAAAAATTTGATTAATCAATGATTAAGTGAAGTATTTATATCCTGTAAACTTTACTAACTTTTTATAATAATTAGTGTTTGTAAAATAATATAAGTTTTAATCAAAATTACTATCAGCAAATTTAAATAATTAAATATTAATGTATAGTTAGGTTGTTTGTACAACTATACTAACGTTGCAAGGAGTATTTCTGTGCAGAACAATGAATTGATTTTTACCGACCGACGATAGTAAGGGAGGTATTGTTTTCACACCAAATTTCACATGTGGAGATTTTTACATATCTCCACGAATCATGCATTTTCTAAACAGAAAAAAGTATTTTTAGCATGATGTCTGTCCGTCTGTCCGTCCGTCCGTATAGATGTGTACAGCCTGAACGGCTCAACCGATTTTGATGAAAATTAGTATATTTACTTAATGCATCAGTGGGATGAATTGATCAACTTTTGGTGAAATTACGGAAACCGGAAGTGGTAGTATTAGCGATTGACGATAGGAAGGGAAGGGTTATTTTCACACCAAATTTCACATGAGGAGATTTTTTTATATATCACCACGAATCGTACACTTTGTATTGGTTTTATCCTCTGGAAAATCATATTTATTAGTTTTTTCTTGATTTAAAATTATATGACGTCATCCAGCCATTCATGACGTCACAGCCGGGTCTTACATATATATTATAAATAAAATAAAATTAAAAATAATTATCTTATATTCATATCTGTTTTTTATTACATTAATAGATATATTAAAATTATTTGAAATTGTTTCTGTAGCTGAAAATTAATTTACTTCAAAACGTCGGTCGGTTCGGACCTGGCCACAGGTCAACTTATTAAAGATAAGGTCAAAAAGAAACTTTGATTAAATAAAGATTATGAAGATGAATGAAAGTCCAATTAATGAGAGAATTTTTTTTAAATTTTACTTATGATAAATGACGTATATGAAAATTCATATTCCTCGGATCAATAATATAAAGTACAATATTTTGGTGGGTAGGTTATAGGTTTTTTTTTCTATTTGAATAACCAAAAAGGAAATATAATTGAAATATTCTGGGAATTTTTATGCCCTTGGGATGAAGGATATTTTCGATTTAATTAGATTTGAATGCTAGAATAGAATGTTAAAAATAATAACAATATCTCAGTATTTTACATTAAAAATAAAAAAAAAATAACGTTATTATTAATTAAAATTTATTTGATTTAGTAATAAAATGAATATCAATATCAATATCAAAAACATCGACGAGAAACAGAAAAAAAACAATTAAAAAAAAAAATTAAAAAATTAAAAAAAAAAGGGAAATTAAGTTTAGAATTTATTTTTTCTTTATGTGTACTAGATTAAAGATTCTTTGATCGAAATTTGTAGGTATGATTGGCAATGAACTGAAGAGGGCAGGTAACCTCTAGTAAGAAGGTAATAATCATCGGTCTGTGATTTCCTTTTGGGTGGAGGGACGACTCCAGGTGAGGTGAGTCATCGCCAAGCCGGTTGACTGGCTACGTCCCGGACAAAAGTCACTCGACTCACTCACTTCACGTAGTGGAAATGAAACAGACAGAGACAGGTAGATAGAGGATATATAGAGAAAAGACGAGGAGGGAGAGAGAAGTGTACAGTCCGAAGAGAAAACTAGGAGGCTATGGACAACGAGACAAGAGCAAGGTACCCTCGTCACAGTTGAAAAGGTATCGGTTGCAGGAGGCACGCACCACAATTCACCACTACTTACTATTAGCCAAGGAAAGTCAAAACAATATTAATAATAATAGTAATAATAGATAAAAATTTAAGTTATAGAAAAAAAAAATAGTAATTAAATAAAATCTTTCCGACATGTTTCTCTGTTACTCTAATTATATTGTAATATAGCTTGTCAAATAGATGTTAAGTTTATAAAATTCAAAAATTTAGAAAAACTTATATTGTATATTAATCATTATTAGATTTAAATGAATGTTACTCGTTGAGGAAATTATAAAAAAATAATTTTATTTAAGGACTAAAAAATATTATGGAAAAATTATATTTTTATTTATTTTATATTTTAGTTCATTTTAATAGAGTAATATCTAAAAATGAATTTATTTTTCCAATATTATATACGATTACTGTAGATTTAATTATTTATAATATTATTTTATAAAAAAAAAATGAAAGTGAAAATAAACTTATCTTATAAATTTAGGTTGAAATAGAATAGGAATTTATTATTCTAAATAAAAAGATAATTTATTTTTTATAATTCGCATTTTTTTTAAAAAAGTGAATATAATGTTAGAAAAAATGTTAAGAGGAATGAAATGGGTTACAGGAGGATGAAAATGAAGAAAGAGAAGAAGTGGAAGGTTTCTTGCCTTCAGCCAATCGGAATCTTAGGAATGTTACTGGTCCAAAGTGGTTCTTCAGGCAGAGTTCAGTCAAACATACAAACAAATAAAAACAAATATACCTATATATATATATATATATATATATATTACATCGAAAGGGCTCTACATATCTCAATCTATTATCTATTAAATCTTGATTAAAATATATAAAATCAAAACTTTCATGAGATAATATTTTAAAATATGAATTAGATTTATATAAAAAAAAAAAGTATAAAAAATTTCAGATTATAGTTCAAATAATTGTTTATAAAAAAATATATGCAGAATAAAACAAAATAGAGGTGTCAGGATAATAACGTTACTCTTTATTCAATTTCTATGAATAAATTCCAATTGAAATCATTATTCTTTATTAAATTTCTTTTTTCTTGTTTGTTTATTTATTTTCAATGAAAATGAACTTTAAACAGATTTCTTTGATTATTCAATAAATGAAAAGGAAAGAGGGATATGGGAGGAAGAAAAATTAAAAAAAAAGAAAGTACCTATTATACAAAAGAGGTTTGTATTTTATATTCTTATTTTAGTGGATAATTTAGTATAAGTGAAATTATATAACCAAAAAAATGTCATTCAAAAAGTGAAGACCAATGGAAGAGAAAAAAAATTTAAAAAAATTCAATTTATATAAAATAATCCGTTTTTTTTACTTCTCTCTCATTCTTTTATTTGCTTTATTTTTGGCTACGTTCTGATTAAACGCGAGAGGAACGTAATTATATCAATGAATGCGGTAACGGCTTCTGAATTAGAATTTGTCTAATTTTCTTTCTCCACTCCCACTTACGATATATATATAAATCTTTTTTTTTCCTGTGTGGATTAATTCAACTTAACACGGATGAATAGCGTTAAGCCAACATTTAAAAATAAAGTGAGATTGTAAAAAGTAATTAAATGATTGTGCCTATTGTAGAATAATAAGTAAACTGTATTTTCAATCAGCTTAATTTCTAGTGATAATTATTTAATTGTTATTAAAATAAAATTGCTAAAATTTTATTTTGTTCTTAAATAATACAAAAGGAAAAAAATGGTATCAGAAAATTATTAGTAATATTAGATAAAATTATATTGTTAAAGCCACTCCCTGATTTAGATTTATTTATTTTAAAATCAATTTATTTTCATATAATTTTTATAAGATTTTCTTTTTATATATATATTTTTTGTATATTTATATGCAAACACGTGGTCAGATTGTTTTGTAGCTAAGTTGACTATGCAAAAAGGGTCACGTGATTCCTTAGAACCAATCACCTTGCCGCATGGTCCATTTTTGGCCAAAGGCTTCTTCCCTTGGTATGGAGAGTTGATCACTCCCACTTGCTTTTAGGACGCGCTGTTGTTCACAGGCTTTTGGCCTTTTTAGCTGTGAATTCGCCATTTATTTAGATTTGTTGTTGTCCACTGGAGGTATTATTATTGTTATTTTTTTGTAAACTTGTTTTGTTTTAGCTGAGCACTAGCTAGCATTTATTCCTTTTTATTTTTATATTTAATTTGTAAATTCTAAGGATTATCTCCTTTTAATTTTTATCTTAATTTCATTTTTTATTTTATATTAGTTTTCTTTTCATTAAATATTATAACGTGGCAACGAACCTTTTTCTTTTATTTGTAAAAAGTGAACCTAACTTTTCCTTTGCAGATCCATATGTTAGCATCGGATATTTTGATTATTTGTTTGTTTGTTATTATTTCTTTCTGATCTTGGTTCTCCAAGGCGAATCGCCTAAGCACTGATAGTCAAACGTACTGCACTCTGGTGAAATTTATTTCAGGGTTCCTTTCCCAATTAATTTTATTTTACTTAGCCGTGTGAAAGAGTTGAGAATTCTTTTTTAACTCCTTCACTAGTGGCACAGGTGATCAGACAGGCTCAACAATATTTTATTTGGTTTCGGCTTGTCCATATATCTTTGTGTTGAGTTTTATAGAAAGTATCAAATAAATTAATTTTGAAGTAGACATTTATTATATTTAAAAAAAAACTAACCGATTTCTAGAAATTAAATATCTAATTTGTTTTGTTTATTCAATGGCTAAGTTAAACAATAAAATATAAATTTTCTTTAGGTTAAAATATTGTTGCTTTTTTTAAAAATTTTATTTCAATCTCCAATGTTTAAATTCTAATTTAGTAGTTTGTTTTTAATAATATTTTATAATAATATTGTCTGATTAGAAAATGTAAAATGGACTAGGAGGTCAGAAGGCAGCCATTAGGTAAACAGAAGGTGAAAATGAAAATCGCGAACTTCTTTTTCAACCAATATGATGACGTTTCAGTCCCGTATCAGAAATTTGATTTTGGTATTTATCGAATATATTATTATCATTACCGCTCTGCATAAGCGAAAAAACTAAGCTCTGAACAAGGTCCTGATACGGGACCGAAACATTTACTCATTGTATGAAAAAGAAGTTACAAAGTTTCATTTCAAAACCTTTTGAGGCTGCCCGGCACCTAAATCATTATCATTATTATTAATCATTATAGTAGGTTGTTTTGTCAGAATATTTTCTTTTTCATTTGCTACAAGGCAGACGAGGTCTATCGGAGTTGATATAAGCGTTAAAGCCACTTTTATATATATATATATATATATATATATATATATATAGTGGAATTTAAATTTGACTTCACTCCATCACTTAATTGAAAAATCACCCATCAATATACATTTTTCAAATGATTATTTTTGAATTTATTCATCTTCAACAAACTTCATTTTTAAAAATAGAGCTGTCACTTAATTTTAATAAAAGCCTTGCTTCTTTCATTCATTTTATCTATACTTAGATCTTGGGTCTCTTTCATGTTATGAAAGCGAGAGCGTATACAACCTGTTGTATCAATATACTAATAAACACTTCGGCTGAGGGTTTGTTTTTTAAAGGAAAAGTAGATTACGGAAGAAGAAAGAAATATTATGATTCATGTTTCCAAATGACTAGTGCATGAAAAATTATTTAAAGTGAAATGAAACTAATTATATAATGAGAAATTGAAAGAAGATGGATGGATGGATGGAAATAAAAATGTTGCTAATCAACGAAGCCTACAACTTGGAGCAGAGCTGTGATAGGTACTTTGGCTATTGATCGGATCAAAATGTGTTTTTTTTATTGGGTCATCAAAATAAGGGATGTGTAAAGTTTATGTGAACCATTAATTGAGTGAAAGTGATGAGCCAATGAATCTTTGCCTTCAGTGGATAGAAAGTATAACAGGGAGAGCGTGCCAATACCAACATTGGATTTTCTGGAAAAAGGATGTAATATTTTGTGACACGGTCGACATAAAACATCATATGGAATTACGTTTTTGATCCATTCTTTAATTGACATTGGAATTATTAAAGGTAAAGATGGAAGTATAAAAAAGGGGGAAAAAAAAACTTTCATGAGTTTTAGAAATAATGGAGGGCCAGGAGGTTAGAACCACCTTGCAGGGTAAAAGAGGCATTGAAGGTTTATTTAAATATTTTAGTAATATAATAATAAAAATAATCTGGGCAGTTTTCAAGCATTTAACTTGAAAATGATCATTAATATTATTTCGAATTTGAAAAAAGATTTTTATGAAGAATAATAGATATTTATTAATGTATTTATGTATGAATGGAAACTTTCGCTTTCAAAAATATCTAGAAACTTTATCTTTCTCAATAAGATATATATATACGTAAAATAATTATTAATCTTAACCTTCTATGTTTAATCTTTTTAATTTCAAACAAACATTTTTAAAAATTTCCCTTCTACGATTTTTTGTTTTATTGTCTCTCTCCCTTTCCCCTTTTTGATGTAATGTATGATTATTCACAAATAATCTTAAATGAATAATTTAATATTAACTAAATTAAAAAGCTAAAGGAAGGAAATTGTTGAATTTAATTAATGAGGGATATGAGGAAATTTAGTATATTCATCATAGCTAGAAACTAATCTATTTTATATCATATTTTAAACAAGCATTATGCAAATTTGAAATAACTTTCGAGTTAAATTAATAAATGATATATATATATATATATTCCTAAGGGAGATTATAATATACTCAATAACAGGAGGGAATACATTTTAACTCGAGGGAGATATTTTAGGTTTATTTTATTTCATTTTTAAAAGTAATAAAATAGTAATATTGAATTTCTATTATTTTATTCTATTGGTTTTTGGTATCTCTGCTCATTATAGTTTTTTTTTTAAAATTAATTAATAAGCGAACTTAGCAAGTTTCGATCCTTCTAACTCAAGTTCGACTCTGATCAGGATAATATTGAATTATTATATATAATAAAACACATACATTTCAAATAAAGTTCTCTTATGTTTTTTAATGTGTTAAAAAATAAGCCAAGCGATTAAAAATTTGAAAAGTGCATTCAATATTGATAATAATAATAATAATACTAATATACATATGAAAATTCGATTATTGCTTATAAAATAATATTTAGATGATAGATTATTATTTTCAATAATATTATTTTTTCTGCTAATAAAATGAATAAATATATCAGAGTGATTAACACCTAATCAAATAGAAATATCGTGTCATTAAAATTTTGTTTTTGTTTTTGTGTTGAATGTCATGTGAAAATGGAGGATCTCTTTTTGATTAAATAAAAAACATAAGAGATAATTATCATTTACCTTCCATCTGTTTCATTGAAATTAATTAATGAAAATAAATTCTTATGAAATAATAAAAGAAATGAGAAAAGAGAGAGAGAGAGAAGTAAAGAAAAATAATAAATTCATATCCTTGAAGAAATCATTCGTTAGGTGAAGTCAGGTTTCAATAGCGACTGCAAATTAAGAGAAACGGCGATTGCTTTCAAGCGTTAATAACGGTTCCAACAATAATACTAATTTCTATATTACAAAATGAGTGTTTTTTTTTTATTCATTCTACACTTTTGTAATTAAGGATAGAGCTTTTAAAATGAGGAAAATATTTTCACTAACCCCTGAGAATCAGTTAAAGAAAAAAAACAAGCTTCTACCTCAAATAAAATATATACAAAGAGAATTTTTAAATTTTCTCTTACATATATAGTTTACTTATAATTTCAAGGAAGATTGTTTTAGAGGTGTGTCCCTGGAGATAAAGGGTTGGCAAACTCAAATCCTCCCTCCATCCAGCCCACCGTTCAACCATACCGCAAAGGGATTGAAATAACTCAGCTTAATCAGCCCTAATATTACAATATATAACATTTTTTTTATTGAAATAAGTATTTTATTTTTATGAATCTTAATCAATTTACAAAATAACTACAATTAAATAATTAAAATGCATATAAATATAATTTTATATAAAACTAAAAAAATATAGAATTAAATATTATTTTTATTATTATTTTATATTATACATGTATATTGGTATTATTTAACATAAGTGTGAACATATAGTAGGATAATTAAGGATGCAGATAAATAAGATAATATCGAATAAGTTTGAGAATGATAACTTAAGGTGGGGTCTTATTAAAGACAACATTTTGTTTTGAAAAATGACGAGCTTACATTCAATCTCTTTATCCACCACTACTTTCTCGCCCTTAAAGTCAATTTAATTAGCTTGATGACTAATTTAGTTAATTAATAAAACTTTTAATATTTTTGTGATAATTTATAAATCCAATTAAATCATTTACCATAATTATTACTTTTATTTTTTTCTACTTTTTATTTCACTGCTATTTTTTAGGTCAAAATCTAAAAAAAAATTTACTGAAATATCAAATTATCATTAATTGAAATATAAAAACAAATTTTTCATAAATTAAATACTTAAAATGATCTGGAATTTTATTTACTTTTTTAGTGAAATAAAAGTTTAGGTAATCTAAAATTATATTTATCAAATATATTTATTTCAAAGTTTAATCAAAGTTTTTGATTAAAATACAAGCAACCATGCGAGACAATTACCATCTTAATGTTCATAGAATACAAAATATAAAAATCTATGAGTTTTTCGGAAATAAATGTTAATAATAAAAAAAAAAGTATAATAATCTTACTAAAAAGAAAGTTTTGATATAATAAGAAGAAAGCATATAAGAACAATAATATAAATATGTCTAAAACTCATTAATAAAAGAGTAAATACATTAATTAATTGTACATAAAATTAAATTACATTTACAAAATTTCTCCTTATATAATAAATTTTCATTGAATTATTTACTATTGTTTTGATAAGTATATAATACATTTTAAATAGATTCAAAGCAAAACAATTGAATTCGATAATATTTAATTTATTCGGAATGTAATTTTAATATAAGATTTATGGGAGAAAAAAATTAGGATATGTAGAAAATTAAACATCTGCTTCGTTAGGTAAAAAATATAGGAAATTTAAAACTAAAGAGCAGAAAAAAATCGTTTAGAATCGAATATCAATTTAGTTAAATTCTAAGGCTTCAAATAAACTTTTTAAAATTTAAATAGAGAAAAAAATACCAAATTCGGACGATATTGGGCATAATAATGATAATTTAATTAAAATTTATATATAAGATTTATACAATTATTGCTTAGGAATTAAAAAATCTTTATTTTAATTAAATCTTTATTTATTGGACTTTTCAAATCTATCCAAATTATCTATCAACTTAAATTCAATTCAATTTGTAAAAATCTTCCCTTCCCCTCTATTTTCCCTTTGTACATAAAAAAAAAATATATTATTTTAATCCCCTTTTATTCCCTTTTTAACTGTTCTCAAAAATGTAAATTAACCCTTTGGGTACATTTGACGGCTCACGCTCGTCATGCGCAAATTTTGGCGTAATAACATTTGACGAGTCCGACTCGTCATTTCAAATAACGCCAACAGAGTCCAAACAACACCCTACAAAAAGATGCCGAGTTTGTTATAAAAACAAAATTAGAAGTGAAACTACCTGTCAGTGCAAACAATGCCAAGTACCTCTGCATTTACCAACATGTTTCGAAAAATATCACACTTTGCAAAATTATTAGTAATTTTCTTTTTGATATATTTAGTTGTTAGTTGAAAACTATTTGTTATTATTTTTGTTTGTTTTATTTATCATTAATATTTTGTAATTATTATAAACTTATATCTTATTTAAACTATGTATTAAATTGAAATAAACAATTTGTTACATACAAAATATTGCATTATCATACATCATTCAGATAGCAACAAATTAAATACGTTTCAGATGCATGATACTCTTTGAATAATTCAGTACCCAAAGGGTTAATAATTATTTTATATTTTAAATTTACTTTTGCTTGTTTATTTATAGATATAGAACAAAATATATAATTCAAAACATTTCTAAATATAAAAAAGAGCTTTTCATAATTCAAGGTAGACATCGATATAATTAAATAATTTAATTCATAGTTTCTTTTAACCTAAAATTCCTTCATATTATATATAATAAAAAAGAAAAGGTTTGAAAAATAAAATTCTATAGTCTACTCAAATATTAAAACTAGAATAAATGGAAAATTTTTATATTAATTATTATTAATTTCTATATTCTTTTTTTAATAACATATATAAGTAATATTTTGAATATTTTTTTATTAATTTAGATTTTATTATTCAGATAATGGATGTTGGTTGGTTTTAATACAATTAAAAACAAATATAATAGAGATTTTACAGAGAAAGTTGAAATGAAGTTTACATTTGTTGACCTTAGTGAATATTATTAATAAGTGATTTAAAGTTATGTTAATATTAATATTGGAAGATATTCTCTGCAAGTATATCAGCACCAGCTTGTTTATAATATTTCTCATTGCAAAAGTAAAAATAATAACAGAAATCGTTGAGCAATGTTGGGGAGAGGGTTGAGTGGGAAAATCGAAAGTTTATCAGATTAAATGCAATACGTCGACCTTTGAGAATAGAAATATTTTGAAATTCAGTTTAAATTTTAAACAAGTAATCAATAAATGACGAAGAGTATAAGAATTAATTTTAATATAAAATTATATTAAAAAGAAAAATTTGTTTAAGAAATATTCTTCAAGTCTCCTGATCCATAAATAAAATTTTATTCTTATTAAAGAAAAAAAAAATTTAATTATTTTATACTTCATTTAAAGAATAAAAATTATACATATTTTTTTACTTCAGCATACTTTCAAAATAATTCTATTTAAGGGCCTTTTACTTATTTTTTACTTTTCTCAATACACGCTTAATAGTTTCAATTATTTGGTATGGAATCTTCGTGGAAAAAAATATTATTAATTTATAGCTCCGTAATCTTCTACATTTTCCGGTGATAAATAATGCGGAAGAATTTTTATTTCGATATCTTTGAAGTTTTCTTTCCCCTCCCTTCAACACTTTTCCTGTTTTCATTTAATGTCTACAAGCTATACCACCATAAGAATAAAAATTAGCTGGAGTGTCTCCACTCGACTATCTCGCAATTTGAATTGGATTAAATAACATAATATATTATATTTAAATTAAATTTAATTAATTATAAATTATAAATAATAAATATTAAACCAGCGCATGTTTGGCTTTTTATTGATGGCACCAAGCACGTGTTGGCGCGTGAGATTTGCAGTGTTAAAAAATTAATTCTGGTACTTTCAGCAATTCAATCAAGCTGAAATTCTATATATAGCAGTTTTATACAATTATTAATCATGTGAAAAATAATCAAACATATATCTTTATTTTTACGGTCAATTTAGAGGAAAAAAAATCAAAACGTTGTAAGTAATGACCCTCTCCGGTTGAGCTACATTTCTCAAAAGTTGATAGAAAACTATGAATTTTGAATAATGTCCATGTACCAAATTTCATCATTCTAGCTCAAACCGTTTTTGCGTAATCTTGTCTACATACATACATACATACACACACACACACACACACACACACACACACACACACAGACATTTTTCTCAACCTTAGTGAAAATGATTCAGGAACCTTCAAAACGTATAAAAACATCAAAATCTCAACATCGAAAATTTTCATGATCGCAATACTATCTCTGGCGAGATAGTAATAAAAGAACGAAGGGTTGAAATTAAAAAGTAGAAGAGTAGCAATAGAAAAATTAAATTCTTTTTAAATTAAGTTTTTCAACCATCATATATCAACTTAAATTAAAATCTTGTTACTCTTTAATTTTACTAAATTCATTTTAATTCCTCTTCGTATGTAAATTAAAATTCTATTTAAAAACAGATTATATAATATATATATATTTGGTTATATATTTCTTTGAAAAAAATTATTTAATTTTATAAAATTTAAAATGAAGAAGAATTGTGTGTTCAGTAAGATTAGATTAGATTTTTAAGAACATAATTATCATAATCATTCGTTTATAATGATTCAATATGTGATACTGAATGAGAGGGCAATTCATCTAAAAAATCTGATTTATTTATATAATTATTAATTGAATATTATAATTTAAAATATTATATTTTTTCATAATAATAAAAATAAATAATAATTTTGATGTAAAATTCGATTTAGTGATTGATTCAAGTTTCGATCTTCTAAGATTATCATACGAATAATTTATATTACCATAAACCCATCCAACCAAAATGCAGAGAACAATTTCCTTTCATGGGATGAAAGATTAATTTCGAATATTTCATGACATGTGAAGGACAAAATTTATGTGTATTTCTGGACATATTCCTATTCTAGGATATAAGATATTTTATCGATACTAAATAAAATCTATATATAAGATGGTAAAAAGTAAGACTTAAGGTAGAGAAAGAATTCGATCATTTGGGAGGTTAAATGAAAATAATTTATGGTTTCGTTGATAACTTAGTTGGACTTGAAGGGGAGAAAAGATATTATTTAAATCCTTATATGAATAACTTAATCTTGCTTACTTCAATATAATTCTTATTGAAGGTGAAACATCATATTTTTATTAAATTAACAAATTAACAAGCAAATTCCTATTGTAACTAAAACGTTATAATATTATATTAATCAATTATTATTATTTATACTCTTTTTATTATTATTATTAAAATTGTTGGCATTCTAAGCACCATTTCCGGAATTGAGCTGACGCCTTGTGTTTATGCAACCAATATTGTTTGAATTTTTAAGAAAAAATGTTTATTGTATGTAAATAGTTTTATTTTACAATCTTTCGTCTTTATCAAGAGATTATATCAACTATTCTTAAAATATATCTTCTCTATAACTCTGGAAGTAAGATTATGCATATGTAGCAAGTTCCTATTCTAACTAAAACTTCATAATATTTATATTAATCAATTATTATTATTTATATTCTTTTTATACCAAATTATACCAAATATTTTTTCAAAAGAGAGTGATTGTAAAATATATTATATTAAATATATTATTTTATCAGATGATAATTGATTAGAATATAACTTTACAAAATATTCTCTAATAATTTTCTATTTAAAAAATTAAAATTAAATAATGTGAATTTTATGGGGAATTATATAAATAAATTAATATTTTTACGTTAATTAATTTGGAAATCTTATTTTCTAATTGAATTGCTGGTAATATTAAGCAAGAATGAAAATAAGAAAGAAAGGGGCATTATTCCCTATTATTAGATCCTGAAATGAACTTAACATATAATAAGATGAGAAATTCAAAAGTGGAAAAAGAGGTAAGGGGTATCCAGAGGGTAGAATTTCCGAACCTGGATTTATAATCAAATGGAATCTGATGAGTCCTGTATTAATAAAAGGACGCAAGTAAGATGGAGAAGTAATGTTGAAAAGATTTCGTTCGTGCTTTGTATCCTGAAAGTCTTATATAATAATCTACCATTAAATTTAAGCTCTGGTGATAATTTTTATATCAAACGAGAACTGTCATAAAGCGATGTGGAGGGGGACTTTGCAAAAGATGGTGCTCCTATTAGTATTTTATTTATGTGTCCTGTTGGATGTAAGTTTTACCTATAAATACGACCCTTAGTTTTTTTAAATACGTCCATGATGGGGCGTTGCCAAGTTGATTTTAACAAGGGGGAGACATCCCTCTTGGAAAATGATTCGGTTATGACAAGTTTATATAAAATTTACCTCAAAACTAAGGTTTTATCAACGAACATTTTATACTAATGAAAATAATATTTAATAATTTAAAATGATCATCGATTAATAGATAAAGTAGTAAAGAGATTTAAATAATTTGAATATGAAATTTCATTTTTATTTATTTAAGTATATATAAAATTAGTGTTTAAATGGTAAAATTCTTTCCAGTGTTAAAATAACGCAACCATCCCAAATGGAATAAATTCACATGACTAAAGTATTTTAATCAAAATAGAACAAATAAACAGAAATTGGACCAACATTCCATGGAAATTCAAAATGCCCCAAGAGAATGAAGACAACTATTTAAAACGATAATTAATATTTAGTCATCGTTTCATAAATAATGTTCAATTTTTTTGTTGTTTTAGTTAAGTTTAATAAATATATAATTGTTTTTTATAAGATTTAAAAAGGATTATTTATATATATATAATAATATATAAGAACGATGAAAATATTATTTTTTTTAAGAATTGAATCTAAAATTATATATTAGAGAGAATTTAAAAAATTAATAAATAAAAATATGTATTTTTTTTAATATTAATATTAAAAATAGATTTTAAATTTTTTGCGACAAGTAACCAGCAAGCCAGAAAATAGAGCATGCGCACTAAAGAGTCCTTATTCAACTGGGACTTTAACTTTCTTCTGGGTCACCAGAAAAGTAATTGAATATAAAAAGAACAAAAATAAATATAATAAAATAAATAAATAAAAATCGATTTAAATGAGTTAACAAAGAGTTTAAAAAAAACCCATCAAATCACAAGCCTAATCTTCTAGGGAATTGGAGCAAAACGTTTCACTAGTTTTATTAAAGTTAAATAAAATTGATTTTTAATCCATAAATCAATAAAATATAAATTTGCAAATTGGATATATTTTTTAGTTTGTTTTTATATTATTGTTATTAAATGTATTTTAATAAGAATAACTAGTGCCCTGTCAAATGGCAAATTGAATTTATACTATAAACATTTAAAATTGTAAATGCTATTCTTATAATTTTTGCTATTTGTAAATTTGTATAAAACAAGAATATATACATGAAGGGTCTTGAACAAAGAAAAAATCTTTCAACCCCCTTCCGCCTCTCCCATAAAATGGAATATATAAATAAAAAAGAAAGTCATTTAAATAATAAATAGAATATATCGTATATATTATAATCTTATTAATATTAATATATTCTTAGGAAAATTGAGCGAATTTTTTCTTTTTAAAAGATTTAAATAGAACCAAAGAAAAATTATTAGCTATTTTGTCTGGGATTGTGTGTATAGTTTGGTTTTATTTTGGAATTAAATTTTTTTAACATTGTAAATATTAAATAATTGAACAAATATGCGTTCTGCAGTGAAGTACATTTTAATGATGGTATTATGCTATATTTCTGTTAAGTATTTATTTTGTAGCTCTTTTAATTAAAAAAATGATTAAAAATGTATATTTTTAAGCAAATTTTTAATTAAAATAATCAAAAAATTAAGAAGATTGTAAATGGATTTTTTTTTATTATCTATAAATCCATAACCCATCTATCTTATTCCTATTGTTTTCCAATTAAAGCTAAGTTTTTCAAATTTAAAATTATCATTTTAATTTGAAAAAAAAATTAAAATTCATATGGACAATATTTCATTTTTCAGATAACTATAATTTTATAAATAAATTTATAGTTCTATTAAATAAACATTATTGATCGGGACTGTTCTTAGAAAAACCGAATGATTTTTTTGTGGGATAAAATATGAAACTCTAAAAAAAAAATTAAAGATAAATTGTGTTCTCTTGAGAATTTTTTTTTTTTTCAAATAATTTGATTTCCTTTTTAGGTCCTCAAAATCCGTAACTTCCTATAGATAATAGGGATTTTTTTTTAGTGTAAAAAATAAAAAGTTTTTCTTTGTACATAAAAAAAAAAACTCAAAAACACTTTTATAGATATTTGAATATTGATATCATTGATAGTATTAATAATTTTTTTTACACTTCAATCTTTAAATTAAATTAAAAGGTTCATTAATAAAGTTCGAAAAAATAAAATTTACAAAAATTAGAAATACATTTTTTTATTTATCAATATTTTCTTCAAATTAGTTAAATAATGAGAAATGGATTACTTTTATTATTTATTTAAATTTAATAAAAGTTTAAAGAAAGCGCCTTTTTAATTTTAAAGAGGATTTTTTTTCATATATAGAAATAAAATGATTTAAAATCTGATTAGATAATAGTTTCAGTTCTCATAAATATATATTATAATATAATTATACTAAAATGACCAATGAATTGAAAAAAATACCAATTTATTATTGAATAGTTTAAAAATAAAATTTTAATGTATAAAGAAATTATTTTAATATTTGTGATGATCAATTCTAATGATTTAAAAAAAAAGGTTTAGAAAAATAAAGAAAAATATTATTTTCAAATAATCTTAGTAGAGTGATTGGAAGAAAATTGAAAATGATGGAATCGAGAGAATGAAGAATGAAATTTCAATGGTTCTTGGAAGAAATGAATAAAAAAAAAATGAATGTAAATTGGCATGTTGGTTGGATGGAAGGTGAGGCGAGATGATTAATCGAATGGCAAGGGTATTGACGTGGAGTGGAATGAAGTGGCTCTGGTTGGTGTGGAGGATAAACAGGATATGGATGGAGGATGGTTGGTTGCTTACCGGGCGGCCCCGCAGCACCATCGCGTTGTGCGCGGAGGCCGTCGGCCGGCCCAGCCGCTGCGGGCCGGCGCCCCGCGGCTTGCTCGTCGTCGCCGCGGACACCTTGGCGCCCCCGACCCCACCCCCGCACACGAGGCCCGTGGCCACACTTAGTCTTTACACCTCGTGTACAGCATCCATCGCTCACTAACAACAACACTCGCCAAATCAATTCTTCACATTCATACAACAGCAACAACAAAACACGGTTCACAATAACAACTCACATTCACACAGACACACACACACAAACAATCACATCATCGCCGGCAGCATCGGTCAGAAAACGCGTGTCAAAACGAGTGACGTTCACTGAACCCGACCATCGACTGACTGCTCCAATGTGACGTGGCTGTCGGGGAGGGCGAAAGGAGGGCTGGTCCAATCCCCACTTGCGCCCGTCACATCCCCTCCAACATTTACCTCTCTCGTTGAGGTGTGTTCAATACACCAGGTTCTTCCTCTCTCTCCCTATTAACACTTCCTCTTAACCAGAGAATTATAATCAAGTAAATAAATATATATAAAAAATAAAAATGAATGGCTTTCCAAAAAAATTTTTTCTAAAATAAAAAAAAAAAAAACTAAATTTAAAAAATGCCTTATCGAAATAAAATATCAATATCAATATACAAATCAATTACAATTTATAAATTTTGATTATTCATTTTGATTTTAAATAAATTTCGACTACAATATCTGTAAAAAAAATAAATGTAGGTATATTGCATTTTTTAACCATAAAAATATTTATTGGTAAATAGGCAATCAATTTCAATTTTTGACCAATCACTTTTTTACTCGAGACAGAATAAATATCGATATTTTCGAATTCATTTCACTGATATCAAAAATATATCTAATATCTAATATATACATATAGATATATGTTCTAATTCCAAAGTATTTTTTAAAATTTGAAAAAGTTAAATTTTAGAAGTTTTATAAGAGATTTATGAAAAAGTTATATATAATTTAAGAAATTTAACTAATTAAATTAATAAATTAGTATGGTGATTAAAGAAATTTCTTATAAAATATATATAATTTGTATATAATATTATATTAAATTAATTATAAAGGGTGGGGAAAAAAAAACAACAAAACTTATTATAAAATGTAATTTTATACAGTTTTGATAAAATTTTGTAATGTAGTCAAGAATTCGAATAAAATTTTATTAATAAATCATGTTAAGTTGAAATAATTAAATATTAGAGAAAATATTTCAAGATAATATTTTATTCTCCTCTGCCAGTATTTTATTTTATTATTTTTTATTCAGAGATGAAGAGAACATGAAAAATTCAGTAAAATGGATCAGAATGCTGACCCAATCAGCTGAATCGCTTTGTATTCTAATTAGTTTAAGAGAGACGAGGTGTAAGAGGATGAATGCATTGAACAGAGTTGGGCAGCTGGGTATGCGCGCGTCTGCATCAAGTGGGGAATCAATACCGGGGGCCCCTCGACCCTGGAGGGCCCCATGATACTATGCCGGGCCCCCTTGGGGGGAGAATCTAGCGAGAAGCCAACAGAAGAAGGTTAGGTCAGGACTTCTCTGACCAGTTTTTCAGAGAGAGAAAGAAAGGGGAGGGAGGAAGGTGATCTTCTCAATAGCGGATTCCGCTACAATGTGACCCCACTAGGTTATAGGCTGTGACGATGGAGAAAATTGCCGATTAAAAAAAAAGGTCAAACCAGAAGATAATAGAAGTAAAATCAACAAATTATTATTTGTAAATAAGTATTCTCTTTTGATTCGAAATGCATCCAACCATCCATTAAGAAAGATAGGAGGAACGTGTTAACACAACCGACTGGCAATAAAAAGAAATGAAAAGTGGAAAAATAATTTAAATTTAATAATAAACTCAGATAAAACAAGATAATGAAACCTCTAGTTCTGGGATGGCGAACCTTTTTCAATGTCCGTGCCACAAAATTATTAAAATATCTTTTTGAAATAACTAACGTGCCACAAAATTGTCATGATTTTTTTTCCTCCACCTTTTATCTTGAATATATAATTAAATATTTTTTGTATAACTTCTAACTATCCTCTATAAAAGTGTTATAATTTGAAATATTAAACTTTATACCAAAAAAATCAAATGATTATTAAAAGATTTGGAATTTATTCGTGGTAAAAATATCTTTCCTAAAAATTGTCTATTATTACTATCTCGTAAGAGATAGTATTGCGATTACGAAAATTTTCGATGTTGAGATTTTGATGTTTTTATACGTTTTGAAGGTTCCTGAATCATTTTCACTAAGGTTGAAAAAAATGTCTGTGTGCGTGTGTGTGTGTGTATGTATGTAGACAAGATTACGCAAAAAGGGTTTGAGCTAAAATGATGAAATTTGGTAAATGGGCATTATTCAAAATTCATAGTTTTCTATCAACTTTTGAGAAATGTAGCTCAACCGGAAGAGGGTCATTACCTACAACGTTTTGATTTTTTTTTCTTCTAAAATGACCGTAAAAATAAAGATATATGTTTGATAATTTTTCACATGATTACAAATTGTATAAAACTGCTATATATAGAATTTCAGCTTGATTGAATCGCTGAAATTACCAGAATTAATTTTTTAACACTGCAAATCTCACGCGCCAACACGTGACGTGGTGCCATCAACAAAAAGTCAAACATGCGCTGGTTTAATATTTATTATTTATAAATTATAATTAATTAAATTTAATTTAAATATAATATATTATGTTATTTAATTCTATTCAAATTGCGAGATAGTCGAGTGGAGACACTCCAGCTTATTTATTTTTATTGTTTGGAAATTCTTTAACTTATTTTAGTTTGTAGTTTTTAGTTGGAGATAATGACGAAATTACAAAATTGATATCTAATACCGTGAACCACTTACAATTTCTTGTTTTGGCAATGCTATGTTAAATTCTAGAAAAGGATTGTGATTCTGGAACTATTCTCCAAGCTTTGCTAAGCTTGATATTAATTTTAAAAAATAAATTTTTCTAATTTTCTTTTTTAAATAAATATTGACAAATTTACAGCATATATTAAAATAAGAGTATATAAGAATATTCTGGTAATATTTCATCGCTTCAATCATCTTTACAATTTCCCAAACAAACAGACACGATAAAATGATATACATGAAAAATACAAATGTCATATTTGGATGAAGAGTAAAGATTTGCAAAAAATTTTATATCTTGAACAATGCGATTTGGACGGCAACAACACCCAATGATATAAATAGGAGTCCAAATGGTATACACTGTATCTATCATGAATGTTTTTATACTGCGAGGGAATTTAAGCGAAATTTCAGTAATAAAATATACAATTTGCCGGTTTATTTAATTCTTCTAAGATAGATAAATAAATATTCAATACTTCAAATTTCATAAATAGTAATTTGGATGTGAATTGTTCAATTTTAATTCATTTCTATTGAAAAAAGTTATAATTATTAAAAAAAATAATTTTATCTTTATGCGTGCCATGACATTTTTTAAACGTGCCATAGGTTCGCCATCCCTGCTCTAGGTAACAAAAATGATAATTTTACACCACCCACACATCCTTTTCATTTGGTCAGAAGAAGTCCATGGCCCTTGGTGGGAGCCATAGGAACTATGATCTTTGTTTCAGGATTAGTAAAATGATTTCACCACTATACAACAAATCTATTGGCAATTGGGGGGGTTTGAACCTTTTAATATCTAAATTTTCATTTTATACAACTATAAAAACAATTGAACAATCTCTTATCGATTTTTAATCTAAAAAAAGAAATATTTATTTTAAATAATTCCTGTATTTTGTTTTAAAAATGTATATTTTTGTCCAGAATAACAGTTTTAGGATGATTATTTCAGGTTTCATAATAAACGAAGTCCGAACACCAACTGGGAGTGGAAGGGCAGCAGACCGGTGAGAGTGGTCAGAGATGGGAGCAAATGAGCAGTAGGATAATTTTTTTTAGTGAATACCATCCAATAAAACACAGCTACTAATAACCTAACCCTATATTTTAGATAGTAGATTATTCCTCTCTCTCTCTCCTTTTTGGACTTGTTATAACTTTAATGATTTAAATTAATTTCCGATGAATTTTTTTATTTTTTTCATTTTTTAATTAGAAAGAAAAATAAAGTTCTATTTATCAAAACTCACAATAAGATGAAAATTGATTGTAATAATAGATCATCATTGTTTAAACAAACAATAATTGGTAAGTTTTTGTTTAGTTTTCTATTAATAATAAATCTACATATTTTATTTTATTTTTTCAAAATTAATTACATTATAATTTTTTTGGAATATAAAAAAAAATTCATCTTAAATGAATGAGTGAAGGATATTTCCCCCTGAGTCATAAAAAAATGTAACTTAAAAGTCGAAAAGGTATTTAATTTTAATCTGAGAAATTCCAATAATTATATTTTATATAAAAATTATTTAAAAAAATAGCTAAAATTTAGTATTAACCCGATCATTAATTAAATTGTGATTAAAATTAAAAAAAATTATCATTGTTCTCTAGCTTTAATTTAATTAAATTTTTTATGAATTATGAAATAAAGAATTTAATATATAAGCAAAATATTTAATTTACATTTTTTTGGTTCTACCATATTCAATAATAGTAGTATTTTTTTTTGGCAATAATTGATATTAAAGAGATTGAATATTGGGTATAGAACGAATGGGGGGGGGGGGATGAAAGAATTGAAAGGCCAAGTAATCATATAAATGAAAAATATATTAATAAAATTACAACGATAAAAAATGAGAAAACGTTTTTCTTCAAGTTAATAAAAGTAGGTATATTAAGTTGTATAGTAAAACGTTACGTAGATCAACCCCTCAAGGGTTACTCCTTATTTTTTCCCTTCCATTTCTAAGAATACTATAAAATATGTTATAAATTCTTCCCTTGGTAATTTTATACAGAAATAAAACAGAATAAGTTATTTTAAAGCCAAAGGAAAAGAAAGAAATAAAAATAGATGTCGTTGCTCAATACGATCAAAAATCCAACTTGGGATCTAATTTTTGTGTGGATATAGATATATAGACAATCTTTCACTCTACTCTATATCAATTATTGCCAAAGTATATTTCGAATATTGTATAACCAAAATAATATAAATTTATTATATACATATATATTTGAAATAAATGAATATTTTAATACGAAGAGGGATTGAGATCCATTTATTTGAGCCTATTCCCTAGTAAATTTGTTAGATAATATAATAGCAAGTGTTTATTAAATGTTTAAATATAATAAATTACAATAATATCTATGTTATTATTGATAATTTAATGGAATAATATATTTTTGATATCTGAAGAACATTCTTTTCAAGAAAAAGAAAGTAAAGCAATGATGTCAGCCAGTGCTAAGAACCAAACAAATATCGATAAGTCAGAAATGACGAATTCAGTTTGCTAAATTTCTTAAAGCAATAGGTTTATTTTTGGAATGATAATATTTGACAAAACAAGATAAAGAAAAAAAAAGGAAAAACAAGAAAGCGGAATGGGGGGTGTTGAAATAGTTTCAAGGTAGCTCTGAGGGTGGAATCGAGTGTTTTTTCTCTTTTATCTTTGTCAGCGATCTTATTTTTTTCTATTTTTGTATTGTCGAGTGTTTTGGGTAAGAAGAAGCTGATACGCCTTCAAGTTATCGCCAAGTGACCAATTGCTGGTAGCAGCCAGGGACGGAGCACAAGTTGCCTCCAGCTGGCCGATTGAGCTATAAAGGGTTCCCGATTATCCCTATCGATCCTGGTGGATATGTTGGGCCGCTTGAAGGGCGGTTCAAGCAACAATATTCTACTAAATTTTTGCGGAATGAAAGAATAATACAAAAAAAAACACATAGTATATATAGTATATATATATATACATATATATATATAATTATAAACAGTGCTGAACAATAGAATAAAACAGATAATAACAAGTATATATCAATAGAGTTTAAAATATAATGATAATAAGAGTGTAGTGTAGTAATTCAACATTTTTGTGAGAGGATTTTTTCATAAACAATACCTCCCTTACTATCGTCGGTCGGTAAAAAACTTTAAATATCAAAATAAATTACTTTTTACCGACCGACGATAGTAAGGGAGGTATTGTTTTCACACCAAATTTCACATGTGGAGATTTTTACATATCTCCACGAATCATGCATTTTCTAAACAGAAAAAAAGTATTTTTAGCATGATGTCTGTCCGTCCGTCCGTATAGATGTGTACAGCCTGAACGGCTCAACCGATTTTGATGAAAATTAGTATATTTACTTAATGCATCAGTGGGATGAATTGATCAACTTTTGGTGAAATTACGGAAACCGGAAGTGGTAGTATTAGCGATCGACGATAGGAAGGAAAGGGTTATTTTCACACCAAAGAAGATTTTTTTATATATCACCACGAATCATGCACTTTGTATTGGTTTTATCCAGGGCTTCGAACCGGAACTGAACCGAAAACCGAAAACCGAAAAAAACCGATATTTTTGTCGGAACGAAAACCGGAGCTGAACCGAAAAAAATAATATCGGTTTATTTCGGTTCAGTACGTGTTCAATCCAGAGTTGCCACAAGAGGTGTTTTGGCAACACCCAAGCCCGAATTTTTTTCAATTAGTTATGCCTCGCACTGCGCTAAAAACTTTGTTTCAAAAATCAGTGTCCTAGTCATACTCTCCCTTCGGTTGTGTTGGCAGCGTCTCGTAGTCGCAATACAGAATTTAATGTTTTCATCGTTTGTTTAATACTGATATTTTGATTTAATGATAGTATTAATTTTTTAAATTATTTATTCCATTTGTTACAGGGTTATGTATTGATATAAAGAAAATGATTCATAAATATAAATAAAATTATTAAATAAATTTAAACAAATATTGAATACCTTTGACCAAGTACGAAGATTAGACAGTAAAAAACTTATTATAGAATTTTGGGAGGAAAATAAAAATACATATCCTCATTTTAACAAAATTGCAATGGTGGTTTTAGGAGATACTGCAACACAAGTTAGTGTTGAAAGAGCTTTCTCTGGTTTAAAGTTTATTTTACGAGACAATAGAAATAGTTTAAATACAAATATATTGGAAGATATTTTAATAATTAGAGGTATAATTTTCATCTTTTATAATTCTAGTTATAATTATAAGTAAATATATCCAAGAATCCTGTATACTTTAACATTAAATATACGAATTTGTTTCGTTTGTTGAGTGTTTGAAAGTAGAAGGATGTAAAAAAATATTCATACTTATTTGTTTCGTTTAATAAATTATATTAACATCTTATATTAAATACTTCTAATTATTATACCTTTAATTAATTATTATTATTTATATTATATTGTATCAATTCATGTAGTATGATTTAGGGTGGTAGCAAGAAATATTTTTATATATTTATGGCAGACTCGGCATACCCCGACCTAAATTTCTAATACAAATAAAAGGTCTTTAAAATTAATTAATCGGAGCTGAACCGAAAACCGAAAACCGAAAAAAACCGTTATTTTTGCCGGAACGAAAACCGGAACCGAACTGATATTTTTTTTTTTTATTGAACCGGAACGAAAACCGAAACGAAAAAAATAACGGTTCGAAGCCCTGGTTTTATCCTCGAGAAAAATCATATTTATTAGTTTTTTCTTGATTTAAAATTATATGACGTCATCCAGCCATTCATGACGTCACAGCCTCTTTGACCAACAATAATTTCGCATAATAAAAAAAATTTCTCCTAGTTATAAAAATTTATACATTTTTTTTATATAACAACATGAAAGAAGAGTGAAAATATTCAGGTAAAAGTTCAAATCTAATTATTTCAATTAATTTTAAAATTATTTATTATTTATTTAATTTTTCATCAACTTAAAAATCTATATTTATTGACATATTCACAAGTAACTTTTTTATTGAAATTGAAATTAATTATCGGATTTTGTGTTTTTAAGCCACCCTTCGTTTTTTTTTTTTTTTTTTTTTTTTTTTTTTAAATATTTTAAATAATTTGCTCCTTTTTATACGGACTAACATATTTTGTTTGTAAATTAAAAGAACATCCACAATCCGACACTGCTTTTAATAGATACATTTAATTAATTTGTTTCAGTGTTAAGAGAACTTTAATGAAATATAAAAAGCAAATTGGTAACTCTTTACACGTTTACACACAAGTCAATTTTTAAAAATTTTAAAATATTTTAAATATAAAAAACAATTGAAACAATATTAATTAAAAAAAGAAATTGTCGTGAGGCAAGTGTCACTGGGCGCTGATGTCATTGCTGACGCCATTTTATCATTTTATATTTAATATAGGGAAATCTAACAAAGATGTTAGAAAGATGTAACTTCAGTAAAATAGGGGACTTATTCCAAGAATAGCAAACTTATTACCGGTTTAACTTACGCTGATGACCTCATAATTTATTTTCAACGAACGTTTATATCATTTTCAAGTTCGTTTTTAAAATGTATATGTCTGTGTATCTGTCGCCAAAAATTTTCGATTTTTTAAATTTTGATTTTGAGTTTAAATTTCTATTAATATACCTTATTCTGTTTTATCACAAGGCACCCTTATAGCAACTAGGTTTAGCAACAACGAAAGGATTAAGCAACAACCTGACAATCTTTGGAAACTTCCTTCGCAGGCTACTTCTAGTAGTCGCCCGTTTGAAGAATTTTTTGTAGTTTCTTTACTACTCATCGTGGTGCATTCTATTGATATTTTCAATATCTCATTTTGGCTTTACCAATACCTACATAACATTTTATCATATTTTAAAATACAAATTTATATTTATTAAAATAAAACCTCAATTTCGTCCTTTCCATGAAAATTAATTAATATAATTACATTTACAAATAATAAAAAAAATAAAATTTCTCAAAGACATTTGTTGATTATATTGTGTGTATGTGGGAGGAGGGAAGGAGGGGGTGGGGGGTAAGAGAGAAAGAAAAGGTGGGAAACACTATCTATCTAGTTCAAGTTGACAGGGAATAATTGACATTTTAACATTGATGATACTATTTAATTTTATCTTGAACAATATAATATTTAGATATGAATTTTTATTTTGATTTACAATTGTTTTTTAATAAACATAAGGGTGCAAATGAATAGGATAAGCGGACAAGCAAATTCAATTGGGTTCTAGGGGGATTATTTTACAAGCAATTCAATAAATAAATGAATAAATAAATAAAAACATATAAATGGAATATATTGCAGATGTTCCATCATGGGAAGGGCTTCCACGCGAGTGTCAATAGCATTTATTATATATTTATATATAAGTCAAAATATGAGTACATGTTTACATGGTATAAATCTAATATTAAATGAAATATAAATATCAAGATAATTTTCAATTAATATAATTATTATTAATATAATGAGATTATTTTCATTTTATTATTTTATTTTCTGATTTGTGAATAATCTTTGAAAATAAGTCATTAAAAGTATCTCAAAAAGAACAAAATTTAGCTGATTATCTTTAAATTATTTCTTTCAATTCAATTAAAGAAATGAAAAAGAACGATGGAAAAATGAAATAAATGAATAAAGTGGTAAATAAATTTATAAAGAACGAAAACCAGAGCCAAATCCCAGGAAAGTGCTTTTGCTTTTATAAAATTGAAATAAATTAGAATCCAACAACAGTAATAAACAGGTAATTTGAAAAATGATATAATTTCTTGAAATTTAACTGTCCATCATCGGAAGGGGACCAACCAATTTGGTAAATCCGCTTTCATTTACACTGAGTGATCTGTCAGTTAGTCAGATTAACGAAAAATGGAAATTAGAAAGGAAATTATAATTCCAAATGGTTTGACTATTCATTGTAAAATGTTTCATTCTTTTTTTATCTTTTTCTTTTTCTTTGAAAGAAAGTTTAATTATAAAAGAAATATAATTTAAAATTGTAATAAATCAGGAAAAATGCAATAAAACAAACGTAACAAGTTCGTTCTACAGTTTAACTATCGTTGTTTTGATTAATTAATTAATTAAAGTACTGCAATGATTTTATAGAGAGAAAATCCAAATCAGGAAAATTGATTCTACTTTTTTAATAGAAAGATAAAGATATTTATATATTTATATATGCTTTATACATATTTACTATATATTATTTCTAAATAATTAAGTATATTTATTATTATATATTAAATAATTATATATTTATTTAAAACAAATTGGTATTTATAATCTATTTATATAAATAATATAATAAAATAAATAAATAATATTTTTATAATATTCACTTGTAAAATAAGTAAGCAATGACTAGTGTGTCAACTTAACAAAACTAAATGTACTAGCACTCGAAAAACAAAATATGGAGATAATATAATACAATGTCATTTGATAATTAGACCATGATTAACTAGCTTTCACAATTATTATTATTATTAAATTATATTTATTATCAGGTGTTCATTTATGAGTTCCGAACCTAAGATCGCTAACTAATTTAGTAAATGTATACTCAATAGGTGTATCATTCACCTATATTATACTTAAATTTTATTATTATTATACTCTGTTGTTATTAAAAATAATATAGTAAAATTGAATTTATATAATATGTTAGAGGATTTTGAGTAAATGTTATCTAAATATATCAATTAAGAATTACAATGGTTAAATGAAATAATTAGATTTATGTTAAAAGGTATATGAAAGTAATAATCTTTAATATTTATAAATTAAAATGTAAATAAAATGATACATTGGGATATTAAATTTGTTTAACAAATAATAAATAAAATTAATTTCAAGAGATTGAATTTATAATAAATGCATGAACAATTTTTTTTAAATAAATTGTATATATATATTAAAGGGATTTATTAAAAATATTTCTCTTACTCTATTCCTATTATTCTTTATATTAATCTAATGAATTTTGTTTTTGTTTCATAATAAATTCATTTCAAAAGAAAAATTCTATTATTATAATAAGAGGGTTATTCCCGGGAATTCCAGGGAAAATTCTTTAATTTTTATTTCCCGTTTCCCGCGAAAAAACAAAAAAAAAATTATTTTTCATGCTGATTGTGATGCCGATACCGAAATCTTTGTTTGTGTTAACTGTAATAGATAAATATAAAATACAAAAATGTACATACAAACATTGTCTTTTGTTAGAATTTTTTTCCTTTTCTTTCTTTCTCTCCCTTTAATTTTTCTTTATAATTTTTCTATTTTTTGAGTTTTTTACAGTAAACTCTGGCAGACGGCAGTTGCCATTGCCAAATTATTTTGTATTTAACTTTTTACTATCTACTATCACTAAGGTTGAGAAAAATGTGTGTGTGTGTGTGTGTGTGTGTGTGTGTGTGTGTGTGTGTGTGTGTGTGTGTGTGTGTGTGTATGTAGGCAAGATTACGCAAAAACGGTTTGAGCTAGAATGATGAAATTTGGTACATGAGCATTATTCAAAATTCATAGTTTTCTATCAACTTTTGAGAAATGTAGCTCAACCGGAAGAGGGTCATTACCTACAACGTTTTGATTTTTTTTCCTCTAAAGTGACCGTAAAAATAAAGATATATGTTTGATAATTTTTCACATGATTAATAATTGTATAAAACTGCTATATATAGAATTTCAGCTTGATTGATTCGCTGAAATTACCAGAATTAATTTTTTAACACTGCAAATCTCACGCGCCACGTGACGTGGTGCCATCAACAAAAAGCCAAACATGCGCTGGTTTAATATTTATTATTTATTATTTATAATTTATAATTAATTAAATTTAATTTAAATATAATATATTATGTTATTTAATCCAATTCAAATTGCGAGATAGTCGAGTGGAGACACTCCAGCTAATTTTTTGTATATATATATAGTTATATGTCTTCACGTGTAATAGAAATTGGTATAACTTATAACTGTTAATCAACCTTTAGACTTAAAATTCGATTTCACAAGCTTGGGTCTGTTTTAATTGCCATAAGTGATCCCTTGGTAAGGTTTTATATAAAATGGCTCTTGAAAAGGTAACAATAATAAAATACACTATTGCAATTTACCATTTGGAAAGAAAGTAATTCTCCTCATACCCTTGAGATTAACCCCACTCCATCACCTACCCCTTAAGGTAAAGACATAATTATATTTTTTGATAAATAAATAATTATTATTAAATGCCTTTAATAATCACAGACTCAGAGTATCAGTTTTCCATCTTTTTAGATATATACAGTAAAGAAAAACCAAAATAAGAAAACAAAATACAAAAAAAATTCCAAAAAATCGAACATAATATAAAAAAAAAAAAATTTAACAGTTAAAAAAAAATTATGTTTATATTATATTTTAATGATTATATATTATATCTTACCGTATTTTTATTTTTGAATTAAATTTTTTTTTTTTCTCAAAAACATTTATTTAACTTTTTCGTGAAACTTTGACAATTTCCATTTCAAATTTATTATTTTACCGGGAATGAAAATAATCCGGGAAAAATTACCCTCTAATTTTAATGATAGATAATCTACATATAGTGGGCGGTGAATTTGTTTTATCAATGTATTATGTTATGTTTTATTTATTGATAAACACTCTTCAATTCATTAAATGGTTTAACGACATTTATATTATACAAATATTTTGCAGCTATTCTGACATCTGACAGAACAGAACAACCTTCTACTAATTGCTTACGTGCAAGGTAAATTTTGTGTTTAATTGTTTAACTCATTCATCGGGTTAAACAGTTAAATTCAGTGGTACTTAATTTGGAAAATGGGAAGAAACCATTAACGAAATCGTAGCAGATCAACGAGGGTGAATGTTTAAAAATTCTATTTTAAGTGTCAGATGTTCATCCTCTAATGAAATTAATAAAATTTTAGGAAATGAAACTATATTTTATTAAAAATAAATCATTTGTAATTTAGGTACATTTTAATAGTAATAAATAAACAAAAATAAAGTCTAGTAGATAATACTGGTGGATAGAATTTTGTTGGTTATTTGTGTGGGAAATGTTTTCCCCAATAGAGAAAAAAAAATCCCTATTCCGAGTATCGATAGTTGGTGGAGTAAAAATAAATTTGGCTCTCTAAATAATTAAACAAGGTCAGGAGGGCCGTGACATTTCCAAGTTTCTCCGGTTTATCATGAAATCAATAGTGAGAAGAAGAATCCACGAGGCTGTGGCTGTGCACCGGGTCACAGTAACATTAGATTTGAAGTGCGCAAAGAGTCCGATTTTTGGGGGGTGGTTAAGAGAAGGAAGGTGGAGAGGGGGGGGGGGCAGAGAGGGTGCATGCTATCTTATTTCTAGGTCCAACAGCGAAAATAATGAAAGAAATTGGTTCACAGTTAGAAGTAAAAAAGATTATTTTCGAACTCACCGGTCATGCGAATAAATAATGAGAAGAAGTCGGTTAAACAGGAGACACTCACCTGGAAAAACAAAACAAGACTATTAGAATGATAGTCATACTAGACTATAGAGTATAAATAGATTTAAATCGATAACTACCTTTTAAAAATAGAAATGAAACATTATTCTATAGAAAATATTGCTTGGAAAATTAAAAAAAAAATTTATAAATTAAAAATTTATTAAACAAATTTTAATTTCAAATAGAATTAGAAAATTTGTAGGTATTTATGTAGAAATTGAAAATGATTATAAAGGAAATTTAATTATAAAATAAATTTATATATAAGATTAAATAATATTCGAAATAATGAGTATTTATGATCTAAATTATTTATTTCATAAGTTGGAGATTTAAAAATGAACCTTATTTTACTTAAAATTGATTATTGTAAAAGAAATAGTTGTGAAATAAAATGAAAAATGATATTTAATGATCAATGGCAATATTATTGTTAATCATTTATTTGGTTATATGTATGAGCCGGTTAAATTGTGTATTACTAAAATATTTTAAGAGGCGATATATCTTTTAATAATTAAAATAAATACCAAAAATATGATTTAATTAAAGAAAATTATAGACATAATAACAAGAAGGTATATATATTTTAAAACAAATAAATAAATTTTTAAAAATAATTTGTTCCAGTATTCGGTTAAATAATCAAGGAACTAACAACATGCGATATAATAATAGACATATTCTTTTCTATGATTTTATTATGAAAAATTTTCTTTATATTATAGATAAAAAAAGTGGTGATAGGTCTGGTCATAATTCAGGATATGCAAATAAAATTTCTGGGTTATTACTGAATGATTCACCTCATTTTATAATTATTCGTACTTTTGAATGTAATTTATAAATTGTATAAAAATTAAATGTAATATATTATGATTCAATAAGGAAACATCACTAATTATTGATAATAATTTATTTTAAGTTTATAGTGATTGATTATCGATCAGTAATGGTTGAAAAAAATATAAATTATTAATTGTTAATTAAATTAGATATATTATATATAATACAAATAAATAAACAGAAGCTGAGGTCAGATTAACTCATAATGATTAATAGGCGCTGATTAAGAAAGAGACGTGGAGAAAAATTACGGTTGAATAATAACAAATGAGATAAATTGGCTAGGAAATAAATTCCAAATTACGTTTCGGAATCTATTTGTTACGGTCCTTGATTTTATCAGGGAAGCTTCCCTACCCCCCCCCCCCCTACCATAAGGAAATGAACGCGGGAACGATTCCAATTTACAAATACAATTATGTTTCTTTTCTTCACTAAACTTTCGATTTTGTTTTTCTAATCTTAACCCCCATTTTCGCCCAATCCCACTTTCTTTAAGTTATCTTGCTATTTTAAAAGGCGCAATGACCCAACACCTGTTAAAAGGATTTATCTCAATGATTAGTGAGGAGATCTCCTCTTTTGCACGACGACGACCTTGTCCACGAAAAAGAAAGTCTAAAATTAGAGGCTCATGTACCAGAAGGGCGTTTCCGGGGTCGACCAAGGTCTCGTCGACGTCATCCATTGCGGTCACGCCAAGCAAACGGCTTCCAGAGCTCAATGCTCATACATTTATTTCTAATTAAATTACCTGGCTCTGAAATTCTAATCAAATCTCATTTCCTGATTGTATCAACAATAAATGAATGGATTTTTACATTTATTTATAAATATTTTTTATTCAGAAAAGAAAAATGTTGGAATCAAAGAAATAAATAATTTTTCAAGTCATTAAAAACAAAAACAAAACAAAGTCATATTTAAACAACTTGGGAGTGTGGATGATTAAATAGTCTTTTGTCTTTTATTGTTATGTTTCAACGACCTCGATGCTATTAAAAAAATAACTCTTTTTGATCTTTTTAACACGTGATAAATATTTGTTATATCTCCAGGTCAATTTACCTTTAGGAAAAATTTTTAATGTTTACCTTTCAATTTGAATTTCATTGAACATTGAAAATTGAGGGAAAGTTTGCATAATCATTTTTATTTACTACCGAACAATTTATAATAAAATTAATTTAAACACAAACGGGTTAATAGATTAAATATGAATACACCTTCAAAAATATTTTTTATTTATTTATTTTATAAAATTAAAAAAAAAAAATTCGTAATTGACGTATCTGGAAGTGAAAAATATAATTATAAAAAATTTGAAAAGAATTTTACAAATATTCCCAAAAAATAATTAACCCTAAATAAATCTATATATAAAAATGAGATCAGGTTACATACTTGAAATATGTTCTAGTTACTTCAAACAAGGAAACGCCTATATGTCCGATGATCAAATATACAGCTGAGTTAAGCTGGTTGCCCAGCAAGAAATATCAAGGGGTACAAGATAAAGCTCATTTTCATTCAAACTACTGACGTTACAGATTACTATCTACTAATATTTATATATGCATAGTTCAAATTCAGTTGAAGCCTTTAGATTAGTTTAACGACATGTGTCGTGGCTTGTCTTCCAAGTAATGCTATTAGATCGGACTGAAACAGGTAATCTGATTCATGAAAATGCAACCCTGAAAGGTTTTACATTAAAGACTTTACAAAATAAGCTTGGGTCCATGGTTTTTTTTAGTTATTTACATTTCATTAATATAGGAAAATTAATTCAATAGTTCTATTCTTAGTAAAGTAATTAATTATAAAAAAAATATTTTCTAAATAAATTAAATAGTATATTTGAAAAATAAAATAAATGTCTTATTATTAGGATTATATATTCAACACATTTTTTTTCATTAATATGTTGTAAGTATAAAAGCATGTTTGGTTTAATGAAAAGTAAATTAAAATAAGAACAAATTTTGAATGTAGAAACCTAGAAATTTAAAACAAAAAAAAAAAAGGTAGAAAGAAATTTATCCAGGAAAATAATAACCATTCTTTGTCATTTAAATATTAAAAATGAAGGGTACTAATGGATTCCATTTCACGTTCATATATTTGCATTGAGGCGACTAATAAGAGAGTCAATTTATAAAATGAAAATACATTTAATAAATATCAAAATGGAAATTCGATTTATTTCTTTAGAATAAGATATTTTTTTTATATTAAAAATTTTAAAAATTTCAAGTTTATTGAGATTAAAATGTAGATTGAAATATAAAATAAATACAATTTAGTGATAAAAAATACTAATCAAATTTAAAATAATTATCAAATCAATAAAAACACTGTATTTATATATAATTTATTATTTAGAAAAAAAAAATAATGAAAATAAAAGAGTATACCCTATCAATAAAATGTGTATAATGAAAGATATAAAATTCCATTCTCTTTGGCGAGGTCATGAGGTAATCAAAAGTCACTAAGCCTATACTATAATTTGTAAGCTATTAACCATTTCATCACCTCAACCATGATATTTATGAACTGGCACATTTTAAAAGGAGGTTATTCCTTGAGATTGGGCTTGCTAATTTTAATAAATTTATAAATAATTAGATAATAAATAGACAGAGAGTGTAAAAATGAATTATGATAAAGAAAGAGAATCGTATTTATTTTAAGATTGCTTTTTAAATAGATACATGAATATACCTGTAATTAAAATATTTATATAACAGATGGTAAATAAAAAAATCTAATTAACGACACCAGAATGATGTAATAACTGATTAACAATTATTTTTCTATTTTGCGTCTATAAGAAATATATATTAATTTTTTTTTCTTACCAATTAATTAGACATATATGATGATAAACCCAATTTTAAATTTTTAATTAATATTATTTAATTAATATTAAAAATAATGATATAATAGTTTCTTTATTGTATATTTAATAATTCAAAATTGCATTTATTTAATTTTATTAATTATTTAATCCTATAACACTTATTGTTCTGTCATTTTACCTTATTACTAGATATTATAAAAATATACATAATCTAAATTAGTTAGTAATTGGTTCTTTTTACAAACAAAATAATATAAAAATGAGCTGGGACCAGCCCCAGACCGACCGACGACTTGAAAAAAATTAATTAATTTCCAAACATCATTATATATATATAAAGTATAAAAAAAAAATATTTTTAAAACTTGAATTAAAATGACTAAATTATATTATCTTGGTTTATATTTTTAGTTTAATTACTCACTTATTAATTAATACCAATTTATTTTAAGTGAAATATTTTGGGAAAATGAATATAAAATTAATACTTTGTAAACTACCACTTCGGGTTTCCGTATATACACCAAAAGTTGATGAATTCGTGGTACTGATGCATTAACTAAATATACCAAATTTTATCAAAATCTGATGAGCCGTTCATACACGTCTGAACGGACACGCAATGGACAGACAGACAGACATCATGCTAAAATACTTTTTTCTGTTAACAAAATGCATGATTCGTGGAGGTATGTAAAAATTGGTGTGAAAACACTACCTTCCCTTCTTATCGTCAGTCGTTAAAAAGGAAAGGAGAGAGAGAGGAGTAATACATACCCTATTTCTTTAAAATTGTTAATTCTACTCCCGAAGAAAATGATATGAAAATGATTTAACTAATTTTCAATCTTTTTATCTATCTATCCTATCTTATAGCGTTAATGAACATAAAATTCAGCCCTTTAGGCTAACCATCAGGTGTTTCACAATTCCCTTTAAATAAACTTACGATAAAATAATATTTATATTTTTTTCTGAAAACAAGTTTGACTATAGTTAATAGAGAAACCAATTAAAATAAGTTGACCTGTGGCCAGGTCCGAACTGACCGACGGTTTGAAGTAAATTAATTTCTAGCTACAGAAACAATTTAAAATAATTTTAATATATCTATTAATGTAATAAAAAACAGATATGGATATAACATAAATATTTTTAATTTTATTTTATTTATAATATATATGTAAGACCAGGCTGTGACGTCATGAATGACTGGATGAAGTCATATAATTTTAAATTAAGAAAAAACTAATAAAGATTATTTTTCTCGAGGATAAACCAATACAAAGTGCTTGATTCGAGGTGATATGTTAAAAATCTCCTCATGTGAAATTTGGTGTGAAAATAACCCTTCCTTCCTATCTTCGTTCGCTAATACTACCACTTCCGGTTTCCGGATTGGCACCAAAAGTTGATCAATTCACCATACTGATGCATTAAGTAAATATACCAAATTTCATCAAAATCCGTTGAGACGTTCAAGCTGTACACATCTATATGGACGGACAGACAGACAGACATCATGCTAAAAATACTTTTTTCTGTTAAGAAAATGCACGATTTGTGGAGATATGTAAAAATCTAAACACATGTGAAATTTGGTGTGAAAAAAATATATATGAGAGTGGGTAGATAATATAAGCAGATGTAAGAGAATTGGGAGTAGATAGCAATTGGATGGAGTACTAGCTCAAATATGTAACCAAAATTTTTTCATTTCAACTGAACCATAAAGAAAGATAAATATATTTCTTTTGAAAATATTATATTACTATATAAAAAGGATCATATTTACGTATAAATGAGAATAGTTTTGAATTGAATGAAAAGAAAAGGATGAATATTGAGGAGAATCAAGAGAATGGTTGTTGATAATATATTAACGAAGAGTGTATGAATGTACACTTCAATGTGAACTTTCAATCACTTATTAAAGTTTAATGAATGATGATGAAACACAAATAATGACAGATAACATTTTATTTAAAACTATAAATATATATGGAATCGATTGAGAAGTTAGTTAGGTTTGTTTCAATCATTTAAATGCAAATGCAATGATCAATTGAATATTGAATCGTGCAAACGCTATACAAATATAAAGCATGCACTCAAATGACCTTGATTTATTATAGTTGAAAAATACATAATATGGTAACTCATTGAGAAGGGAAGAATAAAATTGGAAGAAGGAAATTTAATAAAAAAAAGAAATAAAAGAACAATAAAAATTGGAAATACAAATTAGATGATAAATTGCTATCAGAATTTTTATAAAAGCGATACAAAAATCAAAGTTAATGGAAAGATATAATATAAAATTAAATTTTTTTATATTTTTCATAAAAGGATTTCAAAATAATAAATATTTATTATTTATTTATTTTTTGAATTAAAAATTATAATGTAATCTTCAAAAAGAATAGGTCATTTTTTTAATTATATAATCAAATGTGAATAAAATAGTAATATAAAAAATTTGGTTGCGTAAGGTAGTTAATTTTTCAAGAGGGTGTAGAGTCTGAAGCATTGTAATATTTGTTGTTAAATTTTTAGATGCAATCTCAACCACAAAAAAATTTAGATATGATAACAATTATTTTAAAATAATTATTTAAATTAATTATGTTTTTTTGTAAATTAATAATTTATTCGAATAAATAATTTAATATATTGTACGCTGTATATTTTTTAATTATATGATATATTGCTATTAAACATTTAAAAAAAATAAAGCATAATTAACATTATATTGTATATATCTAATGTCAAATTTATAAATATAAATTATATAAGTAATGGAATTTAAAATAGTAAAAAAAGAAGAAAGTAGAATTAAAAAGAATAGGAAATATAATTAAGTAAATCCAATAAGTACTTGTAACCATATACGTAGTAATTTAAAAATTTTAAAGGGCGGAGTAACATATAAGTCCCTATTTCTATTTTCAATAATTAACACTATAAATATCCCTTATTGAAATTTTATATACTGTATAACTAAAAATCAAATTAAATAATATTTTTAAATTCAGAGATAAATTATATGAAAAAAATATTTTAATAAAATTGGACAATGAAATTTAAGTAAATTTATAATTTAAGAATAAGTATTTAAAAAAAAAATCAATTTTAGAAACAATTGAGACTATTTGAGACGAACTTCCAAATATATTCGATTTGATTTTTTTATTTATAAATGAATTAAAAATAAACAGAATGAAGATGATAATAATTTAAAGGCACTGATTAATGTAAGGAGGTTTTAAAAATCTCTGATTTAATCAAGACAAAACGTCATAGTTTTTGTATTTAATTTGTAAATCAAATTTGAAAAGAGATAAGATAATGAGATGAACGGAATGGGGGAAATGTATAATAACATAGAAAAATATTGAATATAAGAAAATTAATTATTTAATTTAAAGGATTTTGTTTTTTCTATCTATAATAAATGGTAGGTTCTTTTAATTTCTAAATATTTATTTATATACTAGAAGGGGATCCCCTTAATCGTTTGTAGAGAGAGGTTCATTGGTGTTAACCATTTATCATCATTAAAGCTGGGGGAATCTATTAATTGACTTCACTATTATATCAATTGTATGCCCGGGTTTTTCAGAGAGTACATAATAATAGAAATGAATAAAAAAAATTGTTAATAAATACATTTTCAAAAATAATTATTTATTTCATTAAATAAAGCTAAGAGAAAATTTATTAAAGGTTAGAGTTAAATAAAATACAATTAATTGGTTTCTCTTTTTGAATATTTATATATATTATAATTTTGCTGATAATTAACTTGGTGACATCTACTTCAAATATATATTCTTTTTAGTGTTATTATGTAAAACATGTTTGTAGGAGGAGAGGAAGATATAGAAAGATAGGGATGTTAATGTTTTTTTTTTTTTCAATTTTGTTACAATAAAAAATGTAATTTTTCATTTTTTAATAAATATAAAAAAATAATTATTTATAATTTTATTGTTTTCACTAATTTAGAATTCAGATAATAAAGAGAGAGAGAGTGGGAATACCTATATACTTGGAGGAAGATAAGACATGAATTTGTATATTGCAATTAATAGTAAAATTATGATCAATAAAATTCCCTATTAAATATAAAGAAATTTTTTTTTAAAATATATTTTAAGAAAATACAATATAATAAAAATAAAAATGTTTTTCTCTAGAAAGATTAATTTTTAGATAATTTATTAATAACATTACTAAGTAAGAGATAATGTTTGTTTTAAATGAAATCGAGAAAATTATTATTTTTAAAGAGAATAAATTGATAAGTAATGTTTATATATGTTAGACTTTCATTTAATATTTTTAAAAGAGAAATTATAATTTTTGTGATAACAATATTAGAACGACACTAAATAGATCCTTTTAATCTTATTATTTACTGGATATTTAAAAAAAAACACATTGATTTTTTTAATAAATTTTAAAATTAAGTTTTTTAGAAGATTAACTAAAATCTTAAAAAAAAAAAAATAAAGTTTAAGAAAAGATAGGATCAGCGATTTTATTTTTTTATAATAGAAAGTGTAAATATTTTTTTAGAAGAGATTGAGCCTTCACTTTTAATGCACAAATAAATTATTGTTCTTTTGTGTGTTCTGTAAAACCTGGGAAGAGATAAACACATAAAAAGGAGGCAAAGATTCTTGATGATTAAGAAGGTTAGCTGGCTGATAGATTAAGTGTTCAGTGATGATAACAGAAATTGAGAGAATGAGAGGGAGAAGGATGGAAACATAAGAGAGGGGGGTGTGATAAAAACAGATTGGGTGGCTAAGATGGCCTCGAGTCTTGTTACTATACTCTAGTGTAGGAAGAAAAGGGCGGTATACAATTTATAGACAAACTATTCTCAAACCCACGTGAGATTTTTTTTAAATCGATCTTAATCTAAATGTATCTCGAGTGTTGGTTGGTCTGTCTGTAAGCATGACTCGCTAAAGAGCAAAAAATCCACGCCCAGATAATAGCTATCGTATGTATTGAGGCAAGATTAGTGTCTCGATGCGCCAAATCAAATTGATCTGCTGCTCGCTATTGGTTATCAGGTGATAAAAAAAATAATAGAGAACGAATAATAACCGGGTTTTAAAGCAGAGGAAAAATTTCTAGTAGTATTCGAATTATATTCTATCAAGAAGTACTTTTTTGGATATAAGAATTATTTTAGACATGGTTTGCCTTTATCATCCTTATGGATAATAGAGATTGATACATATTTTAATTATATTTTAATTTATTTATATTTTTTTATACATGTTTAGTATAGTTAGGTATTTTTTTTTTTAAATACTAAAAGTAATAATTATGAAAGTAAAGGATAATATTTTTGTTGTTATTTATATAATCTAAGCTGCTAAACAAAAACAAATTTTAATTTAGAAATCAAATCAATAGAAATTCAATATTCTCGTAAGAGATAGTATTACGATCACGAAAATTTTCGATGTTGAGATTTTGATGTTTTTATACGTTTTGCAGGTTCCTGAATCATTTTCACTAAGGCTGAGAAAAATGTCTGTCTGTCTGAGTGTGTGTGTGTATGTATGTATGTATGTATGTATGTATGTAACCAAGATTACGCAAAAACGGTTTGAGCTAGAATGATGAAATTTGGTACATGGGCATTATTCAAAATTCATATTTTTCTATCAACTTTTGAGAAATGTAGCTCAACCGGAGAGGGTCATTACTTACAACGTTTTGATTTTTTTTCCTCTAAATTGACCGTAAAAATAAAGATATATGTTTGATAATTTTTCACATGATTAATAATTGTATAAAACTGCTATATATAGAATTTCAGGTTGATTGATTCGCTGAAAGTACTAGAATTAATTTTTTAAGACTGCAAATCTCACGCACCAACACGTGACATGGTGCCATCAACAAAAAGCCAAACATGCGCTGGTTTAATAAATATTATTTATTAATTTTAATTTATAATTTAATTTAAATTAATATATGTTTTTAATCCAATTCAAATTTGCGAGATAGTCGAGTGGAGATACTCCAGATTTTTTTTAATACTAAAAGTAATAGTTATGAAAGTAAAGGTTAATATTTTTGTTATTTTATCTAAGCTGCTAAACAAAAACAAATTTTAATTTAGAAATCAAATCAATAGAAATTCAATATTCTAAGTATAATTTTTTTATTAAAAATTTAAACATGAGAAAAATAATTAAAATAAAATATATAATAACATATACTTACTATATATTTAAAAAAATTACCTTCAATAAAAATTTAATATTATATATTCTATTTTATTTATTTATATTTATTGATTTATAAACCATATTGAAATTCAATATGTGAGATATTAAAATATATAAAATTATTCGTATTCTTGTTTGTCTACATAGCCGGAAGGAAGAATATAATAATATAGAAATATTTTATTAAAAAAAAATTATACATTGTGAAAAATCAAACAAATTTAAATGTGCCTTTATACATCACTCCACAATTATGTATTTATATTGATGTTGTTTTTTAATTTAATTATTAAGAGATTAGACACTATATTTACCTATCAATATATTTTTTAAATATATTTATTAAAATGTTCGATTAGAAGATGAGTAGTATATTATCATCACTCAGATTATAATTTATCAGGAAATAAAGAAAAATCACCTTATTTTTTATAATTATAAAAAAAAAATCATCATCGTCAGATTTTACAACTATTAGAAAGATAATATTTATATTTAGGTATATTATTAAATAAATCTAGTAGACTTTAATATTTTAAATTAAATTTAATTTAGAGAAGATTGTGTACAAAATCAGTTTATCATAAATCTTCCAAGATCATTGTCATGTTGATGATAACGCCCTTCAATTGTTTCTATTAATCATTTTTATTTGATATGCAATAGGAAAATATTTATTAATAAAAGTGATTTGTGATTCATTATACTCCTACAATTTAATATGTTGTATCTATCATAAAATAAACATTATATCAAATGGCTAGATTAAGATTAAAATTGAAATAAGAGATAAATTAACTTACGTGACACGCCTGAAAGGTGTATTTTTGAAAATGTCTATATTATAAGTATTGTAGGATGTGTAATGAAATAAGTTTGTAAATATGTATATTGTATATCCTATTATCTCATTATATATATATATATATATATATATATATATATAAGATTGCCTAATCGATAGTTAAATAGAACATTGGTTTTGTTATAATTTTTTGCTTAATATGTGACTGTTATAATAATTTTCCATTTTGTTAGTAAATCGATTCCATCATTACTTCAATTTAAATATGTATGAAAATATTTTTAGGTGGATGTTATTTATATTTAATGGTGTATATCTTCTTTAAAATGCAAATATAAAATTTAGATATCAATGGATAATATAAATGTATAGTTCAATAAGAATTTAAGTAGTTGCATTTGCAAGTTAATGAGAAAATCCGAAAGGCTGAGAAATTAAATTAAAATGATAATTTATAAATCTATAAATAAAAATAAAAAAAAAAAACTATTCGAATTCAGATAAAAAATTAAAGTTTATTTTATTTTAATATTAAAATTTTTTTTTATTTTATTAGAGTAATTGGGAAGGAAAGAAGTAAAAATTTTAATTAGAAAGAAAAAATAAAATTGTATTAAAAACAACTGTTTTTAATATTATTTTTTTTTTAAATAAATTGATAACTAATCTAAAATTGGTTTTCTATTAAAAAATGAAATAAAAATATATAGAGAAATAATAATTAAAGAAACAATAATTTTTCAATATTAAAAATTTTAACATTTACTAAAAAATAGAAACTTACATAAATCAGTATGGCTAAATTTTACATTTAAAAATGAAAATTCAAAATTATTAGTAAATATTCAATAAAGAATTGTATGCATGAGATTGAATTTCTATTCTACTTCGAATCTCGTTATCGGTATCTTGTAATCTAAAGAGTACACGTTGCAAAAGATTTGATAATGATTTCGGTTTTTTTTTTATTTATTTATCATATATCTTCTCTTATTGTATTGAATGTATATTGTATTGTATTATTTTGTTTAGAAAAGTTAAAATGTTAGTAGGGTATTTATATTATAACATGAGATTATTTAAAAGAGGAGAATGTTTATAAATATGTATAATAAATAATTAGTTTGATGAGAATATAAAATTTTCTTTATCGTAAAGTCAATATATTTGGTAATGGAGATAAGGTTTAAATGAAAGTTAGAAATGATCGAAATGGAGAGATGATATCAAGAAAGAAAAATTGTAAGATGAGGCGAAGAGACGAAGAGCGCCTTGGACGAACTTGTCCCGGAACAGGTACCTGAAGAAGTGCGGTCAACGGCGTCGACGGGAGAACGTGCTCGCCGGCCTTGGGCCAACCATCTGTACGACGAACTGGCAGCTCTGGTGGTAGGGTACCACAATCGGCATCCGAGTGAGTCCGGGAACGAGCTACTACGTTTTGGGTGACAGCTGGCGGACGACCGGTGCTCATCCGACCAGGTCCTCTGCGAATTAAGGGTTGAGGAGGTTCCAAGGGGACATCCTGACTGGTCACAAGAGTAGGGCAATAGAGATCAAGGCCTGGACCGATACCGGCAGCACCTCTAGCACTAGCACTAGCACGTGTGCTTTCTTCAAGGTGAAGCAGATGGATGGCGATCTCATCGATTTTCGTATCCAAGTCGGGGCTAACAGGGGAGTTGCGAACGGGGGCTACAGCCGCTTGTGTTCGCAAACTTTCACTACGGCGTGCTTCGGTCCCTGTTTTACTACGGAAATCAGAGGTAAGCGAGCGACGTTCCGGACCGGCCCGCTGGAATTGTCCTTCCGGGTTCGGCCGATAATGGTTGATTAAATGTTGAAGGCGGGCCGAGGGCTGTGGCGGTGTACGGCCTTGGTTCGACATGATTGACACTTGCAAGTAAATAACTACCAAGAAGACGTCGAGGCGAAGTTCCAAAAAGCGCGTAGTTCCAGTAGAATCGTCTTACGCCTGGAGAACACAAGTCGAGGGGGCGTCAGTGGTCGGAAGCAGTTGAAGTAGACATCAGAAGGCGACGCGACGCCGCGCATGGCGTGACACTCACTGGCTAGCAGCAGCAGCCAAGCCACGGCAGCCACGCCGCTCGCACACACGCACACAGATAAGAACAGGAGGACAGATAAGGAGTGATAGCATCACAGACTTTGATACCGTCACAAAAGCATACAGCCACCATTGTAATGGGGATGCGTGAAGCTGCTGGTGCGAGAGACAGTCAATCCAATTCACCGGTTGGCCCAACACAGGAAGGAGGAAAGAGAACAACACAGAGACCCTGCACCTCACGCAACGAACTACAACCTACTACCTATTTCCAGCTACCAGCTACCAGCCAGCCAGCAAGCCAGAGGCTGGCCACAATTTTTGGTGAGTGAAGAGATTTTATATTCAAGTGATTGAAAATTGTTAAATAAAAAGTGCCAGTGCAGAGAGTAGATAGTTATATATATATATATCATAATACAATTATCAATTATTAATTTATATAGAATATATATAATTATTCACTTTAATTTGACACTAATCCTGTTATTAATTTACATGGAGAAACATTATTAAAATTATAATATGTGAATTTCATTTATTCATTCATTCATTCATTCGTGTGATTTTAGAAAGAATACACCTTGGAACTAACTAAATGCCAAGCCACCAGTAATCCATCTGAAGTGCATCCACTGGATTAAACCCGTGGAAACTTGTAGAGTTAATAAAGAAAAAATACTATAAATACAGGTGATGATACCTGGATGATTCCAAGATTTGACGCATCAATGAATCATCATCAGGTGACGTTATTTCTAATATATCATTTAACCTTTTCAAATAAACACCAAAAATTAATACAATACAAAGAAATCACATAATTAAAAGAATTATTATAAGAAGAGAACTATTTTCAGAGAATAATAGAATTATACTTAGATAAATACATAGAGAATATATATGAAAAAATTTAAAAAAAAAATTAAGGTAAGTATGCTTTTAAAAAAATAAATATAAACATATCGGATTTATTATAAACAATTAATCTGGGGATTTAATTTTCTATATTAATATTTTTAAATTCTTATTTTTTTTCTTCTGAATATATCTATTTATATTTTAATTTTTTAAACCTAATATAAAATAAATTGTATGTATAAAATTATCTGATATTTAGATTCGTGTATAAAATAAATTTAAAAAATACAACACACAATTCAATCAACTTAACAAAAGATTAGTGAATATATTTTAAAGAGAAAATTAATAATAAATTATTGAATATAATTTATATTTTAGTATTCAATATTTTTTTAATAAAAATATAAAAAAATAATTACTTTGAATAAATTAAATATTTGTAACACCATTTTTAATATGAATAATTACAATATGAAAAAAAAGAATAATATAATACATTTAACAAATTTAATTATTAGATACATATATTAGATTCATAAAGAAAATTTATGATATATGTTTTCACTTTAATATTTAATTTCAGTTATTTTATGTTTCACTTTTATTTGTTACATATGGATTTTTAAAAATTAGTTATTTTAAATTTTTATATGTAATTAAAAAAATCATCTACAGGCAAATAAAGATTTAAAGAAAAGTAATTTCTGATTTTTAAATTAAAAAAACAATATTATCTCGTCATAGAAAATAATGAAGAACATTTACAAAAAATAAATATAAGAAAAATAAAATTAGTTATTTAGTAATTTTAGTATAATATAAAAGATTATTGGATTTCATTTCCAAGGGTGTAAAAATAAATTTGCTGACAATGTTTCAGGAAAATATATGCAAATGATTATGGTAGATGGACAGGAAATTAACGAGTCATCGTTTAGGAATGAAAATTAAAAAAAAAAATACTATTGAAAAAGAGAGAACGAAAGTATTTGAGATAATATAATAGGAAGGTAGAAGGATCTGTGGTATGACCCCATTTAATTAATTTGCATATAATATATAATTGTTAAAAACAAGAGAAACTCTTCTCTTTCTTCTAGAAATTGTCAAAATATACTTGTCACAAATGAGGTTAATTTAAAAAATATTTTATCAATAAGTAAGTTGATTTTCTTTGTAAAAGAATATGCCATTCAATATCAATAGACCACGATTTTTATAAACACCAGTTAAAATCGTTAATATTAAATTATAAATTCGTTTTCATTTTACATAGATAATAATAGTTAAATTTTGAAAATTTTTAGTTCTTTTGGATATTAGATATTAGTCTAAAAATGTCTAATAATAATGATTGATCAGATTCGCGATGAGTGGTCAAAGTCCGAGTTGGCTCGAGCACAGATCAGTTCGCAATTTCCACTGAAAACAAGTCGAGACTTCCAGACAAGAGACCACCTTAAAAGGTTAGCTGACACCTACGACTTCCAATTCCTTCATCTATCCTCTCTTTTCAATTACGATTTGCTTAGCTAGGACACTCCTCGAAACTTAAATAAACTCTAAAAAGGATAGAAAATTGAATCATCTTGTAGTAAATAAAATAAAAAAAGTATAATCGATATTTATATAAATGTTTTTATTATAATTAAAATAAATATTAAATAAATTTAATAAAATATTTAAAAAAATATATTCTATAAGCAATTTCGCATTTATACATAGAAGTAGAGTTAAAAGTTAAAAATTATTTAAATTAATTATTTTAAATATATAATTTGACCCCCTCTTGTGTCTACGTTGTTTGATTATATATATATATATATATATATATATATATATATATATATATATATATATATATAATATTGTGTCGAAATCGATTTTGAATAAAAATTATTAATTGGGAGCCGGGCCAATATGTCTGTAACTTCTTTTCTTAGATTTATTCTAGATTGAATCATGATTGTCCTTCAAATTATTTGACATACAATATTATCATTGAACATAATGAATGAAAAATGAGTAGTGAATTGTTTTTATTAATAAAATAGTGTTTGAAAAAACACGTGAATTAAATAAAAGTGACCAATCTTATAAATATATTGTTCATTAAGGGATATTTGATTTAATAATTGTTTTATTTGGAAAAAAAAAATCAGGAGCGTGATTATTAAAAAGAAATTAACCCAAACTTCAATTTTATTTTTATTGAATTTTTATACTTTTTAAATAGATCTTTTTTTTTTTTATAAAAGATTTCGTAAAAAAAAAAATTATTTGAATTATAATTTCAATTTCTAGAAGTTTGAAAGAAATAATATAATAATTTATTTCTATCTTTCAGAGTAATTATTAGAAAAGGAAGACGATATTATTTTTAAATACTATTCGAAAAATAATATTATAAGTACAATTTTTTATCAAAGAATGAGTCATTTATTGTAAAAAAAAATTAGCCTTAATAAACTATGATAATTAAAATTCGAATTGATAATATAATCATTTTTCCATATCGTATATAGAAATTTTACAAAAGTTATCAAATCATATCATATCAATTTCTTTTTATGAAATGGAAAACGTAGAAGAAAGTTGTCGATTCTCGGTCATTTGCCTTTAGCAAGGCGGTAACTTAAACTCAATTGAATTCCCGGGTCAGCTTTGGAAAGGTCACCATCATCATCATCGCGTGATAAAGCCGTTCTGGTTTCTCTTTTGTTCCCTCAAGAACGAAGGAGAAAAATCAAAAATTAAGAGCGACAAATTTAAAGAAAAGAATCTTCAATATCAATTTAGAGAGAACATAATAAAAAAACAATATTCTTAAATATTAAATATAACAAATTAGTAAATAAATAATCATTGAATAAAATAACAAAAGAATCATCAGTAAATTATTTTATTTACTGTAAAACATATTATATAATAAAGTATTGGGAATTTAAAAAAAATCTTGTTTATGTATTATATTATTCAGATGTATAATATGAATGGGTCTTAATATTTATATAATATAGTTAAGAGTTGTTGATGATGAATAAGAAAAAAAATGTGTTAATTATCTTTAACTTGTGTGTAGATTTAAAATATCTTATAGGGAACCAAGATAAGGGTATTTGGTTGATGAGCTTTCGATGTTTTAACTTAATAACTAGCATAGTAGAATGTAATTTTGGATTTAAAAAAAGAATTAAAATATAAGTAATAATTTTATTATATTTATAAGATAAACAAAAAGAATGTCACTTTTTTTAATTCATAAATTATTTAAAAATCTATATTATCATGAATATGCTATAATTTAATTTCAGCAAAAAAATAATCAGAATATTTATTCTTTATTAATATTTTAAATTTATTTAAAAAAAAAACTATTATTTTTTACACTAAATATTTTATTTTAATATCATTTATTTCTTACAATTATTAGTAGTAGGAAAATGGATAAGATGAGGATAGTAGAATAAATAATTTACCTACTAGTAACATATTTTTTAATGTAATTAAATATTCATTTGATCTTTATATATATAAATATCATCAAAGTGCAAAAATTATTTCATTCTGTTGAGTATAGTACTTAAAAATACATAAAGTAATGTTAAGTGTAGAAATAGTGGTGCAACTGAAAACAATCTTAAAGCAAAAAGTTCCCATAGGCATCTTTTAGTGAGAGAATATATATAAAAAAAAACATGCAAAGTGAAGATGGAAATTAAAAAAAAATATTCTAGAGTTAAGTGATTCCCCATGGAGCTCGCTTGTTTTCATAAAGAAAAAAAAATTGCAGCAGGCAAAAATAAATTATAATATAAATATTTTATTAAATTTTAATTTTTAATTTACAGGAGAAAATCTACTAGTCTTAAAGGAAAAAAATAATTTATAATTTTTCTAAACGATCTTATCCAGATTGACAAAAAGATTTTAAAAATTATTATAAATTTAATTTTGAATTTTCCTTTAACCTATAAAATCATCATCTCTTAACGAGTCTTTTATTATCTATAAGAAAATTGAAGTATTATTATATCGTTAGTAGATAAAATACATCATTAAAATAAAATTTTATGATGATTAAATGTCAGCGATTAAGAAATATCTATAAGGAATAAAGTGATAAGAAATATGATGGCTAAATTGAGAAAGAGGGTATATAAGAGGAGAAAAAGAAGGAAATATAGATTTATTTTAATATCTATTTTTTCTATCAACTTCTTCCTTGTACTGTCTAATTTAGGGGAAGTAGTAATAAAAGGTTTATAAAAGATTGTCACCAGAGTACCTAATCTTGGTATTATTTATATGAAAGTATGAATGTAAGGAATATTACCTATGACTAAAAAATTGTTTAAGTCTATTTAATTTCGTGTTTGTCTGTTAAAAAAAATTAATTTCGACACACACACACACACAATATTTGACTTTACTTAAAGACAAATATAATTAGCTAAGTATATGGTTATTTTAATAGAAATCGATTTTTTTTAAATGTGCAAATAAACTTTTTCTATAATTAACCTTATTCATACTAAATAAATGTTTAAAATACTAGTTACATCAGAATGTACAATTTTATATATATAAGATTAGAATATTTAATAAAAAAAGATGAATAAAACTAATACAAAAATAAAAGATTTATTTTCAAAAATTATTTCTAGAGCTAAGTTGGAAAATTGATAAACATACCCGATATATATATATTTATAATTGATTATCAATAAATATTGATATATTTTTCATATATTTTGTTTATTTAAAATTATTATCTTCTCTTCATACTATCTTTTTTGGAATGATTCACAAAATGACAATACAATTGCCATATAAATTTAAAATTTGAATTATATCTCCGTTCAGAATTTTATTTATTGATTTAAAAGAATAAAAAAAAATTAAAATAAAAATTGATCAATTGTCTATTTTAATTTAGTCACTAGAAATGAAAACAATTTTATAAATTCTAAAATATCATAGTTTCAGAATGAATGTACGAAAGTCAATCAGATATAAACGGGCCTTTTGTATAAACAAAATTAATTTCACAGGGTTACTAAAGTAAGAACGGGACAAGCCGGCTGATGTGGTTCCCCGACTCTAGGTAATCCCACTTCACGATTATTAAATGTCCAATTATTCTCAATGTTCAACCATTAAAGGCTTGTTTATATTTAATTGATCCTCGTATATATAAAAAATTACTTTCAGCACAATTATATTATCTTATTATATTAGAAAAAAATATCAACTAAAATAAATTAATAAATTATAAATAATATTAATAAAAATAATTTTGAAAACTTTCTGTTAATAATGTAAATAAGCGAATTTTGTTATTTTCAATAAGTTGGCCTGGGAATAAAATTACAAGAGTTAGTTAAGTTGTTGCCCCTTTGGGCGGTGGCGCCTATTACAGCTGTTAAGAACTATTTGCTAATGAGTGGGTGCCTCCCCCTCCACTACGAAGAGAACTTGCGATGAATAACCCACTTTCTGTATTGTGTTAAGATTTCCATTAAAGTATAGGAGTGGGGGGGGGGGGTAATTATTTACGGAGGGCAAAAGGAAAAAAAAATAATAAAGGTTAAAAGGAGTTCAAAGTTCCTTTCAAGTTAAATTCATCAATTAAAAGGGATTAAAAAGAAAATTATATTTTTTTTTTGTTATATTGTTAAATGGCTTTTAGAAAAAGTGAGGATTTACATTTTATTAATTATTTTATATAATTATATACCTACATATAATATAAAAGTTATGGGGGGGGGGGGGGGAATAGAGAAATATTCAATGTAAGAGTTAAAGATTATAATTGAAATCATGAATAAACAAAATAGGAGGTTAATTTAGTTTTATATTCCTTTCATAGGAAAAATATCAGGCTAGAATACTCCACCTCTTTATCTGTCAATAACAGGTATATTTCTCTATATTTTTTTCTACTAAAATACTTAAATAAATATAATATATATTAATTAACAAAAGTATAAAATAATTTTTAATGAATAAAGTATTGATTAATTAAATCAGAACTTGAAAAGATGTTGAAATTTTAATATTTAAATTAAATGTTAATGATTAGAAATAATTGGCAGATTATCTGTCTGCAAGTATATTGTTAAATTCAACTTTTCACTGTAAAATGAAGTAAACAGGAATCTAATAATTGTACTATCTATTTATTGATTATTCATATAAATATATGACTATTATATATATTAGTAAAATATAAATAGATCAAAATTTAATATTAGCATCACTCGACCTTTCAACCTTCATCTAGGGTTTATTTTTAATAATTCTTTCATCATAGAAATAAAATTTAATTTATTATTAATTATTAATAAAAAATATAAATATAATGATATAATTATAAAAATAAACAATTTATGTTACACTATAGTATTGTGATTGACATTCATTAGAGAAAAAATTATTTTATTTAATTTTGATTTTTATATCTATGTATAAAATTCACTGGTAGAAAAAGAAAAATGAAATGAATGGAACACATTTTAAAAAAGCGTAGTCGATTAAAGGAGGTGAGTGACCTGGTGTCCGTGACCCTTTAAATTAATTCCTTTGTAGTTGTGATGGCTGCAACATCAGATAAAGAGGTGCCCACCCACCTTCGCTTCAAATGTTGCTTTGCAAAATAAAAACCTCATCGATTGGAAAAAAAATATGCAAACTATTTAAAAAAATCTTGTTTTTAATTCTTTTGAGAATGTATACGATGCAATTAATAATTTAACGAATAAAAAGTATAAATCGAATAAATGTAAATTAATATTAATTATTTTTTATATCTATATTGAAGAAAAAAAATTATAATGATGAAAAAATTAAATTTTATAAAATAAAGATGAACGCGAATCTATAGGACTTGATATTTGGCACGAAATAGTTTGAGAGATTTTGAAGAAAAATAAAAAATTGGCGAAAATTTTTGGCGTAACCTTGAATTTTTTTTTTATATGTAATTATAACTTGTCAAATATCAATTTATTCATATTAAACGGGATAACATTAAGGCGGATAAAATATTTAGCGACGTGTCATTGAACTATAATATTTACGCCTCCAAATAACTGACTGATTGGAATGGAAACCCGGGTTTTGACTCATCTGTATAACCAAATCAATAGAATAATTTTAAAATGTATTCTTTCATAAGAATTATTCCATCTGTTTTTTTATATTGTTTTTAAATAACAGATTAAAAATAAATTAGTTAAGTGAGTAAGAAAATCCAAATATTGGTATTTTAATGTTAAAAATTAGAAAACACCTCTAAGCGCTTTGCTAAGTGGACCAGAATACCGGAGTTGAAAATGAAATAACAAAAGATATCCTTAAAATGGTAATCCATTATCGTTTTCTATGTCAATTCTATTTGAAGATTTATATGCATATTATTCAACAATTATTAATAATTCTACTGAAAAAGTATATTATACAATATAAAATAGGAATCAATACTTGTGTAATCAGAAAAAAAAATATTCCATATGATCATAAGCAAAATTTCATTTTGAATTCAGGGTATGAATAATGAAATTTATGCTTAAGTGAAAGTAATAAATATTAAATATATAAATATATATCATGTTAATAAAAGTATATTATTATTATTATTATTATTATTAAGGGAAAGTAATACGAGCCATGTAATAATATAATATTAAAATGAGATAGCTCCACCTTCTATTATACAGTTATCTATAAATTGAATACGAAAGGATTTTATTTCCATTTAATATTAAATATAATGGGTGGAAGTTAAAATAGCTCCTAAATTAGTTTACTGTTAGGCAACCATACTAGCAACACTGTATTTGTGTGGACTTCTTAATAAATATGGAGAAAAGTGGGGAATTCAGTTTTCTAATAAAATAATATATAAAAAATAAAAATAATATCATTTATATATTTCAATAATATTATTAATTTATTTTAATAGTTTAATAAGATTTTTTTTCGTTTTTTCTTTCTCGCCAGAGATAGTATTGCGATCACGAAAATTTTTTTATGTTTTTATACGTTTTGAAGGATCCTGAATCATTTTTACTAAGGTTGAGAAAAATGTCTGTGTGTGTGTATGTATGTATGTATGTAACCAAGATTACGCGAAAACGGTTTGAGTTAGAATGATGAAATTTGGTACTTGGGCATTATTCAAAATTCATAGTTTTCTATCAACTTTTGAGAAATGTAGCTTAACGGGAAGAGGGTCATTACCTACAACGTTTTGATTTTTTTTCTTCTAAAGTGACCGTAAAAATAAAGATATATGTTTTTTAATTTGTCACATGATTGTATAAAACTGCTATATATATAATTTCAGCTTGATTGAATCGCTGAAAGTACCAGAATTAATTTATTAACACTGCAAATCTCACGCGCCAACACGTGATGTGGTGCCATCAACAAAGAGCCAAACATGCGCTGATTTAATAAATATTATTTATTAATTTTAATTTATAATTAATTTAAATATAATATATTATGTTATTTAATCCAATTCTCAAATTGCGAGATAGCCGAGTGGAGTCACTCCAGCTAATTTAAAGATAAAATGACATGGGGTTAAGTCGATAACGATATACAGGCTATAGAATAGGAGAGATAAATTTCAGTTGAACCAATACGTGTTTTAAGTGGATGCCGCCTCTTTTCCTCCCATTGCTTTAACCGCCTACGTATAGCACAAGTCACCTTGAGGTGTGCTAAGGTAAAGGTGTAAAGGAATTGAAAATGAACTTTTTTTTTGTTTTTAAAATGAATCATCATTCTTTTTTGCATGAATTGGCCAAGGGAAAGCGAATATCAGCAAAAAGAAAATTAGGATAATTTAAAAATTCAATAATCGTTAATATCAATTAGTGTTGTATATAATAAATTTATAATTGCTTAATTCAGTTTTCTTAGATTATTCAAAAATAAATAAATAAATAAATAAAAAGTAAATAGGAAAGGGTTTATTAAAATTAAAAATTAATAAAGTTATTTATTTATTTTTGGTGTATTAAGTTATTATTAAAATAAAATAAGATATCTTTATAAAAAAAAACCACATATTATATTTTAATTATATAAAGATATACAATATTCAATAAAAATTAATGTTTACGATCACATCACAAAATTGTTTATCAGATTCAGGGAACAAGACCAACAAACATATTTCTTAAATCTTATGAACATATTTTTAAAACGTTGACCTAAATATTATCGTTTTATATGAAATAACTGAAATATATTCAATGAAATTTTTGTGTTGAGATAAAAATAAGAGTTGATGAATATTAATTTAATATTTAATTAAAAGAAAACATGGGGAAGAGTGCGTTTATGATGAGATATAAATAGAAAATGGTGTGTGAATATTTATTTATATTATACTCGTATAATATAATCATCTATCTAAACAGTTACATTAGTTTGGTTCAATGCGCGAAGGGAAGCAAAGATCATGATAAGGGCGATGGTATTATATTATTTGTGACATGTTATTATATCTTCTAAATAAGTACTACAAGTTTAATTAAAATATTATAAAGAGAATTTAAAAAAAAAATGGAAAAAAGTAGTGTAAGTAGTGGTTTAAAAAATTCCAGATATTATTCAAACAATAATAAAATTTTTTTAAATATCATATAAATTGAAATAATTAGAAATTTTTGAAATTCTTTTTGTTTATTAAATAATAAATTATTTATTTTAGTTAATAATATACATACTAATAGACATATTCAAATACCGTTAATTATTTTATTCATTAAGAAAATCGAATAAAATAAATTTGAATTTTTAACTAGTGATCAAATGCAAATAAAAATGTTAATTTATGTATAATGTTAAAGACAGATGATGATTGTATTCGACTGCTGTTTTTGTTCGTTTGCCGATTCGTATTCAATGAATGAATAACCATTTTATTTATTCAAAGAGACAACTTACAAATTTTTTATGGAAAAAAAGAAATAGCTTTCAGCATTGAAAGAAACCCCATTATTTTAAATAAAAAAAAAAATACATGAAAATAAATATTTATTTTCAATTTCTCGTCCAGGACTATAATTTATGTATTCTAATTCCTTTTTTATTCAATAGTTTTATTAACTTTACTTCAAAATAACAGTAAGCTAATATTGTCTATTTATATAAAATAAATATATAATAATAATAATAATACATAAATAAAACAATCTAGTGTAATCTTTCTGTTAATTATACAATAGATACGTATAATTATATATATAAACTAGCTGCTCCGAGCGCCTTCGGCGCTCTCCACACCTAAACGGGGGCTCCGCCCCCTGTACCCCCCCGAGTGTCCCTATTCTGAGCTATAACCATCTAACTCCTACCCTGTCCCATCTCTATAGTTTTTTATATATGTTTATTTTTTATGCAGAAAAAATTAATTGACATAATTATTAATTTAATAAAATAAAATTATTTAATAAAATATTAAAATATATATCAATATATATATATATATATATATAAAGATTTTTATCTGCACATTGCTCAGAATTTAAATTACCTCCAAATTATCGCCACCAGCGCCTCTATGATCTAGCATTGTAACTAAACTAATTTTATTTAAATACCTCCCCCTGGACACACCTTACCAATTAGCGGTTTAATAAAAGAAGTCTGACATGCCCTGAGACCTACTGAATATGCATAAAAAATTTCATTAGAATCGGTCCAGCCGTTTCGGAGGAGTATCATTTCAAAGTTTTGTGACACGAGAATTTTATATATAAGATTAATAATTAATTAATTTAACCGTAAGCACGGTATAAAGTGATTTATTTAATTTATTATAGAAACTGATAATATTATTATCGACTCCCTGTGAAGCTCAAGTAGTTTACTACATTTGCTTTATGCGCATTTTGATTGTAAAACCATCATCAGAAGCTTTGCTGAGAAGACAGCTTTTGATAATGCGAATAAAATAAATTTATGAAGCTCCTTACCAATTTCAATTTGTACTTGTGATATATACATATGTAATAGTATTTTATGTAAAATTAGTTCGCTCTAAAATGATGGTTATTATTTTATGTTTAATTATTTATATTTTATATTATCATTTTTTTTATTTTTATTTTTTTTTTTTTTTGTGAAAATTATGAAATAATAAATATTTATATCTAAAGGAATTTTTTTTCCTGGAAACACATGAGAAATATCAGTTTTTGGAAGAGATGATTAGTACGTGATGATTACCTTTTTGAAGTCAATAACAGTGAATTTATTTGATTCTTTTTTTTGCTATTCCAAGCGTATCGTAACAAATGTCAGTTGGAGTTTGAAACGAAACAGACGGACGAGCAAAATCCAAGGTTAATGTCAAACGAAAGGACGGCTAAGCTTAAAAGCTCACTCTCTCCGATTGTATGTGCTCGGAGTAGCCAAATAACTTGATTAAAATTTATCTTATAAGAGCCGAAAGGAGAGATTTCGTTTGTCGAAATTAATACAATGCTAAGCGCATAACTCTTAACTTGGAATCGAAAGATTTATCTACTTTAGAGTTGGTTGCTTTGAAAAAGTTCCAATTTAATAAAAATAAAAAAAATTATATATCGATACCAAAAGGAAATTGATAAAATTGAAAAAGAAAATTAAAGAATTTAGAGGATTATCTTGGGATTTTATGTATATTATTTTCAAGGGGTAAGGGATAAAGAGATGGAGCAATGGAATTTGATCCGGTCTGAAGGCTTCTTTGATTTTTTTTATACATATAATATGAAAAAATAGGAGAAAAATACTTTCCGCTTTGTAATGGAATTTTATATTTCTATAAAAATTCTAGGAATGAAGCATATACATGTTTAATAGATTTTAAATTCAATTCAAACTATGTAATCCTTTTTATAAGGAGAAATAGTAGGAGTAACAATATAAGTATTCTTACGATTTTTTTTTTTTATAAAAAAGTTTACAATTTAATATTTTCCAAAATCAAATCAAATGTAAATTAATTTTCCATTTGGATTATACTAGTTTAAGGGGAAAATAAAAGTTTGAAAGTGATGAAGAATATACCCGGAGGATATTTTATATATAAAAAAAAAATAATATATGATTTATTTTGTTATATTATTAGGGAAAGTGATCTTATTTAAAAATTTGGCAATATAAAAAGAAATCTATTCAACTATTATAAAATATTTTAACCTTTTAGAGAGTCTATATTCAAGAAGTTTTACTTATCATCTATAATTATTAGTTGTGCATTCAAGTATTTACTTTCATATAAATAATAATTTAAATTTATTATTTCTTTTAGTTGTTTTATATTTGTAGAAATTCTTGTCATACAGGTATGAATAAATGTAAATTTTAAAATTTCCATTTTTTTATTTATAAAAATGAAAAGTGTAATTAGAGAAAATATTAGATAAAAAAAACATAAATAATACTCAAAAAGAAAATATTTATTTTTAATTTTAAAAATAATTAAAAATTCAAAAAAAAAAAAAAATAAAATTTTGTTCAATTTCAAATCATTATTGAAAAAGAGAATTTGATGAATCTTAAATAATATCCAGTTAATGTCATTAAATTTATGAATACATTAAATTTTAGATGATTTCTGATTAATAGTTTATTTCAAAAATTATAACATTAAAAAAAATCTAATAGATCAATTAAATAATTAATTTGTGGTTTGACTTTTAATTCGTTTTAAAAACTTGTTTCAAAGAATATTATTTTTATTTAATTTAGCAAATTTCATTGAAAAGAAAAAGCTATGAATGGATTCTTTATTCCATTTGGTCTATTTATTTTGGGTCAGAAAATATAAGATGATTCACACATTACACATCAAAATTCCAGTTAAAATATTTTCAAGGAAAAGGAAAAAATCTCTCCGATTTATCGTAGATTTTGATGTAAAAGGTATTTTCTACATTTTAAAGAAAATTTAAATTTAAAGAAATTCAATGGAAATACATATATATTCAGCCAAAATAAATATTTCTTTACTATAATAAAAGTAAATGTGTTTATTTAGAAATAGAAACGTTAAGTGGATAATGGGAATTAAAAAGTTGAAGGGCAGGAAGTGGGATTTAAGGGAGACTGTGTCAGTTTATCTAAATGGGATATGGCTCGTCTATTATTCTTGGCTTTATATTAAACTAAAATTGAAATTGTTAACTTGACATTTAAATTAATTTTTAATCACAAAGGATTTATTTTTAAACCATTTTATTATCTCTAAAATAATAATTAAAAATTATAAATATATATAGGATTATAATGGGTGTTGAGGTTACAAACCTTGTCTATCAGGATTGAAATCCTTGCATCAGAATTTAATTGTAAATTCAAATTTAAATGGAGATTCATACGATCACCAGTTACAAAATATCGGATATCAGAACAGCAGGTTAAATCCATTTTCAGTTAAATATATTCACTTTTAAAAACACAAATAGATACATATATATGTATAAATAATAGGAGTAATTTTTTTGACGGTTAGAATTCTAACCTAAGTCTTCATGAGAGTAATTTCAACATTCGTCTAATTAAATTTTTAAAATATGTTATAATGATGATAGTTATGTATAATCGATTAGATATTTAAGTAAGTAATTATGATTATAAAGAAATATTTTTATATTGATATAAGTTATTAGTCAATTATGAAAATATAAATTTGTTATTATAAATTATAATATATATATTCGTGAATTAACTAATCTTGGGAGGAGTTATATTCTAAATTTAAACCAAAAACCTGTTTCAAAGAATTTTTCAATAAAGAAATTTAAGATTTTGTTTTTGTTTTAAATAAAATTCACAAATATTCTTGATAGAATATAGAAAATTATGTGGTTTAAAAAAAAAACTAAAAAATAGAATATAATCATCGAAATTATTCAGATAAATTTTATAATATTTTGCGTAATGTTTATTTTTTTGCAAAAACTCTTATCTTTGATGATTGACACAACATAATGTCAGTAATGTAAAAATAATGATTAATTTTTTAATTTATTTTCAAAAAATTAAAACTAAAATAAGTAATAGAGATAATTTTATATTATATAATATAGAAATGAATAAATTTGTTTGTGAAAAAAGTCGTTAAAAAAGGCGGCAGGTGTTTGCCGGATGGGAGGAAGGTTAGTTAAAAGAACTCAGCCAAGCGGGGTGAGAAAGGAAATAACAGAATTTTTAAAAATATCAAAACAAAAATGGAAAATATTTGATTTTCAAAATAAAATAAATTTTGTTTTTGTTTTTTTTTAAAATATGTTGAAATTTCAATTTAAAGATGGGAGATTAGGAGGGAGGCAGATATTCAGTTCTTATCTCTTAAATTATTAATTTAATTAATTAAAATTTATAATCGTAAACATTAAGACAGGAAACAGAATTTAGAGGTTTCGAATAAATATTTATCAATTTGAATTTATTGGTTGTGAAATTGCACTAAAAATATAATTTAATGAAAAAAGATTATATTTATTGGAAATCAATGAGTATACTTCAATTTTAAGTTATTAAAGAATGTAAAAATATGAGAAGTATATGTATATATAGAGAATTTGAAAATAAATTAAGAGAATTAATTATTAAATGTATTGCTAAACAATTTTTTAATCAAATGAAGATATTCTGGTTATTTAAAATTCTATTTTTGACTTTACCAATGTTTACTCAAATTAAACATGGTGTTTTTTTGCCTCAAGAAGCTATTTCAAGCTTTGTATAATAAACAAAAACAAAAAAATGAAATCTGATGGCACGTGTCACTTTCTTAATGCAAAGGAACTGGTGGGGAAGAAATAAATGAATATTGAAAAATACAATAAAACGCAACCATTCATTAGAAATTAATTTATTCATAGTATATTTTATGGGGAATAAGGTAGAGAAACTTTTGAAGACGGGGGAAGATGTGTGGGAAAGAAATAAAAAAGTACTTAAGGGGTAGTAAAATTCTAATAAAAAATACCTATACCGGTTATTGATAGTCAGATACCCATTTGAATTATTTATTTTCAAGTATATATGGTTTTAATACTAAAATTTGCCTATTTTTTTGTCCTTATCTGCAAAGAATAATTATTTAGGATTAAATAGTTATATTTTTGGGCAATGTTATTGGGATGAAAAAACTTAGTTTTACTTAAATAATTTATTTTATAATTCAGGATTCTTTCCCGATTAAAAGAGTAGAGATTAAAATAAAAAATATAAAAATAATTAAAATTAAAATGAAAATTAAAATATAAAATCAAAATCAAAAAATAGCAATAGTGAGTGCTTTGTACTTTTTAATCCTATTCCGAGGCAAAAGCTGTTGTATTAAAAAAGCTAATTCATATTCATATTTATAATTTTGGAAAATAATCAACCTTTTTACTGTTAATAATCTTAATGAAATTTACTATTCATATATTTAAAAAAAAGTTTTTTATATTAATAATGAGTGTCATTTTTTTTATTTATAATAGTGATTTGTAATTCAAAAGCGAATAATTAAATTAATAATTTAAATTGAATGAAAAAAATTCATAAAAATAAAATTATTTTATCGCCAATGAATAATATAAAAAATAACCGAATATATTTGAATATAAATTAAATTGATAGAGAAAAGAGAGAATTTCTTTGATTAAATTAATTAAAGGGTTGATAGCGGTTTTTATTTTTGTTTATATATTATATAATATAAGATTGCATAAATGAGATAAAAGAAAAAAAAACCTATAAAAATGAACAATTTCGAAATGTCAATAGTTCATGATAAGGGTTAATTATTCTAAACCAATTCAATAGTAATTATTTTGTTATTTCAAGATAATTTTATCATTATATAATTATGAAAATGAAAACAGAAAAAACAAAATTAAAAGGTAATACAATTAAAATGATATATTGATTTGGACGAGGGGGGATTTAATTATTTAGAATTTACAGTACTGTTTGTAAAAAGAAAACAAAATCTAAATAAACATGAAATTTTATTGATATTTTAAATTAGATGGGGCTGTAAGTTTATTAATATACCCGTTTTAGAATTGTCTTACAATCCTTTATTAAATTTTAAATTAAATGTTAGAAAAAAATAGTTTATTAATGAATGAGTCAGTTCAATTAGTCATAGAAAAAAAAATTCTTGTTTATAAAAATTTCTCTTTCTGTTTTCGTTGAAAGGACATTTTTAAACATTGTATAAAATAAAATAATAATAAATGAAATATACTCTAATATCTCAATATTCAAAACTATCAATTTAATTTTTATTATCTTAAGTGATAATTTTATTTTAAAATTAAAAAAAAGTTTATTTCATAGTCTTTTTTCAATGAATCCAAAAACTAAATAATTATTTAGTATATAATTTTATAATATAGTATTTTATTAATATTTCATGAATTTTGTTAAATAACGCCTTAGGATTTTAAATTTCTTCTCATATAGAAAATTTCAAACTTTATGATAAACATAACAAAATATTAAACCAAAAAAAAAAAATGTTGAAGAGTTCAATTTTGTTTAGAACAGCAAGAAAAATCGATTGTGAAAGTTTTTTTTTTATTTTTATTTTTTTTTTTTTTTGTTTTAAACTCGAAAAGTTATCTATACTGTCTCTTTTTCCTTTTTAGAGAACACAAGTAAGAATATTCGACCAGGTGTGTTGTAATATTTAGTATTGAAGAGGGGGAAGGAATGAGCGTGTATATATATATATATATTATGGTGTGAGTGTGTATTGGTGTCTTATTGATATTCTTCATTGGGTGGATAGAAAGGCAGGCAGCCATCGGAGAGGTTGCAATGGAGGATGTTGGTTCCGACAAGCCAAGGTCGGCCACAATCGTTCTGGGCACCAATCTGATTAAGAAGAATTCTATGGCTTATTATGAATTATGCCAGAAAAAAAAATTCCAAAGAGTGTTTATACTATTATTTGAAGTTCTTTAGCTTCGAATATATTTATTTCAGTCAAACCTACTTCAGTAGAAATAAAAATATAGTGTAATGATGAAAATTTATGAAAAACGGAATTATTTAATTAACAGAATTATTTAATGATCTAATTTCTAACCATAGGTTTATTATATTTTTTTTTTAAATTATAAAGTTGAATAGAAAAAACTATTTATTCAAAAGCTTTACTGAACAAAATCTAAAAATTGAAATGAGTCAAATAATGTACGTAAAGGTAACTAAAGGAATTTTAATTATTAATTATAAAAAACAAACTTTTTACTATCTCAAACTTTCGATATTGAGATTTTGATGTTTTTATACGTTTTGAAAGTTCCTGAATCATTTTCACTAAGGTTGATAAGAATGTCTCTCTCTCTCTCTCTCTGTGTGTGTATGTGTGTGTGTGCGTAACCGAGATTACGCAAAAACGGTTTGAGCTAGAATGATGAAATTTGGTACATGGGCATTATTCAAAATTCGTATTTTTCTATCAACTTTTGAGAAATGTAGCTCAACCGGAAGAGGGTCATTACAACGTACAACGTTTTGTTTTTTTTTCTTTTAAAGTGACCGTAAAAATAAAGATATATGTTTGATAGTTTTTCACAGGATTAATAATTGTATAAAACTGCTATATATAGAATTTCAGCTTGATTTATTTGTTGAAAGTACCAGAATTAATTTTTTAACACTGCAAATCTCACGCACCAACACGTGACGTGGTGTCATCAACAAAGAGCCAAACATTCGCTGGTTTAATAAATATTATTTATTAATTTTAATTTATAATTTAATTAATTTAATTTAATTTAAATTAATGTATCATCCAATTCAAATTTGCTAGATAGTCGAGTGGAGACACTCCAGCTTTTTTATAGAGATATTAGAGTATAAGATCATTTAATATAGAAACTATAGTAAAAACACCCACAACAAGCAAACAACCTCTCTGGTATAACGATACCTGTTTTCATTTAATTTAATATAAAAAGCTCTAATATAAAGTAGTAACATATAATAATATTTAAGTATTATTATAAAATTTGATTGGATAACTAGTTATTAGGAGATGCAAAGTGGATCTCTCATAAATGTTGTCTATTCAACACATTTTATTTATTTTTATTTATTTATTTATTAAGATATATGATGTATCTTCAATAATTTATTAAACAAGTATTTTATCTATTTAAATATAAAAAGATTATTGTTCTGTATATTGATTAAAATTCAAAAATATTATATTAACTTATATCACTTATAAAAATAAATCATACACTTTCGAAGTGCAGTCAAAATTTACTGTGTAATTAAAAATAAATTGAAATTAAATAAACTACTTTAAGCAAACGTGAAAATTTACCTGTAGCAAATTTATATATTATGAAAAATGAGAATTATTGTTAATTAAAATTATTTTCTTAATTATAAAATTTATTTAGTTATTTAATTAAAAAAAAATAAAGTTTAAATTAAGGAATAGAAAGTAGCCCAGTTCATATTTCAAATATACATAATTACCCTTGTAATAAATATGTATGTAAATATATTATAGATATATGTAGATTTATATAACGATACATATGTATCAAGTCAATTTGAATATAATGTATTCGAAATGAACGGCATTTTCCCATGGATACCATTTTAAAAGAGAGCTCACCAATCCATAAACCAACCCAAATAGATATCGGCAATTTGCCAATTACTCTCTCCCTCGGCATGATGATATGTGTATGTGGAAGCCTATTCAATGCGGGAGAAAAAGGAGGGGGGAGATGATAAAATATTTTATCATAGTGTTTGCAAGGTTACATTTCCCTGAAGAGAATCGCAGCGAAATGATAAGAGCGATGAAAAAAAGAGAAGACAAAAGATGAAAAAAAAAAAACAATGCGTTGAAAAGTGACAAAAGATAGAATGTTAAACGATTTTGTTATTAAGAAGGGGTACTAAAATAATAAATGAATAATATATTCGTTCCATAATTATCACATAAATAGTAGTATTTTATTCTTCCGCCTCGTTATTATTTTATTAAGTTGTAGGCGATTGGCTGGTTATTTTGATATTTTACAATCTAAGTCGAGGTGGAGTTGTCTAGCAAGATGCAATAATTTAAACATACGGAAATATATAATGTTGACCTCTAACTGAAAAGAAATTTTATTTTGCATTTTTTAAATTTGTCGATAATATCCCTTGAATAAACCAAAAAACAATAGAAATTTATAAATATTCATATAAAAATAAATAAATAAATAAAATTCTAGTTTTTTGTTGTATAATCGTGGCATCTTTATAAAAATGTATGATATTTATATGACTTTAAGAATGTGATTATAGGGGTTAAGAAGTTTTAAATTTAGTATTTAAATAAATAAATAGAGAAATGGAAGTTATCATAAACAAGTATAAATATTGCTATGTTACTTTTATTTAATGCTTAATAAATAAATAATTTTGCTATTCTCAGCAATTGTATATATAAACATATATATATTATTTTTAAATTAATACAATTTATCGAACTCTCTCATTTGATAAATAGAATTAATAAAAATATAAATATATATTTGAAATATTAAATCAAGTTAAAAAGTAAAATTATAATTAATGTTTTCTTTTATAAAAAAAAATAAGTTGACCTGTGGCCAGGTCCGAACCGACCGACGGTTTGAAGTAAATTAATTTCCAGCTACAGAAACAATTTCAAATAATTTTAATATATCTACTAATGTAATAAAAAATAGATATGGATACATAAATAATAAATATAAACATTTTTAATTTTATTTTATTTATAATATATATGCAAGACCAGGCTGTGACGTCATGAATGGCTGGATGACGTCATATAATTTTAAATCAAGAAAAAACTAATAAATATAATTTTCCCGAGGATAAAACCAATACAAAGTGCATGATTCGTGGTGATATGTAAAAAATCTCATGTTAAATTTGGTGTGAAAATAACCCTTCCCTTCCTATCGTCGATCGCTAATACTACCACTTCCGGTTTCCGGATTTGCACCAAAAGTTGATCAATTCATCCCACTGATGCATTAAGTAAATATACCAAATTTCATCGAAATCCGTTCAGCCGTTTAGGCTGTACACATCTATACGGACAGACGGACGGACGGACAGACATCATTCTAAAAATACTTTTTTCTGTTAAGAAAATGCATGATTCGTGGAGATATGTAAAAATCTCCACATGTGAAATTTGGTGTGAAAACAATACCTCCCTTACTATCGTCGGTCGGTAATGAATATATATATATATATATATAAAGTTTCCACATTTTTTTTTATGTTGAAGACAGTATAATTAATAAGTATATATATATATATATAATTAATAATGATTATGGACCAATTGAATATTTTTAAAACAATAATCTTGTTAAATAAGAATAATTAAAAAAGTGGATGTCAACTTTATAATATCAGTCATATTATTAATTAATAAAAATAAATTATTATTATTATAGATAAATAAATTATATTAATATATTTTCTATAAATTCAATTCAATTACATCTTAAAAGGTATTTAAATCTTTTAATAGTTTAAAAATAAATTAAATTAAAAAAAAGATTGGATTCTATGGAATAATAATTTTATTATTAAAAAATAGAAAAATATTAACCATGAAACATCCCTTAGTTTGGAAATAAATCCCAAATCCTGAAATAGTCAATCAGTATTTGAAATTATTTTATCAAAAACATTTTAATTGTACAGTTGGTAATTACCATTGATAAACGAGATAGATGTATTTTATAGTTATCAGCTTCATGAAAATGTTTCATTGAAATGAAACATTCTATATAATGTTAAACGAGTATGGATCTATTTCAACATAATATCCAAAATCTCATTTCCCTTTGTCTATTATAATCACAACTTTGTATCATTGTTTTTTATACAGATTTCGGTTTCAAAAATAAAAATTCAATTTGTGGGTTCAAGTATTACTTCTACCAAAATAAAAATAATAAATGATTATCTTATCTTAAAGAAACAATAGAAATTGATTTTATAAATTAAATTTGATTAAACCCAAAGAGTAGATAAAATAATATTAAAATATAATCATTAATACAATATAAAATAAGTATATGGCCTTTATATTATAATATATTGAATTCATTCTTTGATTAAAATAATATATTTTTCTAATTTTACTAAGCAATCAAAAAAAAAAAAATGCGTCAGAGAAATTCAGAATAGGCGTGTTATATTTCGCACAAGCTAAATGGGTCAACGTTAACCATGTTGTTAAACTTGTGGCTAAAATTAAAAAAAAGTCTCTTTAACACACGATGTTGGAAAGTTATCAGCACTAGTAATTAATTATTTCAATACATATATATATAAGCGGAGGAATGACTAACACGCAACAGATCCTTAATTGATGATAAAATGAATGAAATGAAATTATGGGAAATTTTCTTATATATATATATATATATGGTTTGTGAGCCGTTTTAACTTTTTACACAATTCTTAAATATTTCATGGTTTATTATTATTAAAAATTGTTTAAGAAAATACAAAGAAATCAGTAAAATTTATATATAAACTGAATGTGGTGTGAATGAGAAACCACTTCTCAAACTTGGTTTAAAATAAAAACATGATTAGATTTAAATCATACAAAAACAGGAAGAAGGATATTTTTTTAAATCCGACTTATAAGAAATATATATATATATATATATTTATATAAATATATAGATTCTTTGAATACAGTCGCGAACCATTTGAGATTGCACAGGAAGTGGAGACCTTGATGTCATTCTGACATCCGTCATTCAGCGGTCAGCAAACTATTCCGACCTAAAAACCATTCCCAACTATTGTTACCATATAGGAATAAATCTACCAATCTAATCATATTTTTTAAATGTGCAGGAAATCGTTTTAAGATAAAGTAATTAAAAAAATAAACAATTTTTAAAGGAAATCAAAAATTAAAAACCAACTTGAAGATTTATTTAAAATAAAGTTTCAATAAACAGCTTTTAAACATATTTTCATTCAAAAAAAAAATGTACAATATATTATTTTAAATCATGTTTTAAAAGTTATTTTGTAATTGATTTTGACATTTCTTTTATTAAAAAATTTTAAATATTATTTTTGTATGATTTTTTTTATCAACCCATTCTTTTAAATAGATTAAAGATAATGACAAATCATTATATAATAGGTAAATTTTCTTAGTAATGGCATAAAAACATTAAAATATTTGCATATTTTAAATAATCAAAAGTTACTAAGTCATATAAATAAATATTCTGATTATATATTATTTAGAAAAGATTAATGATTTCTATGTAAAAGATACATGTGATAGTCTGCATTGAAGGTGTTTTTAAGAGATATTGAAATATCCTTTAGCAAAATAATATTGATAAGGATCGTTGTTATGTCAAATTGTTTAAAAAGAATTAAATATATCTTTTAAGTACAGAAGAAATGATAAGAAATTCTCACAAATCAGAAAACATTTGAATTTTTACATATCAGAAAATTTTGAAATATATCACGAATTCTCATAGTAATTTACGAAACCAGGTCAAGAAATTAAACAAATAGCATTTATAAAAATACAATGTCGAGGTTTTCTTATATTAAAAAAAAAGAAAAGCAAATTCGCAAACGATGAATGAATGAAAGTTAAGTGAAATTTTCTTTAATTAACAAAATATTAAAGAGATTTTAGTGTTTTTAAAAGTAATTTAAGGATTTTTAATCCAAGATTTAAAAATAGTCTCTTTACTCTGTTGTTATTATACATATATGTATAAAATAATTCAAGTGTTTAAAAGTCCTTGATATGGTCATTTAAATAACAGACTCCAAATTAGATACAAATATTATTGTATTTTATCTTTTTATAATAGTGTATCAAAGATGTATAATTATGAACTCATAAAAAATAAAATATAAATTAATTTATCTTTCAAATATAAAAAAATAGATTAATTATGGAAATCAAAATTATATTTTCATGTCTTAATGTATTTTAGATTGTAAAGTTCATTAAAAGTATTATTTTTATTAGACTAATGAAAATGACATATTTCAAAGGGTTTTTTCTAGTCAAGAAAAAAAAAATTATTCTTTTTTTTAGTCTGAATCTAAATCAATGTGTCTATTTCTAAGTCATAGTCAGATGAATTTATCCAATAGATAAATAAAATTGATTTCCTATTTAAAATAAAAATACTTTATTTTTAAAACAAATTTCAATAAAATAAGTCAATATTAATAATTGATATTTTTAAGTATACTGTCTTAGTAAAGTATCAATAATTGTATAAGAATTGGCTTATACTTAAATGATGTGATTGGTAATGAAATATCATTAATAACTCGATGAGGAAGTGAAAAAAACAATTAAAATTTTTATGTATTTTCTAAAAGAATTTAATGTATTTGGCAAATTTGTATATTGGGATAACGTCTCTTATATAATATAGGAAATTTAGAAAAGTTGTGTTTTCAAGAAAATTGATAAGATTTTTTTTTTTTATTACATAAATGATAAAAAAAAATTGCTAAATATTTTAACTAATATATTTATTTATAATTTTAATTATTATTTTATTTTGATTGCCTAATATATTTTATTAAAAATTATTGATATTTTTATCATTTATTTTTTTCTTAATTATCAATATAAATATATATAGTATATGTTTAATTTTTACTCTTATCATTGAGAAAGATGGACGTAAATAATGTATAAATATTATAAGAATTAACAAATTCCATGTAGATTATGTAAATTTATCCATTCCATTGAGATACGTAAATGAAGACAAACTGAATTTGAATTTAACACCTCTTGCCCCATATTTAAATGCACTATTAGCTCTATTATCTTCTCCCTTCAATCAGAATAAGGAAGTTATTTATTGTTTGAAATATATTAAATCATAATTCGATGAAGTTTCAATCTTCTTTTAAATTATCTTTTAGGAAAGATACAAGAATTTATTAACAAAATAGACAATAATTTACGTATATAAAAAAACTTCCATGCGAAAAAAAAATATACAAACAATAAAGCATGCAGATTTATTTTTTACATACTTATATAATTGATTTATTTTAAATGAATAATAATTTGAAGAATTACTTTAAAAGCATGCTAACTAATACAATTTAAATAAAATGAACTTTTCACTTTAAAAGGGTTTGGTTATATAATTTTGTACTGATAGATTTGTATTTCAAACTTCAAAAAAGACTATTTAATAACTATAATAAATTGTTGGATAATACAATTGTATACTTACATACAATTGATAAAAAATATTATTGGGTAAATTTACAAAAAAAAATTAAAATAAAAATTTAATAGACATCTGAATACCAATAATTGGGAATATTATTATAATTTTCAATTGTTTTTGAGTTGTTCTTTATTTGTGTCCAAATATTATATAATCCATTTTTTAGGCAAAATAATAAGCATTTTATAAGCTATGATAAGATTTTGTTTCGGTTATAGATAGATATTTTATGTATTATATATATTATAAATTAATAATTAAAAGTGAGTGATACATTTTATATAAATGTTTGAATGACTAAGGAAAAGAGAACCAAGTCCAAATGAGACACTCCTTGTAAAGGTGGAGTTTATCGATCAAATTTATTAAAATGTCGAAATGAATAGACCATATGGCTAGAGGGTAAAATATCTAAATGGGTTCTGACATATCTGGCAGGGTAACACCTGTGGCATGTTAATCTATAACGTAAACAGAACCTAGAATGAATAAAAAAAATGGCAAAGAAAAAAAAATACAATGGAATCGAATTAAACGACAAGAATTTAAGGTTTCAAAAAGAAAAATGTTCCAATCTTGTATATAAAGTATTCTTAATAAATTATAATATATTATTTAATAAATGTGAATGGGGGTTTCATTTCAATGTATTAGGCAAGCTTCAAACAATGATTCAAATGATAAAAGAAAAATAAAATAATGACCACAAAAAGTTAATTAAAGAATGGAAACAACCTTAATGAAAACAAACGCAATTAGTTAAAAAAACGAATCCATTAAAATAATTCAACAATGCACAGAAGAACGTATAGAAAACTCGATTTTAATTTATATATATATATATATATATAAAACATTATAAAGGGTTAAATAATATATATTTTTTTTTGTGTAAATCGAATTTCAGAGGCTGGTTTTGTTATATGCTCTCCCATATATGGTTTAGTTAGAAAAAAAAATAAAATAAATATTGAAAAGTCAAGGTTTTGTTTTTTTGTAAAATCTCAAGTCTCATTGAAATTTATTTTTATTGTTATATATTTGTAAAATACATAAATGGCAACAAGGCCGAAAGTCAAAATGTCAGTAAAGTGGGCAGGAGAAGCATCCAGGAGAGACAGAAACAGATGTCTATTAAATAAATAAATAAATAAATAAAATTGTCTATTGACAACAACTGCCGCGCCTAAAACGATATTTCCGCGAGAACGCGAAGGTCTCTAAATATTCTACCTTGAAACCGATGACGACATTATCGCTAAACAAGGAAGAGTAAAAGGGTTTGTTTTTAATAACGAAGACACAAAGGCGCCATTGGTCATCGGCCATCGAAAAATTCGAGAAAAGCACAAGCGATGGCAAATGGCCAACTGATTGCTTTTATATATATATATATAATATATGTATATATATATATATATATATATTTTAGTTGGTGATTTTTTACCTTGGAGGCACGTCGAAGTTGATGGTGATGATGGTGACTCGAACTGTGACTGCTATGACGGCGAGTGTCACGTGCCGATTTTGACGCCGGCATTTGATGCTCGCGAGCCTGGTGCACATGATGGATGGTACTTTGTGGTCGGGGTTTGTGTGTGGGTGTTGTGTTTGTGGTATTATTAGTTGGTACCACACCAATTGCATAGGGCTCCACGACACTAGCCACACGGTTATTGGGAATCACAAATGGTGCAGGGGTTAATGGAGGTGGGGTGGCAACTAAACGTCCCACCGACGAGCCACGTTGACTCTTAGTACGACGTAAAAAACGAAGCATTTGATTTTTTAACGTAACCGCCAAGGGAAGATCACTTTTAGGATTTTCCGGCGTGTTAGTAGTAGCGTTGGTTGGTACCGCGTCCGCGGGTTTTAATGCGGCCGCGGTAGACACGCGGTTGCCGGTCACACTCGACACCACGTACATTTCCAACAAAAACAAATCAATTCAGTCCTTTTGGCATTGGTTCGTAAGGAGAAAGGAAAGAGAAGAATATCGTGGACAATTTACATATATATATATATATATAAAAAAAAACAACAACTGGGGGATGGGGAATTTGGTAAAAGAAAAAAAAAATTAAAAAATATAACTTTCTAGGTTGGTGCGTGCAAACATGCGTGCGTTCGAAACGCGGCGCGGTGTGTCACTGAGCCACTGAGCCCAAGCCAGTTGTTATTCCCACTAGTGACTAAAGTGAAGCCTGCAACGTTCTAGAAGAGGAGGAGGGGGTGTAGTCTGGCGATGACGGCAGCCCAGGAGAAGCAACTAGGTTCACTCCTTGCTTTCCAATAAGACCATTATGCAGATGCAATGAACACCGCCCCATATCACGGCCTACATAAGGACTCTCCTCCCCTCAAGACAACCTTTGTTAAGGTGGCTTCGATCTCAACATTCGTAATCAATCCGATCACAAAGGGAATTTGTGCAAAAGACAAATATCATATGAAAATTGTAAGAATACAAAATTATATTCTTTGATATTATATTATATTAATACATTTTTAATGAAACTTTTAATGAAAAAAATAAAATAAAAATATTTAAATATAATAATAATAATAATAATTCTTATATTTTTCAAAATAAAAAGCCTATATAATATTTCGCAACTTAATACAAATCGGTTGGGTAGGTTTAATATTTTTATTGTCCAACCCCATATCTCCCCTTGTTAATTAATAAATAATAGAATAAGACTTCATATAGTTATTAGAAGTGTGATATCATCATTTTCTCTTCTATTCAATAATTCATTCATTAATCCTTATCTCAATGCAAACACGTAATTCACTCTTTAAATTAATTAAATAATTATTAAATCTATTTTTTTAATGAAATTATAAAATGAATATCCATTGGAAACAAATCATTTTTTTTTTTTAAATTATAAAAAATGAAAATGAAAAAATATTTAAACAAGTGTATTTGAAATTTTTAAAAAATTTAAATTTAATTGATTAATTTTATTTTAATATTTAAAATATATATATATTTCTTATCGTTTAAAATATTTTTATTGAATTGTGTAAATTCATTAAGAAAGAGTTTGCAGTTTATCGACTATATAAAAAAATAAATTATTAAAACAGTTTTATCTTTGTGAGTATCATTTACTCCATTATTTCTAAACAACAAAGAGGTAATTGAAATCATAATTTGACCCTTTAATAAATTAAGAAAATGGGAAAATAATTGAAAGAATGATAGAAGAATGGTAAATTAAAATCCAAGATTTATTAATGCATGTGAATCAAAATGGGTGGAAAAATTAATTTTTCTATATTTCTTTAAAATTAATAAATTACATAATTGTTGCCAAGATTCTAAGCCAAAGAGGCTATAAAACTCTGATGGGCAACAAGCTTGGGTTCTAAATCCCATGTCTAGAAAGGAAATCTCTCTCTAGTTCAGTTATATGATCAAAAATGGGAAGCTTGAAATAAGAAGTAGTGGCCTCTGATCAAGAAAAAGTTGAGAGGATACGTTGTTTTGATCATATAATGCCTCTCGCATCCGCGGGAACTAGCTTAAAAGGTTATGTCCTTTTGTAGAATGCCCAAATGCAAGAGATTTTTTTAAAAATTTTAACCCTTATAATTAGAGTTTTAACAGAAGAAAAAGTGTAAAATTCAATAAAAAGAAATAATGATCTAAACGCATAAATGGTAAAAATTAATATATGGCGTCCTCTAAAATTCATACTCTCATAAGATAAGTTGACCTGTGGCCAGCCAAGGAACCGGCCGACGGTTTGAAATAAATTAATTTCCAGCTACAGAAACAATTTCGAATAATTTTAATATATCTAATAATGCAATAAAAAATAGATATAGATATAACAAATATTTTAAATTTTATTTTATTGATAATATATAAGGAGGCGCTCGCTGGCTGTGACGTCATGAAGGGCTGGTTGACGTCATATAATTTTAAAACCAAATAAACCAATTCATTTTTAGATAGAATATTATTTAAATTTTCATAAATTATTCAGATAATTAAATGACTGTTAAAATGATTCACCAGACTAATTGAGACCGTTAAAATGTGTGTTAATTGATTTCAAAAGAATAGTTAAATTAAGAACTAAAAGAAATGGCCTTTAAAGTTTTAGAATATGTATATTTTGAATTAAAAAAAAAAACATGAACTCTGAGTATAAAGGAGTATTGTTTCTTATTTAGTCAAATAATTAAATGAATTACTAGTTTTGATAAGAGATTAGAATAACAGAGATTTAATTCCAAAAATTTCCAAATAAATTATAACCTAGGAATTGCCGACATTTAAATATATCAATATATAAATATAAATTTATATATTATTATTGTTAAAAATTAGAAATAATGAAAATAATTAAAGATCAATAGTTTCATAGAAATTATTAATGGCAATTTTAAATAAATATCTAGAAATGTGGAAAATATATAGGAACTTTAAATATCTATTTCTAATATATCTAATAATTGTTAAGATTTAATATTGAATTTAAAAAATTTAGAATGATTAAATTGTAAAGTATAGGTATATACCTGCATACTTTTTTTTCTACTGCATAAACGTAAAATTAATTATAATATAGAACTTTAGCATGCAACTAAGAGTTTCAAAAAATTATAGAATCAATATAGTAATATATGCTATAATAATAATTATATATAGGATTGGATTTGTATTTTGTAGTGAATAAGCTATGCAGTTGTTTGATAAATTATAGTTGTGGAAATACTATTTCTAATTTCTAATTAGTAATTTAGTGAAATTCTCAAGTGCAGGTGTTGGTTACCTAATTACTTATGTTGGAAAGGAATTGATTATTTAATGGAAGGGTTTCTTTTTTAAAAGAAATGTGTGTTTATTTTGTTTCTTAAAAGAAATGATTTATAATCAAATAGATGAATAATTGTTTTTTTAATGTATGAGTAATATAGAGATAGCTTTAATGCCAATAGTCTATTTTACCTTCAAACAATTCCTTCTCAGTCAGCAGGAAAAAGATTAAATGATTATATTATTATTATTATCACGTTTTTCTTAGCTTGCTTTCTTGTTTATCTGTTCGGATCAAATCTTGCAATCGAAATTTCGACCACTTCCAGTCATCCAATCGCTCTGAAACTTTTCAGAGTTATGTATTCTGGATGACAATACAATAAAATAACACATTCGTAGCTTGCAAGTGATTAATTAGAGCATAATTAATGAATATTTGTATTTTGTTAACTTAAAAAGGAGAAACAATAATAATACAACAAAAGGCCCTTTCCAAAACTTACCTTTCTCAATACATAATACAAAAGAAGAAAACAACAAAAGGGACTTTGTCAAAACATTAAAAATAAATAATACAGATGTCCATAGTCCGCTTGTTTAAAAAAATATTCAAGAGTTGATTCTAGTATGTATTAAATATATTCAATATATTAAATATTAAATATATTATTTTTGATCTAAACGAATAGAGAATGGATTTTACATAAAATTTGTAATCATTTCACAAATTAATAATATAATAAATGACACATTGTGAATTGACGATAAAAATAAATATATTTCATTAGATCTTATTTTATTATACTAGCAAAAATTGTATAAATATATTTTTAATTTTCTTTCGAAATTAATTAAAAAATTTTAAAATATTTTAAATATAAAAAATATTGATACAATATCTAATACAAAAACGAGGCGGGATGCAAATATAATACATTAATTAATAATAATAATCAAAATATTAAAATCCGTTTAAATAAGAAGTTTGAAAAAATGTTCAGGTCGCTCCCCTCCAACTAAATGACAGTCCTGATCGTATGTTCCATGCTGCGAATTAAATTTGGATTAAGCATCATAAATTCTAAAATAATAATTAAATAAATTTCAAATAACGATTAGATATTTATTAAATGAATTACTAATAAATAATATTCAATCTAATGAAATAAAGAATCTCTATATATTATATACACGGTAAATGTATTAGAAAAAATAAAAAGCCATTTTTTTTTTATGAAGAATTTTGATTTTTTTAAATTATAATTTCTGACTTTTGATTGATTACATTTAAAATCATTTTAAAGTTATAATTTCGTCTTTACAAAGAGAGATAAAAAATTAATAAAATCAAAATATTGAAAAAATATAATAGGGAGGTAGAAAAAAGGTTCAAACTCCCCTCTTCTTATTTTTACTTAACGGGTCTTCTGATTGGTTGCCTGTTTCGACACACCTTTTTTCGACTTAAACGCCACCCTCAATTTCCTTCAGCTATCATTTGCTCTCTGCATCTCACCAAGTCATCATTAGCACTCTTGCTAACTGAGTGTATTTTACCACGTTTTTCTTAGCTTGCTTTCTTGTTTGTTTGTTTGTTTATTTATCTGTTCGGGTCAAATCTTGCAATCGAAATTTCGACCACTTCCAGTCATCCAATCGCTCTGAAACTTTTCAGAGTTATGTATTCTGGATGACAATACAATAAAATAACACATTCGTAGCTTGCAAGTGTTTAATTAGAGCATAATTAATGAATATAATTTTGTATGGGAAAATCAAAACAAAAAGTGTAAATATTTAAATTTGAAAAAAACCGTTAAAAACCCGTTAAAAGAATAATATAATATGTATAATATTTAAAATGTAAATAAATTTGAAAGAAGGTATATTAATGTTTTGTACTGTAATTTAGAAAACAAAATTTAAATTTATGAGTTTTAGGCAATAAAGAATTAAAATATGACAAATTTAAAAATTTCTCTTTATAATTCAATTTAAATTTATTACTTTCAGGATAATAGTATTTCATGACTATTAAAGTCAATCAAAAAACTTAAAAGTAGTATAGGTCAAGTGAAATCGATTGCAATATATGAAGACTAAAAAGTAGAAAATAATACTTTATATAAAAAAAAAACTTTTTTAAAAAACCACGTTTTTAACGCACTAAAAAGAAGAAAATAATTTTTCTGAAACCCCATAGGTACTGACATTACAAACAAGAGATATGATTTGAAGAAAATTTTCTATAACGTAAAACGTGGGGCGCAACTATGGCTAAAATATTCTGTATCGTATAAAAATTTATAAATAAATGTTATTAGGTACAAATTAATAGGATAAATGAATTCATATTTTAATTAGCTTCAAAAAGTAAAGCTTATAACTTATCGAAATTTTTAAAAGAGGTAAATTTAATTTATGAAAAGATTACCTTTAGATTACTAATAATATTCACTTTTAAAAAATTCTGATAAAAAATGACATCCTAACAATATTCTGGTAAATAATATAAGAAATTTAACTTGAAGAAATCTAAAACTAAATTTTGCTACTGCAAAACTTCTAGCAAATATTTAATATTTATGTTAATAAAATTTCTAAAGTGTAAATTGAAGATGTTTATTTAATATTAAGGAATTAATTTTCCAAAAAAAATTTACATTAATAAAAGTATTCTGTTGGATTACTAATAATATTCCCTTTTACAAAAAGTCTGGTAAAAAATATAAAACTTAAAATATAAATCCATGGATATTGAAATAAATTAATCAAAGAAATTATATTGCATTTAAAAAATTTATTATTATTTGCGCCCCACGTTTTACGTTATAGAAAATTTTCTTCAAATCATATCTCTTGTTTGTAATGTCAGTACCTATGGGGTTTCAGAAAAATTATTTTCTTCTTTTTAGTGCGTTAAAAACGTGGTTTTTTAAAAAAGTTTTTTTTTTATATAAAGTATTATTGATAAACAAAGTTCCAAATATAGAGAGGTTCCATTTCCTTCTCGATCATGTTTTTCAGTTAATTAATTATAATTTTTTATTAAGGAAGTTTTCAATAACCATACAAAATTGATAGATAATAGATTCAAGATTTAACAAGAAAATTACCCATAGATCGATTGAAGAATAATTAAAATTTGACCTTTTGCTAGAATGTATTTTTTTTTTCATATTAATAAAAATCTAGGTTGAATGAATTTTATTTAAATGAAAGAAACAAGATAATTTATTTAATTTTTTTTATTAGTTTGTATTTTATTTGAATACTGAAAATCATGCTTGATCAATGGACCCTGGCTTATAAATAAAAAGATAGGCAGGGCTGAAGATGACTTCGTGCAGATAATAAGTAAATCATATCCCGTTATTGACAATCTTGTAATAATTATTTTTAAATAATAGGATAATTTAAAAATAAAACAAAATACTTATATGCTTTTAATAAAATATATTTCCTATTTTGTGATATGTTCCTGTTATTAAATAAGTCAAAAAATTACTTATAACAATAAATAAGTATTAGAGAATTATAAACAAATAAGATCTATCGCATTAATGTTAAATAATTAAATTCTGCTCTGAATTAATAACTTTTGTAGTACAAATCCCGATATTATACCTTGAATAAAGTAGTAATTTCTTTTTTCCATAAAAATTCAAACCACGAAACTCCGGAGGGTTGGTTATTTGGTTCATTAAAGTAAAAAAAAAAAATAAAAGTATATTGTTATTATGCATAAGTTTTTTTTTATAACTTATTTAAATCATAAATTGGTGAATTTTAACATTAGGTCAATTAATTAAATAACCAAAGAGAAAGTTATTAATTAATTTTAATAAAAAAGAATTTATGTTAAAAGTAATATAAATTATAATAATACATACATTTATTACAATGAATTTCGTTAAATACAAAATATATTCATCTTTTGGTAAGAAGAATAATGAAAAACTAAATTTCACTGAATTCATAAATCTTCAGAAGAAAAAAATTACATTTATTGTAAATGAGTGATTCGAAGAATTAATATTTTTGACCCAATATGTATGTATTTTTTTTTCTAATATCTCCATGTATGTAAGTGAAAGTATAAAAATGTCATAGATGAAAAGTAAAATTAATGAAATGCAAAGCGCAAGTGGGAACAGTAAAAGCAGTTAAGAAGATAAGGAGATGAGAGAGAGAGAGAGAAGTAAAGGTGGAACGCGTTTGACAAGAGAACGAGTCTGAAGGGCAGCAGCAACAGCCAGTCAGGCAAGCAGGTCCCTCGTCGTCGTGTGGGAAGGTCATCGCGCAAATAAGAATACCTGGCTTCTTCATTTTAATATTGCTAGCAAATCTTTCATTCAATATTCTTATAATATAAATATAATTCAATTGATAGATTCTATCAAACGATTTTTTTCTAAAAAATGAAGTAATAATTTACAACTTTTTAATTAATATTAATTATTTTATTCAAATATTATCGATTAATTAGAATATGAATGGAGGAAGCCGGCTATTTAGTATTTTTTTACTGTTTTTCTTTAAAAAAAAAATTGATTTAACTTACAAATATTTCTATAAAATTCATAAAAATATAGTAAAAGTGGTATTTGATTATAATTTCTAAAAAATCTACCTTTTAAGAGTGGAGAGATGAGTCGTTCAAACACTACAACAATTTATTAATCAACGGTTGTTTAACTAAGTCAACTACATATTTTCAAACACCCATTTTTATTATCACTTAAAATGATAAGAAATGAATAAATGATAGCAATATATGATACAAAAAGAAAATGATTAATGAAAAACGTTTCATAAGTAAGTTTTAAAATTTTGATTTATTTTGTTTTTAAAAATATTGACGATTTAGAAATGAAAATTACGAGACCACGCTATCCATTTATAACTTGAATTTATTTTATTGAAAATAATCATAGATAAATAATTGATATAGAAAAAGTATATAAACAATAAGGATTACTTAGTCATAAAGATTCCTTAAGAATATATAATAAATTTAAAAATGTTTCTCTAAGTTTCTATAAAGTTGAAAGGGTTGCAAAAGTTTCAGGGGGAAAGGAAGAAATGTCATCTGCATACTATATATATAGAGAGAGAGAGAGTGAGAGATTTTTTTTTATAAAAACTTAAATATAAAATTTTACTAATAAGCAATGCTGATTTTTTAAAGAAAATAAATAGATCTCTAAAATATCATTTTGATGTTTATTTAATAAGAAAAGCAGAAATATATTTATTTTTGAATTCGGGTTAATCTAAAATAAATATTTCCGAAGAAAACTCGTTTTTCTATGTAGTCTTATTATTTACAATATTTTTATAATTTTAATTAAACGAACCATACACTACTTGATAACTAATATCTAATAAGTACCTAATTAAATTATAATTTAAATAATTATTTGAGTAGTTTCAGGAGTTAAATAATGTACTTTTCCCATTATAATAATTCATTAGTTTTGATAGTTTCAATTTCTAATTATAAAATTGTTATTATATTATATAATTAAAATTGATATGTTATAAGTGATAAAAGAGAAGTAGAATTATATTAAAAGGATTATATCTAAATATTTAATAATTTACAAGTATCTATAGTGTTTAAATTTTATATAGCTGTAATATACGATGCTATCCAAGTTTCTTCCCTCATTATAGGGCAAAAGTAAAATAAAAGACGTTTTATTTTACTTGAGTAAGATTCACGCGTCTCCGGTGTTTCCGAAATTAAGTTATTTGTGCCGACTAAGTTAAATTAATTTTCACATTAGGTTTGTTTGTGAAGAGAATTTGGAATATATTCTCAACATATCCCTAATAGATTTCATTGAGCATGAACTGTACCGAAAAAGTTAAAAATCTTTTTGATTACCGAAGTTACATGTATTATTTATTAGATTTATATTTTTATATTTTAATTTTAAACTAACTATTTTTTAATAAATTACTTGCAATAATATAAAATAGCATGTCCTTCAAAATTTGTTTGGATACTAGCAAAAGTAAAAATTAAACAATAAAATTGTATAAAATATGATAATAGGGCTTTTAAACGATTTTTTAGGTATAAGTTGAGAAATTTTTTTGAAAAATTATTAAATTAATATTTAAAAACAACCTCTTTCTAAATGTATTTAGTATGTTTTAAAATTTTATTTCAGTAGCATTTTTTAGTTATTTATTTCGTGTAAATATATTATTCCACTTCAATATTACTTAAGAATATATCTTTAAGACTCAAATTTAAATTTTTAACATAGATTTAAAAAATATCTAATAATATTTTATGGAATTTTATTTGTGATTAAAATATTTTCATATTAATTAAATTGAAGAAATTAAAAGCCTTAAATGGATCAAATGATCCCAAAAAGTTTTTATTTTCATGAAATTTGCCTATATATAGAGAGCAAAAGGTGGAAAGTTCGACAATTAAATTGGAATTTATTCTTAAACAGAAACCGAAATTTATTTTTTTATTTTACCGAAAGTATATAGGGTGAGAGGAGAGGGTAAATGGGAGAGAGGAGGGGGAAGAGATAGAGAGATGTTAATTTTCACGGTCGATGACAGCTCAGTAAGCAAACAAACTTAGTTTGCGTGAGAAAATAAAGTCAGAGAAAATTTTACCTACACTTCTCATTCATTTCTATTACTCTGCTTCACTAAACATCCGATGCAGATTTGTTCTTTACTACTAATTTAATAATGCTTTTGATTATACTGATCATCAACATATTTTTTTTAAGACGCGGTAAAATATACAAAAACGTTTATATAACATATTTAATCTATGATCTAGAAATAGATAAATGTTCCAGTAGAAATATATAAAAAGATTCAATGGAAACTTCAATAAAAAAAAAATTCTAATTTCAGAAAAAGTAAACAAAAATTTTAAAACAGAAGAAAATAGAAATTATTTGAATAAATCATTAGTATAAAATATATTTATTAAACCTATTTATTTGAAATTTTAGAAATTATCGTCACATTTAATTACGCTTTTTAATCAATAATGAACAAAATAAAATTATATTTGTAAAATAATTTGCCTTGATATTTATAAAATATTGTAAAATTGTGTATATTAATATTTAATCATATAGATAAAAACTCATTACTTTACATATATATAGTATTTATATATAGAAAAAGTTTAGCCAGCAAAAAATTTCATTATTACAACAAATAATTTTATTTAAAGAAAATTATTTAAAGTTTTGCTTACTTATATAAATAAATATATGTAAATGCGGAGAAAGAGCGAAAGAAGATCCAATAAAATGAAAAAAAAAATGAGTAAATAATCGCATTGAATGAATGTAAAACAGATGAAGAGTTGATTAGTTTAGGATTTATTAGAAATAGAAGAAAATAAATTTGTAAAAAAATTGATTTTACAAGTTAAAAAGGAAATTTTCTACAAGCGTAAAAAAAATTGTATGAGATATGACATAAAGAGCAATTATAACAAAACATGGAATAGCTTTGGACGTTACTCAGAAGAGATATTAATAGCAGCTATTTGTGTGAGTGGTAAAACAGTCCGAGAGTCGACGCATCATGGGGATATTTATAAAAGTTGGTAGGGGTTCATCCATCCGGGGGATCTAAACTACGATACATGGGAGATATTTTTTTTTTTATATTGATCATCTAATCTATTAACATTATAGGTGTTCGTTTGGCATGAGGAAATTAGACAAGTCAATGTAGTTTTTCCTTTCCGTTTGAATTCAAAAACAATCTAAAGAGAATAGTCCTTCCCAAAGCCATTAATAAATTACCAATAAAATAATATGTAAAAATTGATAATAAATTAAATTTTTTATGATTCACAAACAAATACGGTAAGTAATATATCTTTCAGACATTCAAATTTAGTATTTTGAGTTATCAGGGTCAGATAAGAATTATAAAATAAATGATATTTGTCTATTAATGAATCATTAAAAATAAATCAGGCAAATCATATAATTTATTGTGGAAAATTAATATATAAAAAGATAGATATATAGCTAGATATAATAATAGATTGATATAAATTAAATTATAAAATATATTTTATAATTAATATCAGTATTAGATTGATTAATTTTATATTGAAGATGTAACAAAATAAGTTATTATATTTAATTATTTAATTAATTTGAAGAAAATTGCCTTAGATGGATGGATGGATTATGGATTATCTCAATTAGTCTCCTTTGAACAATCTCCACCGCAATAAATTTAAACTTATTTTTTTTATATACAATATTAAATGTAAACGAAAGAAAATATCCATATATGTTGCAACATATTATTTATTAAATGATTGATTAGTTCATATTAATTAATCATATTATTATATGTTACTATAATATATCATTATTTAAATCAGGCCTGGCCAACCTAAATGACTCCATATGCCTCTTTGATTAGGAGCAATGCTACAGGGGCCGCATTTTATGGAAACGAATTTAAACTTTACAATGGATTTTTAATACTTTCTTAATGTTTAATGTTTTTATTTATTATTTTTCAGCTACTTTTATTAAAAATAAAAATAATAATAACAATTTAAAATAAAAAAATATATTCTCTATTAATTACTATTATTTTTCAATTTTTCTTCCTATTTATGGAATCAAATATGTAGTTTAAAAATTGTAGGACATATTTTAAATAAAAATAATGAATTAATTATAATTATTTCAATTATAGTCTCTGTTTTTGAATATATTACAGACGGGAAATGAAAGTTACAAAAGAAATATAAAGTTAACTGGCGGGCCGCACAATTTTTCACGGTGGGCCGTATGCGACCCGAGGGCCGCGTGTCGGCCAGGCCTGATTTAAATGTAAATTTTTAAATCAATTTCAACATTTTCTAAACAAATTATTGATATTCATATGAAAATATTATGTGACTAGTAAAATTAATTAATTAATTTTCTTAGAAGTTTTTCCTATTCAAATGAATATATTAAAACGTTTTCTTATAATATTTTATAATTAAAATTAAGCGTATGTATTGAATTGTAAATTATCGATATCCAAGTGCGGTGTAGATACTTCTTAGAAAAAGGTGGGAGTGATTTTAAATACAGGATGTACCAGGTTTAAACAACTGAAATATTAATATTTAATAATTAATAGAATATATTATAGTAAAAAATAAAATTCCTCGAAAAATAAGTTATAAGAATTTATTTTATATAATGAATGAAACTCCTGAAATGAAATTTATATTTTTATTCATAAATTTATTTACGCTCAGAAATTTCATTGTACTTAATTAGAGATAAATAACTTGAAATATTTTCTCAGGATTTTTTCATTCCTTTCGATTCTTATTTCAGAGCAGGATATTCAGAAATAGGATATAAAAAAGATTCAAGAACCAGCATTCTTCAGAAAATAAAGTAAAGAAACTATTTTAAAAATTTTTTTTATTTTATATTTATATGTATGTTTGATTTTAAATTAGTGTGTTTTCTTCAAGGTCAACATTCATATATAGGAATATTTTAAAAGTTGATGAAAAAACTCATTAAGAGAAAATTAACTTATGCAAGTATTTGAATCTTTTCTTAAACTTAATCAAGTTTTATTTTGTATATACCTAAAAGATTCTTTGTATGATTTCATTATTCTTATAATATTTTTTTATATTATTATATAATATAAAAATAATAGTACAAATTGATTTCATCTAATTTACTATATTTCAATCTTGATTAATATTAAAGAATTTATTATTAATATGTAATAATATGAAAAGTTATGAAATCAATTTCTAGGATCATTCTATAATTCGCAATACTAGTGATTCATGGTCATCTGTAGAGGAAGAAAATTCCACTTTTTATATATAAACAAACAATCTATTGATTAATTGATAATTAATTTATTGTCAACAACTTATTAAAAATTGTCATTCTCATAAGAAAGGTAATAATTACTGATATCCTTGAAAGTATTAAATATGAAATTAACAAAAAAAAAAAAAATGAAAGTTTATTAAAACCCTTAACGAACGAGAACATTTAATTAGAATATTTGCAAAGAATATTTGCATGTCGCGAGTATGGCGGCATTCGTTCGTTAAGAGTTAATCTCTTTCATTAAAAATATTTTATATAATTTCGTAAGTTAATCTTTTTTTATTAGATTATAATTTTATTTTAATCTTCCTAGGGAAAGCAATTAGATATTGTTTTATTGTCTAGTGTAGTGGTTCTCAACCTTTTTGGACTAAACGCCCACTTCGTAAGGCCGGCTTCATAATTCGCCCCTCTATACATTTTAACTATTCGAATATAATTTGAAACTCTTTCTCTCCCTCTATTTTTAATTTAAAAAAACGGAGTGTTAAGAAATTAAGATGCCCTAACCAACATGGGGCTGGAAGAGGATGCAATTTATAATTTTCTTCTAATTCAGAATAAGGACACAAATCGGACAACATTATATCAAATCTCGACAAAAACATTCAATATTTCTGTACACAAATTATTCAAAGCGAAATCTTCATGTTGGGACTAATAATTTTCAAATCTCCTAGCACCACAGAATTAGATAAGTTTCTTTTAAGGGAGGAAATTAACTATGAACTAAAATAATTAATAAATGAACTTAAAAATAAAAAAACAAATAAATCAATTAAATTAAATTAATACTATTAATGAAGGTATATATTGTTAGTTTATCTATAGTTTTATAACGTTAATTATGTTAATTTAATTTTGAATAAATTGTCTCAAGTCTCTCTAACTTTAGATTTACTCAAATTTCATAATAATTAAAAATATTTAATAAAAATCAAGCAATGAAAATAAAATATCAAAATGAAATGATCAAGAAATATTATACTCTATTTCTCTATTATAACATATACAATACTTACGGACCATAGAGGGAGGAAATATTAGGAGATATCATTGCCAACTCGATCAACATTAATTAAGATATTTTCATTATGACAGATATTAGAAAACCGCGAATTCAATATTTTTGTTCACTAATTATTTGTAGTCTTTAGTAAAACACACGTATGACTCAATAGATCCGGATAAACTTTTTCAAATTCTGATCTTCAAATTTGTCTTGATTGTAGTTAAGAAAGAGTAAGATGCGGAAATCAATCGTAAAATATTAGTTTACCCAGACGACTTAAATATAATAGAAGATTTGAGAATTGCAATTACACATAGCGAGGAAAAATTAATGAAGGTAGGAAAAGAGATGGGGTTTGAAATTAATAGTGATAAGAAAAAATATTTAGTAACAAAGAGGAACAGTATTAACATACAAATCTTAATATACAAAATGTAGAATTTGAATATATAGAAAAATTGAATGTAATCACGAAGGATAAAAATATTTGAGAAGAATTTTAAATGGAGGTTGCAATCGGAAAACGCCTGTTATCATGCAGTAAAGAGGCTTATCTCATCAAAATTATTATCAAAGGGAATCAAAATTAAAATATATAAAACAATTATATTGTCTGTTGTATTATATGGGTGTGAGGCATGGTTTATGACCTTAGGAGAAGAGAGTAGATTCAGAGTATTTGAGAATAGGATTCTTCCCAGCATTTATGGGCCAAAGAAAGATGAGGACACCAGGGAATGGCGGAGACTGCATAACGAGGAATTGCATGACCTCTATGCATCTTCAGAAATAGTTAGGGTTATAAAAGGGAAAAGGCTGCGATAGGCAGAGTATGTGACTAGAATGGGAGAGGAAAAAGATATTGGTGGGGAGATCGATTGGAAAAATGTGGTTGTTGCGGCCAAGAACTTTCGAGTACCGTTGAGCCACATAGATAGATAGATAGATAGATATAACATATACAATAATAATATATATAATTAATTTACTGATTAAATTCAAATATATTTTAAATAAACACACAAAAATAAATGAATGTTTTATGTTATATACGGATTGAAACAAAATGGATGAAAACCTTTTACTACTTTCAACCAAATACTATGTACCACTCGGGGTACAGGGGGCGGAGCTCCCGTCTAGGTGTGAAGAGCGCCGAAGGCGCTTTGGGCCCCTAGTATAAAATAAAATAATATGTAATATCAAAAGAAAATACGATTGTAAATTTTATTTATTTCAAAAATATGACTAAACACGTTAAAATGTATAACGGTACGGTATTTGGGAATCACTGTTATAATCTATTTTACATTTAAATAGCATCTATTAGCAGCATTTATCATATTTATAATCTGGATCTTGCAGATATAAGTACAAATATTTTATTCATAATTTTTTTACGAATCATATTGTCCATTAGGGAAGTATATATGTGGAATTTTTTTTTTTGTTCAACTCATATGATGACCATGTAAGTGATAAAAAGAAAAATGATGGAATGGGAATTATGCAAATGGTTGCATGAAGGTTGGCTTTTGGCCGAGGAAGGTCGCCACGGATATCCTTGACAGAAAGCAAATGTCTTAGACAATAGACATTAAGTGAAACATAAAAAAAACTTCTTTATTATATAATCCCGAAATGGTTTTCATTTTATGAAATATAAAACAAATTTAGTGTTTATTAAATATAATTTATATTAATTATAGTTTTTTATATACGTATATATATATTTATATCAATTTACAAAAATTCAGAATAATAATTATTCCTATAAATATAAATAAATAAATAAAAGATATCCTTTACTAAAGTACTTGCTTTAATAATAATATATTCTCTTTAGAGGAGATTGTCTCTTCAATCTGAAATATTCATTAAAAAGGAAAAAAAAACTATAAGTTTGTTTTGATTACTAATGATTAATGATCAAATTATACATATGCAAGATAATTTGGAAATAATTTTAATAATTGAAATTAAAATTTGTATATGTATACTTAACCGGATCTTGTTCAAAAGTTCAGAGTTTGGAGTTCCCATTTCGAAATATTTTATAATTAATAATAATTTTGATAATTATGAAGCATATAAAGTCTTGTAAAGATGGTTGTCTTAATAGGAAAAAAATCTGGAAAATATGTGCAGAGGAAGATTAATATAAAAACAATCAATTAGTCTTTTTTAACTTCCTATAAAAAATTACTTTAATAATTTGGTAGATAAAAATGGGTCAAATAAGATAATAAAAAATTATAAATTACTAAACATAAGAATCAAATTTTGAAATTAAGAGCAATTATTTTTTTAAGCATTTTAATTAACAATTATTTTATAGTTGAAATAAATTAATATTTATCATATATCAACTTTAAATATAATTATAAATAAAAATAAATCAAAAAATAAATAACTCATCAAATCAGAGTATTTAAAATAAGCGTGAACATTTATAAAATTTCTTCAATTTTAAGTTTAAATAATCTAAATAAATAAGTAACCTGACCTAGAGATAAATATTACTTTTCTATTTGACTCAGATACGGATGAGATAATAAGAATCAAGTAAATCAACAATCTAATCAAATAAGGTTCATTATAAAATAAACCAAGATTATATTTTTAAAAATTTAATTTACCCTTTATCCTACTTTATGATGGAAAAAGTTGTTTTTTTTTAGACTATTTCAATAGAAACTAGAGGTAGTGTATTAAGGAGAAAGCATGAAAGAAAGACGTAGGGCATATTTGCCTGATACACGAGAGCAAATAGCAGTTGTTAAGAAACGCAAATAAAAGAAATGTTTCTTTCTTTTATTTTCCATTAAATTTGAAATCAAATAAATGAAGTAGGAATTGGAATCAGTATGGGAAGAGTAAAAATAAAACAGACAATTCAATAAAAGAATTCGGTATTTATATAAAACAGGAAAAAAATTGATATATATATATACATATAAGAATATTATTTACCAATCTGGGGGATTATGGATGGGGAATAATAAAAATGTTATTTTAAATATTTATGAAGGTTCAACATCAAGATACAAATATAAAAATGTTGTTAAAAGGACATTTGTTTAATAATAGATGAATTTTATAATTGTAAACTTCTACAAAATGAATATACTAAAAATAAATTATTATTGGGCCAGTCCACTAATTCTATTCTATCTTCTTTAAAAATGCAAATTTTGAAATGATAATCTAGCGGACCGCGTATCAATTTTTGGTTGAGAAGGAGAGGGGAGTATGTGGTTGCCTTTAAATTAATATTAAATCTAATTTGATTTTAAAGGCAATTACATGGTGACGAAACTGACATATAATAATGTTAATAACAAGATCGGAAGTGTTTTAAACGGATTAATTATTTGAAGATTTTTTTTTCCCTATTATATATAAACTAATTATCAGGTAGGTACTTTTTTGCATGATTCATTATGATTACCATATATGAATAAAAAATAGACAATATAATCTAATATAAGACTAATATTCTAAAAATTCTAAACGTATACTGAAGAATAATCCCTTGTTTTTATCCAACGAGACTATAATTATATAAATATAAAAATTATTATAAAAATGAGAAAAGAAAAAAAATGATAAATGTTAATGATTGGCCATATTAAAAAAATTAATATTAAATTATATTATATAATATTAAATAATAATAAAATATAAAATAATTTATTTTAAAGTCGCAGGTTCGTAGGTCACATTTAATTTAAACTGTTCCTGGGAAAAAAGAACTCTTAGTCATTAATTTATCAAGTAAATGATCAAACATATATCGTCGTTATTGCCGAAATATTTTATTGTATAGTCGGAAATTTTTTTGTTTTAAATTATGCTTAAGCATCTTTTAATTATCAAAATCTCATTTTAGAAAGGTATTATAAAATATGATCACTTTTAAATATAAAAAAAAAATCAGCCTCTATCTATTATAAAATAACTATAGAGATATAAGTTAGATAATTAACGATTATTTTAATTTTTTCCATCGCTTTGATGGAACTAATAAACTGATCTTAATTCCTTTCTCCAGTGATTAAAAAGAATTAATATAATTTAAAACATTATCGGTAAAAGTAAAAGTTCAATTGAAAATGAGTCATAAACAAATACATTACTATTAGAATGATTATATCCAAAGTTAACATTATATTTGTTCATCACCCTGTTTAATTTTGTACCATATAAATTCAAGATCCTTATCTTTCCATGTCAGGTTAAATACGAAACATAGAAGGTATTAAAACAGGTAATAAAATAATTATTATATTACTGTATAGCAAATGATTAGACTTTTAATGAAAATATAATTCAGAATTATATTACTCGGAATCTTCTATTTTATTTTAAACAAAACAATTATATTTTCATTTGGGAAAGTTTTTAAAAGCCAATGATATAATTTTCTCCATTTGTAATTATTTCATTTATAGATAGTAAAAGGTGCTTGACCCTTAAAATTTACGTGATTTTAAATTTATTCATTATTTTCAATAGATAATATAGTAAAGAATTCATTCAATTGAATATTTGTTGATTATTTATTAATTAAATATCAATGTAAATTTGATAAATGTAATCATCATCATGTAAAATAAACGTGCTTTTTCATACTTATAGTTGCATTAATACTTATTAAAGAGCATATTTTAATCATTTTCAAGAGAGATAGTCCGCCTAAAAGTTATATAAACAAATTTTCTGAAGACTAATGCTGGTTGCATAACCAGTGGAATACCATTTAAATTTACAATATGCATACATATATTTATAATTCGTTATATATAAAACATAGGTATAGGATTATTCAACTTATGTGTTTAAGATACCAAACTCATAAGTAAGAATGAAAATTTAAAATTGATATGAAGAGAATAATGTAAAAATGTTTATTCAAATATAATCCATTTACTTATATGTACGGTATGTATGGTATATATATTTATATATAAATATATAAATATATATCCATGTATATGTTATGGTATTTGATAAACAAATATATACGATTTATTGAGTTGCCATAAAATTTGTGATTTTAATATTTTAAAACTTGTTTCAAAGAAACAAAGAAATTTAATTGATTCATTTCAATATTTTTTTTTTATATTATTTTATCAATAAAAATAGTTTAATTAAAATATTAATTAAAATTAGTTTAAAAATAAATTTATAAAACATTTAAACAGTTTCCCAAATAAAAATGAATGAAATTTTAAAATTATTATTCAAAAATATTAAATAAATATATTAATAAAAATAAAATTGAAAACCAAAAAATAGAATATTAAAGTAAAATTAGAATTTTGAATATTATTAATTAATGCTATAAATGTTTAATTCAATTAGGAGGGGACCAGGGGATCTTAAATTTGTGGATATTATTTCTAATATCGTCAACAATGAATCAATATTATTTAATTTTAATCGTTTCTTCAATGATATTAATTAATTAATTGGAGAAGATTGTTTTAAAATATATTATCAGATAAGATTTGTTATCTAATTAAAGTAAGATTAATGAAATTTATATACTATTTAAATGATTCTTGTCGATTTTTTTATAACTTATTTGGATTAAACTGGAAATGTTGAAATTAGCAGAAAGTATCTTGAATAATACGTTTTAATATATGAATAATATAATATAATATACGTTTTAATATATGAAAGTTTATTCTAATTGATTGCTGATCATTTAAGTGAATTTAAATTATCATTATAGGAATAAATATTGCAATCATTTAATTAAGTAATTGTTTTAAGTAACGTTGTAAATCTGCCCATAAAAAAGTTATTATTATATTTTCTCTAAACTAGAATATTTTCGATTTAATAATTCAATATATTAATAATTGATTTAGAGGAGAGATATAAACAAAATTTAAAATTATTTTTAGCTTAATCGAATAAGATATGAGAATGAAGTCTTGCCACTTTGCGAATAACTATGTTAATATATAATTGATTTAGTGTGAATTGTGAATTATCCGATTAAATCGATTTGAGTTAATTAAGGGTATGATTTTGGCAAAAAATAAAATTAAATTCCAAAATCGTTAAAATCTTAAATCAAATTTTAAGTATACTACCTTTTGAATTTGATTATTATCTCATACCATTTTAACCCTTGAGACTTTATTTATTTTGTTAATTTCAAATAATTTTTAATTAAATTGTATAGTATAGATCAGTGATTCTCAACCCTTTTTTTACCGCGGCACACTTTTAATGGTTTAAAAATTTGGCTGCACACAAAGAAAAAGATAAGTGTAAAAGTTTACTATATTGAAAAAAATGGTCCCAAAAACGTTTTTTTTTAAAACCATATTGAAAAAAAGTCGGAAATGTTTAAGAGCCTCATAATCTCGCGGCACAGTGGTTGAGAATCACTGGTATAGATATTATAAATTCTATACTAAGAAAGTTGGTTGTTTAATTTATTGATATCTATTATGATAGAACTCAAATAAACATTTTTCTCTCAAATAATTAATGTTTTACTTTAGAAAATTGATTATCAGATTTCAGGTAAAGAGGAAATTGTTTATTTTATCTCCCATTTATAATTAACATTTAATTTTTGTAGTAATATATGAATAGTATTCGGGAATAACACCAAATCTACAATATTGTCTTAATAAAAAAATTATTCTCAACTGCTCAACTCTAATAATAAGGGTGCATTTCTATTTATTTATTTTTATAAAAAAAAAAAAAAAATTAAACATTTTTACTGGTTAGGATCGATGAGATTATATGCCCACTTTTTAATTTAAAATTTCTAAATAAATCCTTGAAGTATTTATTTATTTATTGAACAGTTTTGTTAAGAAAATTTATCGGTTTCTAATTGCACCGTTGGATGAGAATTAGTCTATATCGGAAGGAAAGATTATAAAAAAATGTGTTAGAGAGTCTGAGAGAGACACGGTGGTGTCAGAGTGGGGGGAATCGAAAGGTGGAGAGCGCAGCACTTGACGGTTGAAAATGGCGCTAGCTAAAGAGCGGCGGTCACAAGGAATACTCTTGGAAAGGATTAAACGAACCCACCCTGACCAACGGAAAGTATATCAATTAAAAACATTGGCTGTATATCAACGAAAAATAAATAAAAAAAAAAATTGACTCGTGTCAGTGACATCATGGCCGAAAAATTAGAGAGATGCCAAATCAAGCGTCACCAAACTAATTAAATAGAATATTATTAAAGCCCCAAAAGTCAATCGACAATTATTAGTATTATTTTTAAAAAAATGCAATCAAACCTTAATTTTTTTCTATTTCATTTAATACATTATTAATTATAATTAATTATTACAATCAAATTCTAATTATCTATTATTTTATTAATTTTAAAAATAAAATAAGTGTTTGTTTGGGAGTTGATAAAAGAATTAGTAATACCCTTTATGTTATTAAAATTTGAATAATTTATGATTATTTTTATTTTATAGTCATATTAAATAAATTAATATTCTACAATTTTTTAAAGAATGAATATATATTTAAACATAAATATTAATATAATATATGTATGTATAAAAAATAAGAATATTAAAAATTATTATCATAAAAAATTAACACGTTTTTACCTATTATTTGAATTTCATTATATACTCCAATAGTTAATGATTACTAATTTCTGAGGGATATAAAAAATATAATTAGATTGAACTTACTGTAATTTTGTATTGAGTAAAATAAATATAAAAACTCAAGTTGTTTCTGAGACAAAAAAAAATATAATTAAAGAAAAATGATGAATTTTTCAATTAAAAAAAATTATTTATGAAAATAATTGGCTTCAATAATATAAAATGATTTGTTTATTTGTCATTATTAAGACAAAATTAAAATTAATATGCAATTAAATTTTAAAACATAAAGAGTATTAATATAATTCATTGAAATTAAATATGTTGATATATAAATAAATAAATATATGATATATAAACTAATAAATAATCAAGCAAGCCATTAAAAGCCCTTCACCATAAAAATAAATAAAACAGAGAAAAAACATAATGCATAACAAATAAAACAAATAATATATAAACATATAATAATATTTAAAATCTGACTGATCAAATTTTTTTGTACAAAAAATATATTATTAATAATGATCTGTCAAATATTATATCATTAAAAATGAATAAATAATTAAATAGAAATATCAATTTGGGATGATCCTACCTTGGAATTGCTCACATGATCTGCTGGCAAAGATTCAGGCACAGTCTGAAGTGTTGTCCTCATTGTTGATGACATTCTGGGTCGAGGGCTGTTTTGGGGGCGAAGCTCTCCGATCTGTCCTCTTGTTGATGGATGAGACTCGGCCCCAAAAGCACGAGGACCCACTGGATTAGCTTAGGGGCAGCAACCTCTGGCTACTTTCTCCAACACCTAAGATAAAAAAATTAATCACAATAAAATAGGAGTATTATATTTAAATATAAGAAATTCTGGCCTAATTCAGTAATAAAAATTTATCAATATCAATATATTACCCTTTAAATTTAAATGAAGGGATTTTAAAAATTAATTTTATTAAAATCTAGTGAATGTAAGTGAATTAAAATAATTTCTTATTGTATAACTATTTCATGATTCTAACGTGCCATGAAAGTAGATAAATAAATAAAGATATATATATTTAATTTTATAAAGGAAATGGTTATATTTTTCTAGAAATTGTATTGGTGAATTTAAAATTAATTGTGGATGTATTTTGTTTGTGAAACAAAATAATTTTTTTTTTTTAAATTAATAACTTAAACTCTAATAAATATATTGAAAATTATCATCAATTATTATTTAGGAATTGTATGATATTAAAGGACATTATAAATATAAAATTTGTGAAAAGTCTAACTAAATTGGTTATAATGAATGAGACAATTTAATTTAATAAATATTTCTAGCGTATAATTTTAAGTATATATATATATATACGAGTATATATGCTTATTATTCTAATTGAAAAAAAATATTAATCTCTAATTAAATAATTATGAAAACATTTTTAATAAAAACAAAATGACATTCAGTGTACTTAATAACGGATTTGAAATGGAGATTGAAATGGACATTTGTGTGAGTATATTTCTTAATAAATAAAATTCGTTCGAAAGTAAAATATGACTTATACTAAAAAATAATATTGATAAAAATTTTAGTTAAAAAACATTTACCTTTTAAATTTAGTATGGAGGTATTTATAGAAATTAAGTGTGATTTCTTATTGACAGTTTGGTATTTATTTATTTATATTTAAAGGTTAGGTAGTAATATTTAAAAGATAGTGATTATTTAAAAAAAATAGTTATTTAATAAAATAAGCAAAATATTGGTTTTAGTATGAAAATTGGTAAGAATCAATATCTGAAATTATCCTAATCTAAAGTTAGCTACTTCAAATAAAAAATTTCTTTGCAAATATCAAAAAATCAATATAAAATGTTTTTTTTTAAAATTAAAATTTTTCTATTTTTTAAATTTGATGGAATAAAATATAAATAAATGTCATATTAAATAAATTAAGTAAACTGAGTAAACCAAAATTTTATATATATGTAAAATAAATTAAATTTAAAAATATGAAATATGTTTGATTTTTAACAGATGGTTTGAAAATGAAAGATATTTATAATTATTTATATGAATTTTGAAATAAAAAAAAATTATTAATAAAGATGAAAAGTTTAATTTATTTACCTTTCACAAGGGTTCTTAATTAATAATCCAAAATATTAGTTTCATTTTCACAAACCGGTGATAAAATTTTTAATTGGGGAATAGAAAATGTTAGGTTAATAAAAAATTAAATAGAAAATTTCGTTTGTGAGAATTATGGATAGTATTTCTATGTGATTGGAGAGAAGGATTTGTTTGTTAAGTGTGAGGTGATGATGATAATTAGAGAAAAGGTTAGAGAATAGGAAAATTGAATGGAAAGCTAGATGGGAATGACAAACGGTGTGAGCCACATCCACCACCCAACCTTTCAAGTACTTTGAACTAAATAGGAAAGATGATCGACATTTTGTCTATGAAAATTATTTCAGATGTTGTATATACCATATGGGTGGTAAGCATATTTTTACTAACCCATTGAGGTGGTAGGAAAGTTGATTCCAAATGAATAGAAACCCCCAAAAAAAATTTTTTCGAGAATCAATTCGTTGCACACTTCATTTCAAGATGGACGACTAGCTCTCTCTCTGTTGGGCGAAAATGGACCCGAGGCGCAACTCCGGCGTGGGACTGCACGTTACGTCACGCACACTCTGCACATCCACACCTTGGCTCACCTCGGCTTTTAAATTCAACCTTTTCGCCTGAACCCTTTCTTTGCCCATGAAACTTACACTAGATTCCTATGCTAATCACAATTACCTTGTTTCTTTAATTTAATCATTTATTTCTAGCCTTAATTTTCGACAGGTAGATTTCGCGGTAATTTTAAATTTTTGGCGCATCTAAGCTCTCTATTTTAACTTAATTAAAATTTCAAAAACAAACTATCAATTTTCTTTTATTGAAATATACTAAATATATATATTATTATGTATGTTCTAATTTTGCCTGTTCATTCTCATGTTTATTTAAAAATATAAATACTCTTAAAATTATTAATTTGCCGGATATATTAAATAAAAGTAAGGATTGTCCAGGACGAGAATATTTAAAAATAGAATTTCAAATAGATTTATTGGTCGAAAGCACTGAGGATTAGTGTTTATTGCATAACAAGAAATTGGTTGACTTGTATGCAATTCCAAACAGTTTCAATGGGTGGGTGAAGAGTTTGTTTAATGGGGAAAGCAATTGTGAAACGATAAGTGCGTAAACTAAAAAAACGGTTGGCAAACAATATTAAGGTGGAAGTTAATTGGGAAAGATATTAATAAAATGGAAGCAGTATAGAGGTGGCTGAAGGAATATAATTGAAAAGATCCTCCATTTTCAGGACCGCTTAAAATGTTTAAAAATTATATAAAATATAGATATATAGTTGTTTTTATTATCAATTCATTCAATTTTTAATTAACCCTTTCAAAGAACTCGGAAGATAATATTGAAAATATTATTGATAAATTAATCAAGTGCTTATTACTACATAATAAGTTTTATTGAATAATTTGAAATTTTGTATTAGGAATAATAAAATAAAATTATGAAATTATATACTTCATTTAATTTAGAAAATACTAAAAGAATAGATTCTTGTTGACCATTAGGGTTGTCGCAGTTTGTCATACAGTAGTAGTATCTTGATCAATTGTTATATTGATAATCCATATACAAACAACTAACCTACACAATTTGGAAACAACTATAAAATCAGTAAGAACCAAATAAATAATTTGTTCTTAATATATTTAAGATATATATATATATCGATTCATTAGATATGCATTTGAAAATTTTTCAATCTCTGGGTACAATTTTGTGTAAAATTAGACATCTGATTAAAAATATATTACATTCCTTAATTAATAAAGTGAACATTTTTGACTGTTACAAAAAGTATTATCCATCTCCCCACAGACAGATTTGCTAAATCAAGCTCCAACTTGATGAGAAAATAGTAAGTTTATAAGAAAAGATAAAAATAATTATTTCTTTATTTTATTAATTAAAAAATTGTAAATAGATATGTTGATATAAGTAATAAAAAAAATTAGAATCAAACAATATAATTCTACTATTTATTAAAATGTAAAAATAAATGATTAATTATTTTATTTTGAAATATGAGTAGTGGAGAATCATTGTTGAGTAAAGTGATTTCTGTTTTATAAATTACAATTAATTTCATTCGTTGATTTAAACTGGATAATATTCTAACATAAAATCTTCATAAATTTCAATATCACTTTGCAGAAATAAGCAAAAGATTATACGATCAACCTGAAATACAAAAAATAAATATTAAAATGCATATAATAATTGTATATTTAAATTTTTTTTAATATTTACACTTTTGTAATGTTTTTCTAAAAATTCTCTTGTTGTAGACAGAGCCACTCGAGCGGCTTCAGCTTGCGGATAACCTAGAAAAATAATTTTTTCAATATTTATTATTAATATAAACCTTAAATAAATAATAATTTAATTAATATCATTTACTATAATGAATATTAAAAAATCTCTTTATATGGGTGCGAAGAATTTGTCATTATTTTAACTTAATTAGAAATAAATAAAAGGTATAATTAAACTAAGAATTTTTAAAATTTCATTAATTTGTGAACAGAAAAATGAAAGTATAATTTTTTTCTTTGGTAATTGTTTATACAACGGGAAGTTTCATGGATTTGGATGAAGATTTACCTGTGGATTCCTTGTATGATTCCAATCAACTTTTTCAAATAAAATTTTGCTCGGTCTCTTCTAGTTTACGAGATGAAAACTTTTTAATGTTGACAGATTAGCTGGTTATGAACGTCAAAATTAAGTAATGTTTTATTGTCTAATCCACTAATTATTCACTAATTTTCGGTTTGGATATATGAAAATTAAAAAATTAATTAATTAAATCATTTTCATATATCCAAACCGAACTGAAAAAAACCGAAAATTAGTTTTGCTCTCTGCTAAAGAATAAAACATCATAGCTAAATAGAATATCATTGGATTTATATGCAAATTTTAATAATTTTTATTTCGTTAAGTAGAAGAGACCGAGAAAAATTTTATTTGAAAAAGTTGATTGGAATCATACAAGGAATCCACAGGTAAATCTTCATCCAAATCCATGAAGCTTCACGTTGTGTAAAGTTATTTAAAGTTTTTCTTATTTTTCAGATTTAATGATAATTCCCCCTATCTAAAACATAAAACTACACAATTAATTGAAAAAAGAATTTTCAAATCAAAATTTCTTTAAAAATAAAATTTTAATAATAAAAATTTAATTAAAATTAAATTAAAAAATATGATTAAAATTAAATTTTAAAAAATTAGAAAAATGTAATTCATGTGATCAGTTGGTTACTAATAAAAATTTATTTTAAAACAATTTGTTTAATTTATTCTTGATTTTAGACTAATAGTTTAAATTACCATATATGCCTGTAGATATACAAGGGAAAGCCTGTAAAAAAATAAAAAAATAAATTTAAAATTATAAAAACTCTGATTGACATAAAAAAGAATAATTACTATTGACTTTAAATTATTCTCCAACATCAATTCAAGACATTTATTATAACAACTTTTCAATTTTTCTTTGTTTTCACCACGAGGACCCACAGTGTGAATCACATCTAAAAATATATTAAATTATTAAATTCAATACTTATTTGTATATTTATAACATTATTTGGTGTTAAACTTACGTTTTGCTGGTAATTTATACCCTTTCGTTATCTTAGCATCTCCCGTTTCACAACCGTTAAGGGTTTGACATTCTTTTAATAATTCACGACCAGCAGCACAATGAATTGCTCTATCAACTGAAAAAAATCGATTTTAATTAAATCTAAAAAATATTTTCATAATATATTATAAAACTATATTAAAATTAATTATTAAGAAAGAAAAAGTTGTTTTAAGTTAATTATTTCAATTAATAGTTAAAAAAGATTAATTCTTAACATTCTATTATAAAAATAAAAATTTAACTACATATATATAATGCAATATAATTTGTTGAATCTACTTGTATATACATCAGGAATATATAAGATCTAATCAAAAAGATATATGAAGTAATTGTAAGAATGTATAACTGCTATTTTTAAGGTTTAATAAGCTTAATAATTAAACTTTCAATAATAATAAAAGAAATTTAAAATAATTAAAAAATTTAGTTAAATAAATTACTTTTATTTTAAATAATTAAACATGTTCGATAATTTATAAGGTAAGGTGGACCTGTTTATTATAATAAATTTAAGAAACATTACAATTATTTAAAATTAGAAGAAAAATTATAAATATATATATATATATATATAAGAGTAACTTTAAATAATTATCATTAATTGTAATATTTATTAACAAAAAAAATATTATAATTTAAAATACATATTAATAGATTAAACCATATTATTATTACCTCCACTGCCTCCTAAAAGTGTTTTATTAGCGGCATTTACTATAGCATCAACTTTTAATTGTGTAATATCTCCTATAAATAATGAAACTTTTTCATTAATATCAATATTTACTGGATAGTTAATCTGATCAAGTGCTAAAAAAGAAAAAAATTATATTAATTTTAAAAATAAAGTATTTTTATTATGAAAAATTAAGAGATAAACAACAGCAAAAATTTAATTTAATAATTCGTTTAATATGATACTTAATCTTGATAATTTTATCTTTTTTTAGAATATTTATATTTAGGTTTTTTTCAATTCATAAATTACTAGTATTTAAATTGTTTTAGAAGTTTTAATAATCATTTATTATTTTGAATAATATTTTAATTTAATCAATAAAAAGACTTATTTTTTTTTTAAAGAGGAGAAAAATTTCCTCATGGAATTAATTATTTGCCAGATGATGCTCAAAACAATGCCCGACTTTTATCGATTGAAAAATCCGACCTTGATTCATTTAGATCCAAAAAGGTAAAGTACTAATTTTTCAGGATTACTTCATCATAATTCATAAATAATCTTAGGCTTTCAAGTTTTATAAACAAAAGAGACCATTTTACAAAATGACATTAACTTTATGCGGATTTTTAATAAAATATATATGACACATAAATAAACTTCCTCTTGTAAAATATATAATATATAATAAACAAAATGTCGATTAAACTAATTAATTTATTTATAAATAGACTTTATTAAACAAAAGTGTTAAATTATAAATTATAAAAGAATTCTCTTAAGTTTATAAATAGTATTTTCATTTTAATAAAAATAAATTATTTTAAAGTATAATTAATTATAAATGTATATAAACATACGAAGGGGTGTGCTTTGTTTCATAACAAAGTATTGAGGCCAGCTGAAAATATCCTTTACACCGACTGAAGATGACATTTTCTTAGATTGAAAAAAAATTGATGTGTTGATTTTTAAAATCTTCTTATAAGTAAAGAATGAATTTAGAATAAACTGTAATAAATGAAGAGATAATATATGAATAATATTCAATAGAAATAAGAAGAGGAATGATAAATCATACCCTCATAATTATAAAAATCAAAATAAATATATTTTTTTCAAAAATTGAATAAATATAAGAGAATACCACCTATTATAATTTAATAGATATTATGATAAACTCGAAAAATTTCAATGAAATTTATCTTTTTAAAATATTATAATATCTTCTTTTGTTATTTCCCAAAGAGCAAAGATTTTAAATAAATTTTAATATGTATATTTCCTTTTTATTAAAACATGCGCCATCTAGAAAAAAAATTAGAAATCAATATATAAAGCACAAATTTTAAAAAGTATCTATTTTTATATTTTTTCTAAAAAAGTAAAATTAATATATTTTATTTCTACATTAAATATTATGTAATAATTAACAATCATTTAATATATATGATCTCGTGAGGGAACTAAATAAAGAATGCGTTATTAATAATTTTAAAATTCAATATCTGTTATTATTATTGTATTATATCTATCTTCATTAATGTTAATATAAAGACGGCTCCACACTGCTCCACACATGCGGTGTTTGTCAAATAACTAATATTTAAGAAATAACGAGAACCAAGTTTAGGTGCTTGTATTGAATATTAGTCTTGTTAATATTAGTTATATATAACTTCCTTAATTTGGTTTATTGAATTTAATTTAATTAATTGAATTCAATTAATCATAATAATTGTAATGTAATACTTTATAAATAAATTATTTAATTGGAATTGTTAATTTATTATATAAAAAAGGAATTGTTAGAGAAACAATATTATTTATTAAAATTGTGAATATAAATATTCTCAAATTTTCGTCTTGTGCTCGCTATAATAGCAAACTAGCGAGCACCCGAATGTACTTAATATGTTTAATTAAAATGCAACATATAATTATTAATCTTCTATTTTGTATTTTTATTTTTTTTAATCTTTTGATTGAAACTTCCCGAGGGTACACATTGGCATTTTCCAGATGCGTATTAAAATTTTTAGAAACTAGGAAAATTATTAAATGATAAAATATGTTTTAGTCAATATTTAATTATTCTCAAAAAACGATATAATTACTTTATTAATAATGCATAATATTGAATTAAAATATAAATTTAATGATATTTATTATTTATGGAAAATAATGAATAAATATTGTGAATTAGTTAGATTATTCCGTGAACAAAATCATCTTTAACATTTGATATTCTTAAAAAAATTGTTTTTTTTTATCTGAAAGACGTGTTCATTAGTTATAAGTTATTGTCAACCTGATGATTTTTATGACAATGAATAATTAAAATGTAAAATAATTTTTAGGTAAGATTTTTAAGTATAAAATTTATTCATATAAATAGAAATAGAGATTAAAATTAAAAATTTAATAGGATAAAATAATGTTTAATTAAAGGTGTTTCTCTCTAGAGTAGGGGTCGCCAAACTTATTTGATCATCGACCTCTATTTAATTTTTCGAAATCTCCATCGACCCCCATAAAGGTAATTTTCAGGTAATTAAAATAAAACTAACTATTAGCCTTAATATTTAAGTACCGGGACCCAGAGGCGGATTATCCGTAAGGCAAACTAGGCACAAGGGGCGCGCGAGCTCAGAATTTTTAAAATTTATAGTATTATGATGGGCATTTATGGCCGATACAGGGGCGCCGATAGTGATTGCCTAGGGCGCTCTGGACCTTTAATCCGCCACTGCCGGGACCCCGAGTCTCGGCCCGGTAATTAAGTTAAAAAAAAAATTCATTATTATTGGGTTTGGCTGGTAATATTAAAACCTGGGACACCGAGCTATCGCTCGACCCTTTAACAAATTTATACAATTTATTATTATATACTTTAAAAATTTTACAATTTTCAACGAACTTTTAGTTCGTTTATAAAATCTATATATATATATGTGTGTCTGTGTGTCTGTCGCTAAAAACTTTCGATTTTTTAAATTTTGATATTGGATTCTTAAAAAAAAATTTGGAGCTTAAAAAAGTGTAAATGTAAAGTGGTCTTGGTTTTTTAAAATTCGGTTGGGAATATGGTCAATTCGGCGGTCAAAGTTGAAAATTTTCCATATATTATAACTACTGTAATTAGTGTTATCTTATATATACAATTCTCGTGTCACAAAACTTTGAAAAAATACTCCTCCGAAACGGCTGGACCGATTCTTATGACATTTTTTATGTATATTCAGTAGGTCAGAGGTTCTTAAACTGTGGTCCGCGGACCCCTGGGGGTCCGCAAAGTCATCGTACAGGTGCACGAGAAAATGATGAGTCAGTTAAAACTTTATTTAATATAAAAGGAGCGATGGCATGGCTTTGTGAGGAAACAGAGATCAAATACCCAAATTCAACGAAATGTGCAAGATAACTATTGCTTCCGTTTCCATCTTCATATTTAGCTGAATTTTCTTTCTTCAATATTATAATTTCTAATAAAATGTGTTCTACAATATGCAAAAAAATCGTTATTCACCAATCACTGTTAGAAATATTCAACATATATCCTTGTTCTTATGAGATCGTAAGCCAGAAATTAACTAATAAAATGACGTAAAGTACCTAAAGTTGGGATGGGGTCGGTCAAAAAAAATTTCTCCAAGTGGGGGTCCGCGGAGTACATAAGTTTAAGAACCTCTGCAGTAGGTCTCAGGGCATGTCAGACTTCCTTTATAAAACCGCTAATTAGTAAGGTGTGTCCAGGGGGTGCTAATTAATTAAAAATAGTTTAGTTACCATACTAGATCATAGAGGCGCTGGTGGCGAAAATTTGGCGGTAATATAAATCTGAGCAATGTGCAGATAAAATTCTTTTTATATATATATATATATATATATATATATATATATTAATAATTTATTAAATAATTTTATTTTATTAAATTAAATTTTATTTAATTAAATTAATAATTATGTCAATTAATTTTTTCTGCATAAATAAACATATATAAAAAACTATAGAGATGGGACAGGGTAGGAGTTAGTTGGTTATAGCTCAGAATAGGGACACTCGGGGGGGTACAGGGGGCGGAGCCCCCGTCTAGGTGTTCATTCTGTAAATTAAATAAATAAATAAATAAATAAATAAAATAATTAAATAATTTTATTTTCATAAAACTATATGAAATGGAAGAAATTCTCTGGAATTTGAAACATCCACAATATAGAAACAAGGTTTTACGGGAGACATCTATAAAGTGTATTAAAAAGTTATTTAACAAAGAGGACGTGGATGAGTCAATTATAATAAGTTGACCTGTGGCCAGGTCCGAACCGACCGACTGTTTGAAGTAAATTAATTTCCAACTACAGAAATAATTTCAAATAATTTTAATATATCTATTAATGTAATAAAAAACAGATATGGATACATAAATAATAAATATAAACATTTTTAATTTTATTTTATTTATAATATATATGCAAGACCAGGCTGTGACGTCATGAATGGCTGGATGACGTCATATAATTTTAAATCAAGAAAAAACTAATAAATATGATTTTTCTCGAGGATAAAACCAATACAAAGTGCATGATTCGTGGTGATATATAAAAAAATCTCCTTTGGTGTGAAAATAACCCTTTCCTTCCTATCGTCGATCGCTAATACTACCACTTCCGGTTTCCGGAATTGCACCAAAAGTTGATCAATTCATCCCACTGATGCATTAAGTAAATATACCAAATTTCATCAAAATCGGTTAAGCCGTTCAGGCTGTACACATCTATACGGACGGACGGACAGACGGACGGACAGACATCATGCTAAAAATACTTTTTTCTGTTTAGAAAATGCATGATTCGTGGAGATATGTAAAAATCTCCACATGTGAAATTTGGTGTGAAAACAATACCTCCCTTACTATCGTCGGTCGGTAAAAATTAAAATAAAAAATTTAAGAAGTACGTTTTCACAAGAAGTGAATACAATTAAAGCAACAAAAGTATCCGGGACTTCGGTTTACGAATCCTCATTAATTTGGTTTGAATCAGCTGACAGATTTTTGAAGAATATTTTTATATCGAGAAAACCCACTTCTAATTTTCTATGTCTATCTTTACTAATTATCCAAAAGCTAAGTAATTTCTATATCACATTACATATATTCTACATAATTATCATTTTGGGTTTCTCATTGTCAAAGAACAATAACTTTTTTCTAGTTAATTTATTATATAAAAAAGGAATTGTTAAAGAAACAATATTATTTATTAAAATTGTGGATATAAATATTCTCAAATATTCGTCTTGTGCTCGCTATAATAGCAAACTAGCGAGAACCCGAATGTTTGAGCTCGGCATATACCAAGCGCAGGGCAAGCAACCCATCCACACATGCGGTGTTTTCCAAATGTTTTGCTTGATATTTGGCAAACACCGCATGTGTGGAGCCGGCTTAATGTTAAAAATTGATCGTCTTGTGCTCAACGGAAGAGTCCATAAATAATATACCATAAATTATTGACTTATAGTTTAATCTCCTTGGCAAAACTTGTTATCCAATTTAAGTCTAAAGGTTGATTGACAATTATAAGCTATGCCAATTTCTATTACACCTGAAAACATATAACTATATATATACAAAAAAAAAAGTTAAATACAAAATAATTTGGCAATGGCAACTGCCGTCTGCCAGAGTTCACTGTAAAAAAATTCAAAAAATAGAAAAATTATAAAAAATAAGTTGACCTGTGTCCAGGTCCGAACCGACCGACGGTTTGAAGTAAATTAATTTCCTGCTACAGAAACAATTTCAAATAATTTAAATGTATTTATTAATGCAATAAAAACAGAAATGGATATAACATAAATATTTTTAATTTAATTTTATTTATAACTAGCTGATCAGAGCGCCTTCGGCGCTCTTCACACCTAGACGGGGGCTCCGCCCCCTGTACCCCCCCGAGTGTCCCTATTCTGAGCTATAACAATCTAACTCCTACCCTATCCTATCTCTCTCACGTTCCTTCCTACATTGTCCACCCTGTTCACAATTAGTCTTCCAAACGGACGTTTTCCAATCGAACTCCCACCAATATATTTTCCTCTCCCATGCTAGCCATGTGCCCTGTCGGCCCCAGCCTTCTCTATTTTATGACCTATAATTTAATAATTTTGATCCCCTTTGATAATAATTTCCCGATTGCAACCTCGATTTAAATTCTTTGCAAATATTATTCTCTCTGATACTAATTATTTTGTCTTATCACTATTAATTTCAAACCCCATCAATTTTCCTGCCTCGATTTATTTTTTTATGCCTCTTTAAATGTTATTAATTTATTTAAAAAAAAAATCAAAGTAAACAAAATAAAAATAAAATATAAAATTAGCATAACACTAAACTACTATAAAAATAATATTAAAAAATATATTATATATTAAAATCTTACGTGAAAATCCAATTATGAGATCAAATTTTCTTAATTAAAATAATTTACTCACATAATCTTAAAAATTAATAGTATTAAATTATAGCCGTAATGTGAATGTTTTCAAAGTTTAAAAGGCCAATAAGATCAATTGAGATATTCTAAATATCAATAGATATATAAAAAGATTTTTATCTGCACATTGCTCAGAATTTAAATTACCGCCAAATTATCGCCACCAGCGCCTCTATGATCTAGTATGGTAACTAAACTATTTTTCATTAATATTCTTTATAATTTTTTTAAAATTTTTCTAATTAAAAAATCGAAAATCGTGCTTCGAGGTCTGGTGGCCAACCCCTTTGTGCTTCCGTGTAAAAAATTCCAGGTCCCTGCGTGCGATAGTTTTTGCTGGAGAGCTCGGTCAAACAAACACACAGACAAACAGAAGATATATAAGTAGTAGCTGACTGTGACGTCATGTAGGGCTGGGTGACGTCATATAATTTAAAATTAAGAAAAACTAATGAAGATGATTTTTCCCGAGGATAAAACCAATACAAAATGCTTGATTCGTGGAGATATGTAAAAATCTCCACATGTGAAATTTGGTGTGAAAACAATACATCCCTTATTATCGTCGCTCGGTAAAAATTAAAGGGAGAGAACGAAAGAAAAGGAAAAAAAAATATTACAAAAGACAAATGTATGTATGTACACTTGTATTTTATATTTATTATGATTATTGCAGTTAACAAACAAAGATTTCGGTATCGGCATCATAATCAGCATAAAAAATAATTTGTTTTTTTCCCAGGAAATGTTTCGTTTTTTCCCGGGAATTCTCGGGAATAACCCCCTAACTCAGAGGTTCCCAATCTTTTCTGGTTTGCGGCTCCCTAAATAATAGGATTTTTTTCTAGGCTCCCTTAATATATCATATTTGTATATAAATTTTTTATTTTCATGAAAAATTGAAAAACTTTCCTATTTTAAAAGCGATTATCCATTTAATAGTGAAAAATTAACAAGATTACAAGATTGTTGTCGTAAAATTTCAAGTATTAGAAAATTTAATTGAATATTTCGTTGCGCCTTAATGACTCCTTCGCGGCTCACCGGCTTACACTTTGGGAATCACTGCTATAACTAGACAAGATTACGCAAAACGATTTGTAATATGTGTTACCTTGTTTTATTTTAGTAATGGGCCGGGCGGGCAATTACTGGCCTTTATTTACGCCAACTACTAAAACTTTGAATTTATTGCTTAAAAAAATTATTCACGCAAAAACGGTTTGAGGTAGAATCATGACATGGGCATTATTCAAAATTTGTAGTTTTCTATAAACTTTTGAGAAATGTAGCTCAACCGGAAGTGGGTCATTACCTACCTTTTGATTTTTTTTACTCTAAAGTGACCGTAAAAATAAAGAGAAAATGTTTGATAGTTTTTCACATGATTAAAAATTGTATAAAACTTCTATATATAGAATTTTAGCTTGATTGAATCACTGAAAGTACCGGAATTAATTTTTTAACCCTTCAAATCTCACGCGCCAGCACGTGACATGGTGCCATCAACAAAGAGCCAAACCCGCGCTGGTTTAATAAATATTATTTATTAAATTTAATTTAAATATAATATATTATGATATTTAATCCAATTCAAATTGCGAGATAATAGACACTCCAGCTTTTTTATTTTTAAAGATATACATAGTTAAAAAAATTATAACAAAATGTCACAAAAGGAATTATAAAACAACTTTATTTATATTTGTAAAACTTACAATTTGTACTTTACTCCTTTTATCAAATCAAAATTTTTCATAACAAAGTTTGATTTATATAAATTTCAAGCAATTTATTATTAATATAAATATCGGCGGTCTTCGAGTCAATATTAAGCTCAAACCCACAAAAATTAAGAATATACTTTTAGTTTATTCGCTGTGAACAAATAAAAAAATATTTAAAAAAAATAAAACATTACTGAAATATTTTTGTAGATCTAATTTCGTTTAAGGGTAACACATTGGCTTAAAGACCGATGATATGTATAATATAAGATGTACAGATTTATATACCTAAACGTATATATTATATATAATAAATTTTATAAATGTAGATAACATGTTCCCAAATTTGTTTTTTGTTAATTATTTATAAATCTCTCTCTCGATATATATATAATATTATTATATATGTATATAACGAGAGAGATATTTATATATAATATACATAGTTATTATAAAGAGAGATGTTAAGAAAAATGTTTTTAAGGTAATAGCTAAAATAGCTATAACACTTACTATAGTATAACTGTATCATGCATGACTTTACATATATGTATGTACATACTAATTTATGTAATTAAGTATAAATACATTTTTACAAAATTTTTTTACAAAACTATTCAATAAGCAAGAAATAATATGTGCATTTCTATAATTTAAATATTCCATTATAATTCAACAATGAATAAAGAATACATTTTACATGATTTCATATTACATTGAATATATTTTATAAATATTTTAAAATAATTAAGATGTTAATAAATGAACTATAAAGGAACTTAAAGATAAAATTCAAAATTAAGTAGCTATTAAATATTTTCAAATATAAAAAATATAAAATTTTGTCAATATTTATACCTCTATTTTTATCAAAATAAATAAATAAATAATTGAATTATTATAAAAAGGTTCATTTCCTGTTTAAATATGAATCTCATGTCCATAAAAATGCAGCAATTTGGCTGCATATTTGAGGTCAAAGTCCAAGAAATGAACAGGCAAGAAATGTCAGGAATAATGTTACAATAATTAACAAAATGGCCACCCAAACTGGAAGAGTTGCTGAAAAAATATGAATAAAATTGATTACTAATGTGTATTATTTAAAATATAAGCTAATTATTTTAAAATTAAAAAAATAATGTTTATAATTTGTAATATATTATACATATATTTATTTAATTTTATATATAATATTAGGAATATATTATTTAATCAAAAGATATATGAATCAAAATTTTTCATTATTGATAAGATAATAAAAATAATTACCTCTATATGGTAATGTGTGTATACATATTCGATTATCTACTGAAATACTAAGAACAGCCGCTTCTGCGCGGCTTGTTACTGGCGGCCCATCAACTTTCGATGATGGAAGGAATTCTACTCCGGTGACAAACATAGAATGAGCTCCAGGAACATTCACCACCCTCTGAAAGAAAATATATTTTGAAAAAAACCATAACATACTTTTAGAAATTCATATATATATATATTTATATACTCACTTGAAGGCTAAATCCTATATGAATTGAGACACTTCCTGAAAACATTGTTCCTACTGCTACAAATCTGCCATCTGAAGAGACTGCTAATGCGCTAACGTATTCAGAAAACGGAAAATTCTGAAAAAATCACTTAATTAACTTTATATTATTATAATAATATCTTTAAAACTAGAAATTTTGTATTGGAAGGAAAAAAATATAAATTTATTTCAACAGATATAATTAGTCTTCTTTTATTAATTAATAGCATTTATAGCTTTTAAAGAATCTCCAAAAATAATTTAAGGAAAAGATTTAATTAGCAGTTATAAATTTATTTTAATTTTAAAATTTAATCTAGTTTTATCATACTTTTTTGAGTGAGCCTTCAGTCGGATCCCAAAGTTGTAAATAAGAGGTTAACTTTCCTACTCTAGAGACAGGATTAGCCAACATAAATAGTCTAGGAGAAACAACTGCAGATGATCCTTCTCCAATGGCGAAACGACAGCGTTTATGGAGATATTTAACTTTGCCATCGGTGCCTTCCCATCGCAGAGCTCGGATACGTTTACCAGAAGTTGTCCCCCAAATGGAAGATTCTCCATCCTTCGCCACACTCACCATCTACATACAAAATAAATCCAAATAAATAATACATTTTCTTGAGCTGAAATATATATATATATAGATATATAAATTTAAATAATTAAATTAAAAAAATTTGTTTTTTGATGCAAAATTAACAAATAGATCCTTTCAAAAAATATTATAAATTAAATTTAAATTATCAATTTGAAATAGAAAATCTTTGACAGTAAAGAAAGTCTATATTTTTATGTTTATGAAATATTCATAAACACATATGTAATTACATTTTATATGTTAATTTGGCATCTTCAAATAAATATTATACTTACATTTATATGAAGCCATTAAAATTCTCAATATTTTTTATTAAGTTAATTAATATAAATATAAATATTGGAAAATTTTTTGGCAAGATGTCCTAAAAAAAAAATAACAAATATTCTTGTCGTTGTCATAATTTAAGAAAATAATAATACCTTTATAATCTAAAGTTATTTTTAGCTAGTAATTAAAAATATGATATTTATTTTATACTACATATAAAATATGGAAGCGGAGTGATATTTATTTTTAGATAGATAGATGGTGATTTTAGAAATTCAATTGTAATATTATTTATTACTTATTTATTAAATATTTAAAATTTTTAAGAAATTTTTACCCATTTATCATTTGGGCTGATATCAATATCATCGATCTCCTTTGAATGGGCTTGTATATCAACACGTTTGGTTAATGTAGGAAATTGCCAGACTCGAAGATGTCCATCCGTACCACCTGTTACCATAAATTTTCCAGATCTACTAATTCTAGTCACTCTTTGTAAAGGTTCTTCTGAACTAAAAATAAAAATAGTTAATATTTTTCCTTGTTTTATAAATATTATTATGGTTAAATCGAAGTAAATTGAGGGAATTTTGAAAATAGTAGTAATTTGCAATGTCGCTCTTTAAGAAAAAATAATTTTATTATTATGAATATGAATATAATATATATATATATGTAACATTTAAATAAAATTAAATTGAATTTACGTTGATTAGATAATAAAATGAGTATAATAAAATAATAATAAATGATCTAGAGATTCTTATAACAAATTGAAAACTATATTTTTTAGAGAAATTTCAAGAATAATAATATTAAGACGTGTTAAAAGTAAATTAGTCCTCAAATCAATAAAGTATTAATTAATACTAGATTTTAATTGATTTAAATTACCTAAAATCAGTTTGTATACTATCGCCGGGAACAATTTTAAATAATAACTTTTTCGTAAATTTTTCTTCTTTTTTGTGATTATTATCCGATTTCTTAGTAGTTTTTGTTGTATCATTTTCTGAATTCTTTCGATGTCGTACATTATTCTTATGCTCTATGATGAATAAAAAAATATATTTTAATCAAAAAGTGAAATTATATCTAAAAAAATGCAGAAAAAGTAAAATGAAATACCATTTAATTCTTCAATTTTCTCTCCATCTTTGCTTGTATCAACAATTTTCAAACGAACATTATATAATTGACAATGACTTTCTTGTCCAGCCACGAGGTAGGTATGTTTTCCATCATTAAAGGTCGCACAATTCATAACCACTGAACCACCTGTTTCATGTCTTAACACTTCTTCAGCAACAAAACGATCACCATTATGGGACAGTTCAAAAATTTCCTGAAATAAGAATATTTCATTATAATATGTCTAAGTTAATAATATATTAATTAAAACTAAAATGTAACAGGAACAAAATGAGATGTGAGTCAAAATGCTTGAAAAATAATAAACGGTTGTAAAAATATCAAAGATAAAATGTTGCAAATATGGCATAGAGAAATTGAAAATTGAAAAGTTAGGTATATAATTTAGATCTTTAAAAAATGTTTCTAATGAAATTGATAACAAAAATTATTAAAGAAATGTCAATTTTTCTAAACATTAATAATAATAGAAAAAGTAATTTTTACATGTAAAGTCAATAAACTCATAAAGAAATCAAAATTAAAATCATTTTTTTGGAATTCAAACTAATGAAAATTATAATAAGATAAATAAAAGAACATTATTTTTTTAATTTTATTAAGTAGAATTACGTACAAATCCATTGGCAACGCCAGTTTTAGAAATTCCTCCACCTCCGGCAACGATGACATGTCTACTTGTCAACATTTGTAGAGAATAAAGCGGAAAATTCACTCGAGCCAATAGGCCCTCTTTATTTCTTTTAGGTGCCATTTATAATTAAAATAATTCTTTATACTAACTACTAAATACTAGTATAAGTTTTAAAATTTCTAATAGTTCCACGTAAGTCTTAAACAACATAACAACTGATATTAGAATCAAGTAAAATTGAGAAACATGTTTACCAATTGCATTATCTAAAATTTTTAAAAGCTTAAAATATACATAATTATTCATTTTTATTAATGTGTTTTATTTACAAAAACTTAAACTTAGAAACAAAATAAAAAATGAATTTTATGAAAAATTGAATCTACCCCTTTAATTAATCATTACTTTGATTAAATTTTACTCGTCAAAACAATTATTTGTGATGTGAGATGGATGTGAGCGAATGTATTAAAAAATTGTTGATCAAAGATTTATGAGATTACTATTTCTGAAATAAATATGTTTATTTATTTATTTTTAAATTAAAACAAATTAAATTTATTTTGCAGTCATTGAATAATTCTCATAAATTTCTAGAATTTAAATAGTGAATTGATTTCGATTATCTTCTCTTTTTACTATTTATAAAACTAATCATTTTAAATACCATAGTAAAAAAAATATTTAAATGTATTTTAAATGTGGTATCTAAAATTTCTTTCAACTTGTTGACTGAAGAGAGCGCTCTTCTATTTTCTGTGATTTAAACTAAAAGCAACTATATAAATCTTAGATAAAAAATATAAATAGAAACCACGAAACCACATGGCTTTTAAATGTTTCAAATTATATTATTTTTCTAAGTTTAAACTTTAAATAAATTTATTATTATCTTTAAGACTATAATAAGTTAAATTATTTCTTTAATAAATAACAAAAACATTTACTCATTATGACAAAAGTTCATAATTTTAATGTGTTTATGGGAGGGCATCCAGGAGTCTTTTTGGGTAAGTTAAAATAATTAATTTTTTTAATTTTGTAATTAAATCCTATTTTTAAATAAAAGTATTTATGTCATTTATATTAAATTTGTCAAACAAGGTAATTTTGCTATTTTAAAAATTTTTAATTATATTTCTTTATTAATATTTTTTGTCATATGTTAAAAGATTAAGAAAATATAACTAAAACAATTATTGACTGCTTTTTATTTTCATTTCGGTAAATTACTCTTTAACTATATCTACTTTTCTACTTTACAATAATATAATGTAAAGATAAATACAAACATTTATGGTGTATACAATGTATACAAAAGGTTAAATTTATCTTTTAAGAAATTAATATTATAACAATATTTTTAAATTATATTTTTCAGGAGTCCACCTAAATAATAAAGCAACTATACTTAAACATTGTCAAAATATTGAAGTATTAAAAAAAAATGAAATTACTGCTATGGAATGGGGAGATAAAGATGAGAACGATATTCTCCTTGCAACTAAAAATCAAATTGTTAAAATTTTCGATTCTGATTTTAAAGCTTTCGCCTCCTCAATTACTGCAAGGCATGGATCTGGTCCAATCGTCGGCATTTCCAGATTAAACAAGTAAGATCCTCATCACACCTGAGATTAGGATTTGGATATTTTTAATAGAAAATACAAATATTTTCATATTATTTAAGCATATATCTTAATTTATGGCTTATTTTATATTTGGAAAAACTATGGAAACTATAATAACAATAATAAATTATATAATTAATTTTAACAATTTGATATACATATTATTATGTTAAGGAGATTGTTTCTATTAAATTATTTTATTTTATTTAAATTTAATGAAATATGCTTGAAAATTTTTTAATATTATTTACTTGAGTATACACTCTTAGCCAAAATTAGCAGATCATTGAAAATTCTTGATTTTATTTTAATTATTTGTTTTATGGTATTTTTTAATGGTTTTAAACTTATTTAATAAGATAATTACTAAATTGAAATATTTTTTAAAATAAACGTAATAACCGGGCAGACGTTATTAGGTCTTAATATAAACTTTCTGCCTATGTTTCGAAAGGCATTACCTAATATTCCCGAATGTCTAAAATAAACCTTCATTCACCAGCATTCAAAGATTCATTTTTCACGATGTATAGCGTGCCCTTAAAGAATTTTCAGTCCAAACCTTAATTAAGCAGAGTTCAATCATTGTGGTATCTTCAAACCTATACTTTTTTACCATCTGGCTTCAGAATAAATCTTGATTTGTTTGTTAATTCAACATTGCCCCAATCCAACTAATTCTCAATGATTTTTGAAAACTCAATGCCTTCTACTCTACGACATGCCTCTAAAATGGGACTCTTGGGCATTCTTCGTGATAATAATCCAGTTTTATCTAATCTTTTAACTGTCTTAACAGACCCATTCACCCATCTAACTTCTTCAAGTTGATTTTGATACTTCAAGCATTTCAGCTACATCTTGATACCTGCTATTAAAATTCATAATTAACATTACAGTTTTGGTGACATCAACTTCTCTTAAGTCCTTTTTTTGGATTTAATTTCTAAATACCAATACCAAATTATTAATCCTATAAAAATAAACGTGTAATTCTTACGAATAAATAACTTTAAAGAAAATAAATAATTATGATAAATTTTATAAAATTTATGGAAAATTAATTATTTAAGTTAATGTTAATTTAAATTTAAATTAATGTTAGATTAAAAATAATATTTTAATAAATTAATCGAGAAACTTAAAAGATATTGATTTTTTTATTTTTTTTTTCGTCTTGCTAATTTTATTCATGAGTTTATTTATAAATATAATCCTTAATTTTTTATTATTTAATATTTTAATATATTTTTTAAATTTAGATTTTATCAAAAACTGTAAATAATATTATATTATATTTTATATATTTGTTATTTATAAATTATATATATTACATTATTATAAATTATATTATATTATTTAGTTTAAATTTTATATACATTTCCAAATTATTATTCAGATAATCAAACTTTTTAAAAAGAGATTTATTTTATTCCAAGTAAAAATTATTTTTTTAATTTATATTATATCTATCTTATCTATATTTCATTAATATTAGTATTTGCTTATTTAGGATTTAAATTTATTGAAAATAAATTATTTTTATTCTTTTTTGATTACTATAGTTTTATAGAAATCAAAAAATATTCCCGTTAAGGTGGAAATATTTAAGGAAAAGAATTTAATGTGTAATTATATAAAATATAATATTTAACAAGTGAAATAATATGACACATCATAATATATTTTTAATTTAATAATTTTAATTTTCAACCCAATGAATTTCAAATCAATAAATTTTATTTTCAAATTTCTTAGATTTTTTTAAATGAAAATAATTAAGTTGTTATTTGAAAATAATTCCAAATAAATTCTTATAAATAAATTTATAATGATTTTTATAAAAATTATTTTAAATCTTTTATTTTTAGATGTCTATTAACTGCTGTTCAATCTGGAGAAGTCAAATTATGGACATCAAAACAAGAGAATAGTATTTTATTAGATACCAAAAAATCAATAGAAAAAATGAAACATTTTGATTTCGAATCTCCCATAATTGCAACAGGCGGACAAGATAACGATTTAAAATTATGGGATTTCTCTCAACAAAAATGTATATTTCAAGCCAAAAATGTGAGTTGAAATATTTATTTTAATAACTATAAACTATTATAATTTCCATAATTTTTAATTAATTAATATTCTAAGGATATCATTTTTTACTTTAATAATGTAATTTACTTTTAATAAGTAACTTATTATTTTTGTTAGGTTCCTTTGGATATGCTTCAATTACAAGTTCCAATTTGGGTCTCAGATCTTTGCTTTATGAAAAGTCCTTCAAGGATAGCTCTTGTATCTAGGCATGGTCATATTAGATTCTATGATACTCGAGCACAAAGACGACCAGTGATTAACCATTCTATGGAGGAGGCATTTATTTCTATATCACCTTGTTACCGGGAAGAGTGAGTTTTTATTTCACTTAATAATTATTTGATATCTAAAAATTTACTAATTTTTTAAACAATATTTAGATATGTACTTGTTGGAAGTGGAACTGGCCGTATTCATGGAATTGATCTTCGACACCAAAAAAAGCCATTTATGACGTTAAAGGGTCCAGTGGGATCTGTACGGTCGATTGCGTGTCATCCTACAAAACCTTATGCAGCTGTTACTGGACTTGACCGATTCCTTAGACTCTACGACTTGGAAGAAAAATGCATTCTATTCCAAGTAAATTATTTGTGATTTTTTAATTATATAAATAAAAAATTAGTATTTATAATAATAACAATATATTATTTCTTTTTATACAGGAATATGTAAAATATCAATTCAATTGCGTTCTTATTCGTAAAACTTTTACGTTCGAGGATGAGGATGTTGAAATAAAAATAGAACCAGATAATAAAGAAAAACTAGATGATAGCTTTGAATTAATAGATTTAATTGATGATGATGATGAAAATACATTAAAAACTAAGAAATCTTTAATTATTCCGGTGCAGTTAAAAATTGAAAATGAAACAAATGAAAAGATTAATCCAGATGGAGATGATTTTGAAAACGAAGATGAGGAAGAACATGACGAAGAAAATGACGGAGATAGTGAAGAAGAATTAGAAGAAGAGGAAGCTGAGGAAGGAGAAGGCGAAGGAGAAGATGAAAGCGATGAAGAAGAAAACGATGATGAAGAAGAAGGAGATGAGGATGAGGAAGAAGAAGATGATGAAGTCGAAGACGAAGATTCAGATAGTGAAGATGAGGAGGAGGAGGGTGAGATTAAAGATCAAGAATATGAAGAAGAAGATGAGGAAGAAGAAGAAGAGAAAGTAGAAAACACACCGCCAAAAAAAAAGAAAAAAATGTAAATTTTAATCTCTCTTTTTTTGTATTTATTGTTCAAAATAATTCAATATATTTTTATATATATATTTGATATTAATAAAACAAAGATATCTTACAAATAATATTCTCAAATAAATAAAATATTTTTCCTATATTAATATATAATTTTAAAGAAAAACATTTATAAGTCAGTTATTTGTTTATAATTTATAAAATAAATGTAAAATATCTTTTTTCATTATTTATGAAATTTTAGAAAAACGCCTGAAAGTCCTGCCTTTATATATATTAAATATATAATATATTGTATTTTCATTTTAAATAAAATGATTAGTAGAGATTTTAGTTTCTATTATTTTTGTATATTCTGTATTGAATATTTCAGGCTAATGGCAAAACTAATCTGTACTAATCATTATTTTACATTAAGTAATTCTATTTTATTTATATTTAATATATATATCTTCCAAATTTATATTATATATAGATTATAGAATGTTTTAATGCATCATGAATTGGAGAATTCCAAATTTTAAAATTTTAAGTCTGTTTGCAGGAATTTTCTGGTTCTACGCATCCTAAAATGTATTAGATGGTTGTTATAATTATCCTTTACTAGCTGCTCAGAGCTCCTTCGTCGCTCTTCGCATCTAGACGGGGGCTCCGCCCGAGTGTCCCTATTCTGAGCTATAACCATCTAACTCCTAACCTGTCCCATCTCTCTCACGTTCCTTCCTACATTGTCCGCCCTGTTCACAATTGGTCTTCCAAACGGACGTTTTCCAATCGAACTCCCCACCAATATATTTTTCCTCTCCCATTCTAGCCATGTGCCCTGCCGATCCCAGCCTTCTCGCTTTTATAACCCTAACTATATCTAGAGATGCATAGAGGTCATGCAGTCTCCGCCATTCCCCGGTGTCCTCATCTTTCTTTGGCCCATAAATGCTGGGAAGAATCCTATTCTCAAATACTCTGAATCTACTCTCATCTCCCAGGGTTATAGACCATGCCTCCCACCCATATAATACAATTAATAATTTAATAATTTTGATCCCCTTTGATAATAATTTCCCGATTGCAACCTCGATTTAAATTCTTTGCAAATATTATTCTCTCTGATACTAATTATTTTGTCTTATCACTATTAATTTCAAACCCCATCTTCATATTTAGCTGAATTTTCTTTCTTCAATATTATAATTTCTAATAAAATGTGTTCTACAATATGCAAAAAAATCGTTATTCACCAATCACTGTTAGAAATATTCAACATATATCCTTGTTCTTATGAGATCGTAAGCCAGAAATTAACTAATAAAATGACGTAAAGTACCTAAAGTTGGGATGGGGTCGGTCAAAAAAAATTTCTCCAAGTGGGGGTCCGCGGAGTACATAAGTTTAAGAACCTCTGCAGTAGGTCTCAGGGCATGTCAGACTTCCTTTATAAAACCGCTAATTAGTAAGGTGTGTCCAGGGGGTGCTAATTAATTAAAAATAGTTTAGTTACCATACTAGATCATAGAGGCGCTGGTGGCGAAAATTTGGCGGTAATATAAATCTGAGCAATGTGCAGATAAAATTCTTTTTATATATATATATATATATATATATATATATATATTAATAATTTATTAAATAATTTTATTTTATTAAATTAAATTTTATTTAATTAAATTAATAATTATGTCAATTAATTTTTTCTGCATAAATAAACATATATAAAAAACTATAGAGATGGGACAGGGTAGGAGTTAGTTGGTTATAGCTCAGAATAGGGACACTCGGGGGGGTACAGGGGGCGGAGCCCCCGTCTAGGTGTTCATTCTGTAAATTAAATAAATAAATAAATAAATAAATAAAATAATTAAATAATTTTATTTTCATAAAACTATATGAAATGGAAGAAATTCTCTGGAATTTGAAACATCCACAATATAGAAACAAGGTTTTACGGGAGACATCTATAAAGTGTATTAAAAAGTTATTTAACAAAGAGGACGTGGATGAGTCAATTATAATAAGTTGACCTGTGGCCAGGTCCGAACCGACCGACTGTTTGAAGTAAATTAATTTCCAACTACAGAAATAATTTCAAATAATTTTAATATATCTATTAATGTAATAAAAAACAGATATGGATACATAAATAATAAATATAAACATTTTTAATTTTATTTTATTTATAATATATATGCAAGACCAGGCTGTGACGTCATGAATGGCTGGATGACGTCATATAATTTTAAATCAAGAAAAAACTAATAAATATGATTTTTCTCGAGGATAAAACCAATACAAAGTGCATGATTCGTGGTGATATATAAAAAAATCTCCTTTGGTGTGAAAATAACCCTTTCCTTCCTATCGTCGATCGCTAATACTACCACTTCCGGTTTCCGGAATTGCACCAAAAGTTGATCAATTCATCCCACTGATGCATTAAGTAAATATACCAAATTTCATCAAAATCGGTTAAGCCGTTCAGGCTGTACACATCTATACGGACGGACGGACAGACGGACGGACAGACATCATGCTAAAAATACTTTTTTCTGTTTAGAAAATGCATGATTCGTGGAGATATGTAAAAATCTCCACATGTGAAATTTGGTGTGAAAACAATACCTCCCTTACTATCGTCGGTCGGTAAAAATTAAAATAAAAAATTTAAGAAGTACGTTTTCACAAGAAGTGAATACAATTAAAGCAACAAAAGTATCCGGGACTTCGGTTTACGAATCCTCATTAATTTGGTTTGAATCAGCTGACAGATTTTTGAAGAATATTTTTATATCGAGAAAACCCACTTCTAATTTTCTATGTCTATCTTTACTAATTATCCAAAAGCTAAGTAATTTCTATATCACATTACATATATTCTACATAATTATCATTTTGGGTTTCTCATTGTCAAAGAACAATAACTTTTTTCTAGTTAATTTATTATATAAAAAAGGAATTGTTAAAGAAACAATATTATTTATTAAAATTGTGGATATAAATATTCTCAAATATTCGTCTTGTGCTCGCTATAATAGCAAACTAGCGAGAACCCGAATGTTTGAGCTCGGCATATACCAAGCACAGGGCAAGCAACCCATCCACACATGCGGTGTTTTCCAAATGTTTTGCTTGATATTTGGCAAACACCGCATGTGTGGAGCCGGCTTAATGTTAAAAATTGATCGTCTTGTGCTCAACGGAAGAGTCCATAAATAATATACCATAAATTATTGACTTATAGTTTAATCTCCTTGGCAAAACTTGTTATCCAATTTAAGTCTAAAGGTTGATTGACAATTATAAGCTATGCCAATTTCTATTACACCTGAAAACATATAACTATATATATACAAAAAAAAAAGTTAAATACAAAATAATTTGGCAATGGCAACTGCCGTCTGCCAGAGTTCACTGTAAAAAAATTCAAAAAATAGAAAAATTATAAAAAATAAGTTGACCTGTGTCCAGGTCCGAACCGACCGACGGTTTGAAGTAAATTAATTTCCTGCTACAGAAACAATTTCAAATAATTTAAATGTATTTATTAATGCAATAAAAACAGAAATGGATATAACATAAATATTTTTAATTTAATTTTATTTATAACTAGCTGATCAGAGCGCCTTCGGCGCTCTTCACACCTAGACGGGGGCTCCGCCCCCTGTACCCCCCCGAGTGTCCCTATTCTGAGCTATAACAATCTAACTCCTACCCTATCCTATCTCTCTCACGTTCCTTCCTACATTGTCCACCCTGTTCACAATTAGTCTTCCAAACGGACGTTTTCCAATCGAACTCCCACCAATATATTTTCCTCTCCCATGCTAGCCATGTGCCCTGTCGGCCCCAGCCTTCTCTATTTTATGACCTATAATTTAATAATTTTGATCCCCTTTGATAATAATTTCCCGATTGCAACCTCGATTTAAATTCTTTGCAAATATTATTCTCTCTGATACTAATTATTTTGTCTTATCACTATTAATTTCAAACCCCATCAATTTTCCTGCCTCGATTTATTTTTTTATGCCTCTTTAAATGTTATTAATTTATTTAAAAAAAAAATCAAAGTAAACAAAATAAAAATAAAATATAAAATTAGCATAACACTAAACTACTATAAAAATAATATTAAAAAATATATTATATATTAAAATCTTACGTGAAAATCCAATTATGAGATCAAATTTTCTTAATTAAAATAATTTACTCACATAATCTTAAAAATTAATAGTATTATAAATTATAGCCGTAATGTGAATGTTTTCAAAGTTTAAAAGGCCAATAAGATCAATTGAGATATTCTAAATATCAATAGATATATAAAAAGATTTTTATCTGCACATTGCTCAGAATTTAAATTACCGCCAAATTATCGCCACCAGCGCCTCTATGATCTAGTATGGTAACTAAACTATTTTTCATTAATATTCTTTATAATTTTTTTAAAATTTTTCTAATTAAAAAATCGAAAATCGGGCTTCGAGGTCTGGTGGCCAGCCCCTTTGTGCTTCCGTGTAAAAAATTCCAGGTCCCTGAGTGCGATAGATATGCCTGGAGAGCTCGGTCAGACAGACAGACAGACACATTACACTTGCTTTTATTATTATAGATAATATTCTTGCAGGTACGAACCCAGGGTTATAATTGGAGGGAGGAGCTGGTAAGCCATAGTCGTTTAGGTTATAACATTTTAGAATGAAAAAGGCGAATGAATCCAAAATTTTATATTTGTTTATAACTAAAACTATGTATTACTTATATTTCAACTTCATTTTGTTTCACATTCATAATTTGTAAACCATTCCATGACCGTCCTCTGCCCTTCGTTTGTGGGAGGGTGTAGCTTTTTATCAATATTTATTTGAAAACTTAGAAATTCATTTTTTGTATAAACTCCATTTAAATTAATTTAAAAGTGTGCACCACGGAACCCGTTTGTGAATAAACTGTCCCTGTTTCAAAAAATGTCAGTCGGAACAATGAATACAAAAGTATTAATTTTAGAAATAGAAGTTGGGTGAGATCAAGGGAACCCGACATTTGTAATTCAACTATAGTATATTATACAAGGATAAGTAATTACAATTTTCTTTCTATAAGTTTGTAATTTTAATTATCGATCGCCTCAATTGATTTCCAACTATAACATATCAGCTCCAGGTCCAACGAGCGTAAGTGAAAACATGATTGTAACCGTCAACCTTGATCACGGATTAAGATTAGTTACACCCGATAGGGAAGTTATCATAGTTGATGTCGCATCGTCTTATTTTATTTCAATTAGTAGAAAAAGTTCAGTAGTTAAGAATTTTAATTTAATCGTTTAATGTCATTTAATTGCCTGTATTTTTTCATAACACCAATATAAAAATACTTAGCCTAAACTGAGACTGTCTCTTGATAAGCGATGTCCTACAGGTTGCCTTAATTGAGCCGCTGTTTATGCGCGTCTTTTCACTTCTACCGAGTTTCATAATCAACAAATTAAAAAGAAACAATTGGATAATAATAACCGAATGAATAAATGTTAACCAGAATTATTTAGATTAATAACTTTTAAAGTGTAAAATTAAATTAATGATTAATTCACAATTAAATTAAGATTTAATTAAAAAATAAATTAACATTGTAACTACAAAGTTAGGCCTTCGGAGCTCATTCGTTTAACATTGACTATTTATTACTTCTCTATCTAGTATAGTGAAAAACAATATAATGTTTCTATTGCATTAATAAATTATAGTATTATTATATTAATAATATTACAATTTCCTTAAATCGGCCCTACGATAGCAACCTTCCCCAATATATATATATATATATATATATATTAGAAATTGTAACGGACAAAGTATTTATATTCTTAGTTATTTTTTTTTTTATTATACATTTTATTTTGTTTATCTATTTTTTTTAGTTTATTTTGTTTTCTATTCTTTTTTATTAACAAAGTTATTTCGTCGCATTATTCTTAAAATGTAATATATATATATAGATATTATATTTCACATAAGGGGAGGATCCATCCCTCCAAGTTTTAATATTTTTAGACAGTTGAGAATGGACAGTTGAACTAGTGATATCATCCCGATATGACCTGGTATTTATCACGTCCCGTGATATAATTATTTTGTATATAATCATTTTTATTATCACACCCTGTGATACAGTGGAACTAGTGATATCATCCTGATATGACCTGTATTTATCACGTCCCGTGATATAATTATTTTGTATATAATCATTTTTATTATCACACCCTGTGATACAGTTTAACTAGTGATATCATCCCGATATGACCTGGTGTTTATCACGTCCCGTGATATAATTATTTTGTATATAATGATTTTTATCACACCCTGTGATACAGTCGAACAAGTGATATCATCCTGATATAACCTATACTTATCACGTCCCGTGATATAATTATTTGTGTATAATCCTTATCATCACCCCCTGTGATAATTATTTCTGCTAATTCCAGTGACAATAGTGAATTACATTTTCTTATTATTTTTCTATTTAAAATTTGTATATTTAATTTGTTAATTTTTATCTATTTAATTAAAGTAAATTAATGTGAACATTATTATTGTGTTTTCCCTTTTCCCTTAATTTTTCAACACTCTTTTATACTTTGGGATATCCAAAGTTGGCGCCCATCATTAACTTAACCTAATTAACAATTCACGGTCATCGTGGGTCATTACAAGTGCCTCATACTTAGATCCCCTTATAAATTGGCACCCAACGTAAGAGGATCGTCTACAAAGTGACCCCAACTTGAAACGGTCCTCCTTACAAAGTGGCAGCCCAACGTTTGGCTCGATTAGTTCGTTACAAAGTGGCGCCCAACGTGGGGCCCGATTAGTACACCACGGCTCCTGAGAAAAGTACATTATTCATCTTTGGTGAGCAGTATCATCACTTTTTCATCTCAACGGACTTATACTACAATTTAATATTTAATTAATAAAATAAAAATTTAAAACTTTTACTTTTATACTTTAAATTTAAATAAATCATATCTCCTTGTCTAATATAATAATATATTTAACACTTGTTAATTATTTTTTTTATTTTTAATTTTCACATTTATCTAACAAATAGAATATTTATCTATTTAATTCTAATTCAATAAAAATAGTTTGAATATATTAATATTATTATTAGTTATAATTAATTAATTTATATGTTTAATTTGTAATTTTTTTTTAATTTTTAAATTTTATTCTACTACATTATATTTAAATTAATGAATTAATAAAATTGATAAAATATCACTATATTTTCAAATATTTAAATACTTTTTACATATTTTAAATTATATTACAATTATCTTATTTTATAATTAAACATTGTATAATTCAATTGTACGCGACTAAATAACTTTTAATTTTGATTAATTAATTATTTTTTTTTTCTCTTTGGTTAACATTAAATTTAATTATCCTATTAAAAATGTCATTTTTCGGCAAAGGGAAAAAGGAGGATCTTATCCTTTTAGCACAGGAATTAGGAATAGTTATGAATTTAGATTCTCGTAGGATCGATATAAAAAATGACATCACGTCATTGCCTGATTATGATGAAGACCTTACACGGGAATTACTTATGACCATCATAGAGGATAGGAAGGAAAAAGAAGAAAGAGAGAGGGAAAGGGAGAAAGAAGAAAGAGAGAGGGAAAGGGAGAAAGATGAAAGAGAAGAAAAGGAGAAGGAAAGACAATTTGAACTAGAGAAACTCCGAATTCAAACCGTAGTGAACCAGGTAGAATCACCAACCCCACTTCAACCGAAAGTAGATATATTGAAATTCTTACCTCTATTTAAAATTAACGATGACGATATTAATACGTATCTGCGTCTTTTCGAAAGACAAATGAATTTTCTTGGCATATCTGAGGATGCATGGGTCACTTATCTTATTTCGGTCTTACCCACAGATATTACCACTCTAATAATTAGAGAACCAAATGAAGTCGCCCAAGACTATCAACATATTAAGAAGCTCCTACTTCACCGATTTAAATTAACTACGGATAAAATAAGAAAACTTTTCTCCACCTCCAAGAAGACATCGGAAAACACTTGGAAAGATTTTTACTTCAATCTACGCGGTTATCTAGAAGCCTGGCTATCCGATCTAAAAATTGAAAATTTTGATCAACTTAAAAATTTGATCCTAGCTGATCAAATGAAGAGAAAGTGTTCATCCGAATGCAAAGATCACTTCCTCGACTCTTGGGAAACATTGGTAGATCCCCTCGATCTCGCAGAAAAATTCGACTCCTATGATAACTTAAGGGCCCCATTTTCAAAAACAATTACTTCAAATAAATCTATCGAACCCCCTAAATCGAAAAATAATGATCGGAAACCCTTTAGAAACTCACAACCTCGTGAAAAACAAAAAGAAGAGACTGACTCTTCAACACTTCGTTGCTACGGCTGCGGAACTCCAGGAGTCACAAAACCTAGGTGTCCAACTTGCAATCCGAAGCAGGAAATTACCAACGCACAAGCCTTACAGTGTGACGTTACTACAGATAGAGATACTAAACTCGCTCTAATAGAAGCCTCCATCTATGAACTTTCTGGTTCTATTTGTGTTGACAGCGGGGCCACTCGCTCTATTGGCGGTCAGCGCCTTCTCAGCTATTTAAGACAACGAGGAGAATATTTTAAAGTAGATAATCTTTCCTTAACTCTAGCTGACGGGAAAAAGCGTATACATTCCGTGTTATTAGCTACAGTTCCTGTAAAAATCAAAAATAAAATAATACATATAGAAATGATATTCCTACCCAATGTTAGTGGAAATAGATCACTCTTAGGTCTTGACTTCCTCAGAAAAGCAGGTTTAGTATTAGATATGCGAAACAATCGCTGGTATTTTCATAATTATCCTAAGAGAAAATACAAATTTATTCGAGAAAATCTCTGCACCACTGATGAAAATAATACTGTTGTTGAAAACACTATTCAGCTAACTGTAGAGCAGAACATAAAACTTGCCCACTTATTAAAAGAACATGAAACTGTCTTTCAACCAGGGGGAGAGCCAACTCCTTACGCTGAACATCATATAAACACAGTCGGTTGTTTGAATGCGCTGCAAAGGGCCGTCGATTCCATGGACGGTACCAAAGTCAGCAAAGAAGATCCTGTTGTCCGATATGGACAGCTGGTGGGGTCTCCGAGAGCCCATCGGGGCCCACCAGGAGTTATGGAGCCACCACAAACTCAAAAACATTTATTTACTCAAGGACTTGTTCCCCCTCATACATCAGCATTGCGTCTAAGTCACGACACGCGTTCTACTCCAGTAGTTCCTCTACGTAAGCGAGGAAGGCCAAAAATTGTCCGTTCCTAGGGCTGATCCCTCAATCAAAAGACCTCGGAATCAGAGGGGGAGGATGTAACGGACAAAGTATTTATATTCTTAGTTATTTTTTTTTTTATTATACATTTTATTTTGTTTATCTATTTTTTTTAGTTTATTTTGTTTTCTATTCTTTTTTATTAACAAAGTTATTTCGTCGCATTATTCTTAAAATGTAATATATATATATAGATATTATATTTCACATAAGGGGAGGATCCATCCCTCCAAGTTTTAATATTTTTAGACAGTTGAGAATGGACAGTTGAACTAGTGATATCATCCCGATATGACCTGGTATTTATCACGTCCCGTGATATAATTATTTTGTATATAATCATTTTTATTATCACACCCTGTGATACAGTGGAACTAGTGATATCATCCTGATATGACCTGTATTTATCACGTCCCGTGATATAATTATTTTGTATATAATCATTTTTATTATCACACCCTGTGATACAGTTTAACTAGTGATATCATCCCGATATGACCTGGTGTTTATCACGTCCCGTGATATAATTATTTTGTATATAATGATTTTTATCACACCCTGTGATACAGTCGAACAAGTGATATCATCCTGATATAACCTATACTTATCACGTCCCGTGATATAATTATTTGTGTATAATCCTTATCATCACCCCCTGTGATAATTATTTCTGCTAATTCCAGTGATAATAGTGAATTACATTTTCTTATTATTTTTCTATTTAAAATTTGTATATTTAATTTGTTAATTTTTATCTATTTAATTAAAGTAAATTAATGTGAACATTATTATTGTGTTTTCCCTTTTCCCTTAATTTTTCAACACTCTTTTATACTTTGGGATATCCAAAGTTGGCGCCCATCATTAACTTAACCTAATTAACAATTCACGGTCATCGTGGGTCATTACAAGTGCCTCATACTTAGATCCCCTTATAAATTGGCACCCAACGTAAGAGGATCGTCTACAAAGTGACCCCAACTTGAAACGGTCCTCCTTACAAAGTGGCAGCCCAACGTTTGGCTCGATTAGTTCGTTACAAAATGAATTAAAAAATGCCTATTGTTTTTATTCTTTATGGGTTTTTTGTTATTTTAATAAAAACTATCAGTATTAATGAAGGATTATCAATGGTTTAGAAAGTTCATTTATAAGTTGTAATTTTTTTTAAATGATTTTAAATACTATTAATTAAATATTGTAGATAGACTTAGCAGGTGAAGTGTCTGCATTGTGAGTTCTAGGACTAGAATGGGGGAAATCAGAGTCTCTTAAAATCAAAATTAAAAAATTAAGGGTGGATTAAAAACTATTTTAATACAGAATCTAGATTCATTTTTTAAGGATATTATTTAACCAGCTGTTGAAAATTTCCACTCTAATAAATAAATATAAATTTCCAAAGTTGTTTTCAATATATTTTTATTTAATATTTTTATTTTTTTTTAATCATTTTTTTTTTTAAATTTTCTTTTTAAAACAAATATTTACATAAATTATCAATTTACTTTCTTTCATATATCTTTTTAATAATTATTTTTTGATTATAAGCATGATAAAATATTATATTTATATCAATTTATTTTCTTCCACAATTTTATTAACAAAAACTTTTGTTTTGATTGAATATAAATTTTTTTAATTTTAGATTATTTTTTAATAACTTTGATGCTCATTTTGACTTCCAATTATGTTATTGTCTTTATATTGGCACATTTTCATAATTTTTTTTTTTAATTATGAACATAAAAAACACATAAAACTCAAACATAAAAAAGCTTATCAACTAAAAATTAAAACAGGAACAAAAGATATATAGTAAATATATATCTCTATATACATATATTGTATTAAAATATAAATAGGAACTAACAAAATTATGAATACTAATTCAATTTTATTAAATTCTTTTTAAAGAAAATAAAAATTAATTATCAATAAAAATAGATATAAGAAGAAGTGAAAAAAATACAAAAATTATAATACATAAATTTAGATTGTGATATAAAGAAAATCTTTATATATTTATGTGAATTTTATTATCAAGATCAAAGTCATTTTGTAAAACAAATAAAATTATTTGAGAAAATCTTTAATAATGTTTTTATTTACAATTTACACATGATTTTTTTTTATATAAATGCATACTATTTATCTTTGGTATAGTATATTAACTTCCAATAGATCAAAGTTTAGGCTTTGATACACTTGTTTGTTAAAGATAAGCCAAAATTATTAATTAATAATTTAAAGCTTTTTAAAAAAAATATACATACTTAATTTTATTTTATTTCTATTTAATAGAAATAAATAAATATAATATAAGAATTTAATAAATAAAAAATAATTAAAATAGTTTAGATAATATATTAATATTTGTGAATTGTTATTTAAACATTATTTAGATTAGAAAAAATTTAAATATATTATAAAATCAAATTAGGAATAAATGGTAATAACATTTGAAATTATGAATTACAAATCCAATAATATCAATAATAATTGATATAAAAATTATTGATCTTTTGAAGAAAAAATTATTATAAAATATGTATTAAATTTGTAATATATGATTGTTTATATATTAAGCACTATTTTCTATAAAATAGAAATTAAAACCTATAATCTTTTATTGATTTTTAGGGGCAATTGGATTTTAGTTGAAATAAATGATATCATTTAAATATATATTTTGTCTTGTTACTATGTATCTTACGTCACTGGTTGGCCAAACCCTGATCTCGAAGTCTTTTTGAAAGAAATAGTTGTATATTGCTTTCATGAATGCGTTAATGCATAACTCCCCGGATCATAGCTGTAACCGTGGTAGGCTGAATAGGCTGCAGCTGCGGCGGCTGCAGCCGCTGCCGCACTAGGTGCCGTTTGTACAGAATGGTGATGATGATGATGATGATGATGCTGAGATGTATTGTGACCAGAGATCGAATCTAGACCATTTCCGGCAGCATTGGTAGAACTTGAGTTGTTATTCAATCCCGGTTCCGGTTTAACAGCTGCAGCGGCCGCTGCTGCAGCCGCCGCTGCAGCCGCAGCCGTAGCAGCATCAGGGAAAAGTTTGCTGTTCGGGTAACAAAGTGGTTTCAAATCAGAAAGGCTACTCAGGTCCATCATTGAGCTACTCAGGCTATCACTCGAGTTGCACAACAAACTCGTTTCCCTGCAACACAAACAAAACAAAAAATTCAATAAAGAACACATCGAATCGCCTAAAAAATGTTTTCATTTAATTTTCATTTCATTTTTTTTTATTTCAAATTTAACAAAGAGAAATTAAATTAAGAGGGAGAATTTTTTTTTCTTATTAAGATAGAGAAGGACTAGCGTTTTAGTGACATATAAATGGCAATTTATGAAAACTTCCAGACGTTAAAAGACATGACCATTCTAAGACCCCTTCTTGGATCTCGGCAGTTGTCATTTGTTCTTTAACCGCCCTTTCCAGATGTATTTAAACATAATTTATCAGTACAAATGTCCAGACAAAAACTGTTTTTTTTTTTATATTTCGGCTTCATCTTTTCTTAATTTTTTCTATTGATGATAATGATAGATTAAATGTTGGAGAATAAATTGAAGAGAAATTTAAAATTTTCACTTTTCTTCTTCAAACTATAAATGTAATATTTAAGTAACCCTTTGGTGTTTTCTTTTTATTATCTTCTTATTTTTGTTTCCTTTCAAATTTCTTTATATATGTTCATTAAAAAACAGTAGCTTAAAAGAGAAAACGTTCAATATTATTTATTAAATAAATAATTTAAAACAACAATTCTGAGAATTTTTCAAGAAAATTTCTTTTGATGGATGAGCCAGAGAGCAATCGTCAGATGTGTCTCACTCTCCCCTTCCCCATTTACATTTTTCTTTCTTACCCTCCTTCCATTAATCCTTCCTCTCATGGTGTGTCATTTATTCATACTGCCCTTATAAAAACACCCCTAAAATTTTGAAGGAGTGGCGGCGTCTGCTTCCGCTGCACCCTTTGATGCCCAGAAATAACTCCCTATTGGATCATCCGACACCCGTACCATCCTCCAACAGCATTCCGAGAACCATTTCTCCTCGCATCATAAAACACTTCCCAAATACCATCTCTTAATCCCTTTTATGAATGATGTTTAATTAATTATAACACATATGAATTGTATTTAATCATCAATTAAAGTTGAAGATTTTTTGGATAATTAATTTGATAATGAATTACTTATATAAAAACTTTGGCCCGTCTTCCTATTTGACATTTTGTCATTCATTCATTTAGGCAATCCGTCAAAATTTATTTCCAAAAGAGAGTGTAGTGAGATAATTCAATTATTTATATTCGAATATAACAATTATATTGTTTCAAACTTCCAAGGAACAAATTTAGTATTGATTTTTAGTATTGGTAAATAACTTCCCATTGATTTATTTGAAGTCGAATGTTTCTGTTCATTGTAAATCATAATTTAGGGTTGTTTTTTTAGAATATAAAAATTTTAAAAATACTAAAAGTATTAGAGATTGCATTTTAATTCCTTATTCTTTACATATAGGTCATAGATTTTTTTCATTTTTAAGTAAATTAAATTAAAAATAATAAATGTAAAAATGTATATACCTACATGTAAAGGAAAACGAATTTCGTTTTATAATTTTGTTTAGTTTAAATATGGAACTTGACGCACCTCACTCTCTATTTTCATAATACAATCATTTGTTTCAAAATTTTTATTTTTATAAATTTATAAAATATTATTAACATATTAATATCACATTTAAAACATTTTTATTATATTATTATTATTTTAATTGAGTTGATTTACATATTTTATATATATATATATATATATATTTAATCTTGAAGTGAGATTTGAAATCGTAATTAAAAAAATTGGTGATTGGCACACAAAATTTTTATATCTTAAACAAATAATTTTTTTATACGCTTAGAGTGTATATAAATAAATAATTTGTAATTTTAGTATGATTTGTAAAAATTTTGTCAAAATAGGTGAGAGTTCTAACTTTCTAAATCTCCTTCACCCTGCATTTAATCTTGCACTCTTGGTTAAGTACTAAAAAAAGATTTATAAGGCAATTGTATATGAAAACCTTTGATAAACATTTTTAATATGTAGATTTATGTTTAAATAATATAAATGTTCACTTGAATTTCGAAAGATTCAAAATATTTCTTCATTTAAATAATTTATATATTCAAATCTGGTCTATTTCGAAATTGTTAATAGAATTAAAATTATATTCATTAACATTAATTAAATCTGCAATTATACTACACGATTTTAGTGAGTATTATCAAAATTAACATTTAATTGTCTTTCTTAAACATCAAACTCATAGATAATTTATAGTTATGTATGTTACATAGATATATAAAATTGTGATCCGTTTCATTTAAAATTCACCATGGATTCATACTCTTTTTAAATATTTTTCTTTTATTATATCCAAAATATTATTTCTAATCTTATTATCGAAATATCATTAATTTTTGTAAATTTTTCATTTTAAAATTTAAATTGTTTACATATTTATTAAATAGAAGGAAAGAAAATGTCTTGATATCAAGTTCTGTATCAAATATTCTTCTAGAATTACATCGAGTTGGAGAAGAGATGTTTGGATTATGATACCTTAATTTGATTATATCATTAAAGATAACTTTCAGTTTGATTATGTCATAAATAGAAAATTTAACGACTTATTTATTTATTAAAGCATGATTATTTTGAATTTATCTATATTAGATTATTTGTACAGAATGATGTAATAAAAAAACAGTTTTTGCATCAATTATGTATATTTATAACATTTTTATTAATTAAAATGTTTTTTAAAACCATTTTTAAATTATTTTATTTAAATTCATAAAAACTAGATTGTTTTTTTTTTACATACAGCCACGTTTGAAGGACCCTCGTCTTTTGAAAAGCTTCGAGGATATAAATAAGGGTGGTTCAATATATTTATGGGCGGGAACAAAGTTACGCCCCACCCTTAACAAAACAAGTAATAAAAATGGTGGAACAATCTAAAAAACTTCTATTTTACTTCAATGTTTTTTTTTTAAATTATATAAAATTTTCTATATATCAAATTATTCTAAAATATCGTTAACCCTTTTTTAATTGAAAATTAATTATATCCCTGATTAGTTTAAATGAATAATCTAATAATATATATACATTATATTAATTAATATATTCGAACTTGTTTTATTGATTAAGAAAAATAAAAATAAACAAAAAATTAAAACTTAAGGCAACTTTGTTTTAAAAAGAAAAAAAAAAAAATTAAACAATAAATGAAAATTTCAATTAATGTTTGCAAATTAAAAAAAGGTTATCGAGAAATAGAAATATGTATGTTATTTGAAATATTTCCATTCTTCATCATAAATCTGACGCGATCATCGTTCCCTCTCTTTCTTTTCTATAAGAATTATTAAAAATATTTAAAGCTTTATGGGAAAATTTTTATACATAATATATATATATATATATATATTGATATATCTTTTGAGAAGATGAAGATCATTATCGGTCCATTTTTGAAAGATGAACAGGACATTTTCAATGTTATTGAGAGGCGCTAAAGCTACCATCCCTTTAAAGAAACCACAGCCCCAAAATATTAAAGGAAAAAAAATCTAAAAAGGATATACAAAAACAGTAGCTAAAAGGTGATGACCATTAGGTGATAAGAAAAATATTGTATGTCTATAAAAAATGTATAAAATAAATTAAAATAAACTATACATTAGATTACTTTTATTTTTGATATGTGTATAACATTGAAAATAATAAAACTAATAAAAATAATATACTTATAATGAATTCTGACATTAAAGATGATTAATTAATATATATTTATAAGCATCCTATATTTATAAGTAGTGTTACAATGGAAACAAATTAAAATTATTTCCATTTTCTCTCTATCGTTCTATCTGTCAAAGAATATATAAATATTTATAATATAATTTAAATATTATTTTTATTTTCATTGGAAAAAAAATTATTTATATCTGTTAGCAAAATATTATTTAAAGATTTATTTATCATAAAATTTTATTATTATTATTATTTTTACTATTATTAATAGGAAATAATTATGCTCGAAGGCATTCCAGGAAAAAGGAAATTTGTTTCTAATATTATTTTTGAGAAAATCTCAATAAACAATATTTTTCACTATAATATATATTTATCACTGGATAGTTCCTGTAATATGATCCTGACATGTCTAACTCAAATAAAATATTTAAATTCTTCAATATTTTTGGGGTTAATGATGAAGTTTCATTTCGGTATATTGATTCACCATTACTTATAATAATATATGTATAAGAAGTAATAAAAGTTCAAATAAAAAATTTATATTTTAATTAAATATATATATATATATATATAAACATTTTTTTTTCTAATCCATATCTCTTTTTATAAAAATAGAAATATATGTAATAACACAATTTAAAATATCAAAACATTCTATACTAAAAAACAGTGGATCTTTCAATAACTCTTATAAATTTAGCATAATTTAATTTTCTAATTGACCCTAGTTCAATTATGAACCGTTGTAAATATTTTTAAATGTATTTATCCCTGGATAATCATAATTTTGGGGTGAAATTCAGGAGAGGGGAGATATGTCACTGAACTACTAATATATATCAGTAGGGTACAGGGCCCTTTATCATATCAATAAATGTTCCTTCAAAATTATAATTCTCATTAATTAAATAATTTTATTTTCGTTTAGAGGAGTTCTATCCGATCTATTTGATTATTGTATTGTTCTTTCACTTACCCAAGTAAATAAATAGTTACTATTGAAATTTTGTACAATTAGGCATTCAATTAGTTTTTCTAAATCCCATTTGAAGAAAAATTTTGATGTTTTTGACGCGTGCTATGATTCGGATCCTGTTTAGCTAGTTAGTCGGCAGTGAGTAAAAGACAAAATTCTTTGGGGATGCACTTCGGAGTTGCCGATAAATCAAAGACCACTTGGCTATGGCTGTCTTTCGTTCGGACCTCGGAAAGGTCGGTCGGGGCCGACCCTGTCAATCTCTACTGACCATTCATTTTCGTGTGCTTTGTCCATTCAAACATCATTGAAAATATTTTGGCCACCTTTTCATTAACCAAATGCCCCAATTATTTTGTTTTTTTTACACAACAAATAAATACTTAATACCTATTATATTATACAAACTAGAAATATATTTTGGTAATATAATTTATCTATATATTTAAACAAGTTTGAAAAAAACCGTATAGTTTTTAAATCTCACTATAAATTAAAAATTTAAAGAATATTGAAATGATTATTATGTAAATAATATTTGTGTTTTTTTTTTTTTTTTTTTTTTTTTTTTTTTTTTTTTTGATGAATGGAATTAATAGTATTTTTCTAGATTTTTAATGAGAGTGAAATGTTTTTCATTATTATTTTCAGGAAGGGAAAGTAAAAGAGGGACAGAGGTAGAATTAGTAACGTTAATTATTATGATTATTTTTTAATTTATCTGACCGAGTTTGTCGATTTGCTAATAAATTGCACGTTCACCATCTGTGAAAGCAATTATACTCTATTATTCGTTATTTCTAAAATATTTAAGTGAGAAAAAAAAAATAAACAAGCAGTATTGCACATCAATGAATATAAAGAAATTAAAACATTTTTTTACTATTAATTTAATATTGAGTACCGGGACCCCGAGCCTCGGCTCGGTACTTAAGTTAAATAAAATGATTCATTATTATTGGGTTTGGCTGGTAATATTAATACCTGGGATACCGAGCTGTCGCTCGAAAAAATGTTTAGACATTATTATAGACATTTTCATTCTGTAAATTAAATAATTTTATTTCATTTAAATAAATATCTATTTTTAAATAATTTTTCTCTCTACATTATTTATCTAATTCTGACAATATATTAAGATCACACCGGGACCCCGAGCCTCGGCTAGGTAATTAAGTTAAAAAAAAATAATTCATTATTATATTGGGTTTGGCTGGTAATATTAATACTTGGGACACCGAGCTGATATACAATTCTTTAATTATTTATTACAATTATTAAATGTTGCATCATTGCATGGAACTTGGGGTCCTCAATAATACATAAATATGTATTATTAGATATGTTTCTAAGTGCATGAATATTTTTTTTTTATTGGAAGAATGATAAATATATATCGTAATTTATAATTATAAAATATTATTAAAATATATATTTTTAATTTTATTTCGAAATTAAATAAAAAATTTTAAAATATTTTAAATATAAAAAAAATATCTTTTAAAAAAAGGCGGGAGTCAAATTTCAATATGAGTGTCATTTGTCCATATATAAATTAAAAGATAAGATAAGTTAATTAAAATATATATATAAACAAAAGCAAAATTAAATAATAAAAATTTATAAAATTTTGAATTAATATTAAATTATTAGTTAATGACTAATAAGTAATTAATAAAATAAAAAAAATAAAATTTATTACAATATTACAATTATTAAATGTTGCATCATTTTAATTAATAAAATAAAATAAAAGAAATTAAATTTAATCAAAGAACAATGAATAAATAAATATAAAATAATAGATAAAAAAAAAAAAAAATTTTTCCGCCGGTTTCGATCCTGCTAAGTTGACTATTCAAAACAGTGACTTTACCCAATAGACTAATATATTTAGATGATGAAAATGACATTTTTAATCTCTTTGCAAGAATTATATGTTTTTTTTGTTTTTGTTTTTGTTTTTTTTGAGAGTGATTAATAAATATATATATATATTTTATTAAAAATAAATATTTTTAATTTTATTTTGAAATTAAATAATGAATTTTAAAATATTTTAAATATATAAAAAAATGTTAATACAATTCATTTAAAAAAAAGCGGGAATCAACCAACCGTATTTTTTTGTTAATAATTAATTAATTAAGATTAATAAATATATATATATATATATATTATTAAAAATAAATATTTTTAATTTTATTTCGAAATTTATTTTATTTTAAAATATTTTAAATATAAAAAAAATATTAATTGAAGTAAAATTGATGACGTCACACCCATATATAATTTTCAATTAAGAAATTAATAATGAAGCTGTAAGTTTCAAGAGATGTGATCAATAAAACTCAATTTTTCTTTATAGATACTATATCTAGTGTAAATTTGAAAAAAATCGTTAGAGCGGTTTTTGAGAACCAATGGTTATATATATATACAAATATATATACAATTTTAGCTAGCATAATAAGATAAGATTATAAAAGATATAATATCAATTTTTTATATAAGACAATTTTTTTATTTAAAAAAATTAACATCTAATGAGAGAGATGAAAAATTAATTTGTTTATATTTATCTATCTATCTCTGTGACTCTACGGAACTCGGAAGTTCCTGGACGCAGCAACCACACCCCTCCAAGTATTCCTATTCTCATCCACACCCTTCCAGTCCCTATCCTCTCCCATCTCTCTCACATCCTTTCCCACATTATCCACCCACCATGTCCTTAGTCTTCCAAGAGGAAGTTTCCCACTCGGTCTCCCTACCAATTTATTTTTTGCCATTCTATCTTCTCCCATTCTAGCCACGTGTCCTGCCCACCGTACCCTTCTCGATTTTATAATTCTAACCTCATCTTTCTTTGGCCCATAAATGCTTCGCAGAATCCTATTCTCAAATACTCTAAATCTACTCTCGTCGCCTAAGGTCATAGACCATGCCTCACATCCATATAATACAACCGGTAAAATTTATATTTATACTTATACTTAAGTAAAAATGAAAAACGCTATCTCTTTATATGAAAACGAATGTCGTTTCATTCAAGTTTCTATTTTTTTCTTTGTTATCAATTTGAAAAAATTAAGCATTATTTTTAATTCTTTATTCTCATATTATAACAATAATTATAATTTACAGTAAGATATTTATATTCATGTCCCTATTAAAGAGATTCAATATTGATTAAAGACTTTATTTGGCAGAAAATAAGTATTCCTTTGTCTCTCAAGATTTATTTAGTGAATTGTTTGTTTATTTTTGAGAAAATTTTAAAAATATTTTATAATAATTCATAAAAAAATTATTTTGATTTTATATACTAAACTTTTGTATATTACATTGATAATTTTATGTTAAGTTGAAGAGCGGAGAAAAAATTATTTATTATTTATCCACCCTTGGACAATCACCACCAAAAGAAAAGTAAAAGTGAGAGAGAAGATTGTGCTTGGAAAGTAGTTTTTGGCTGATGATGCATTTGTGGATTGAAAGGCGCGTATGAGTGCAAATCTACTGGAGCACTAGTTGCCAGTGGGAGGTGTTTTTTATAAAATGCATATCAGCAATCTCGGTACTTGTCTGTTTATGCATGGCCGTTCCCATCGCTTTATCAAGGTGAACGACGGACGGACGGACGACACTTTTGCCAACCCAGGAAAATGGAAAATAAGCATTTTTCAATTTCATCGGCGGTTTTCCCTCTCCCCTTTATTGTTTGTGTTGTTAGTTTTGTTCTCAATTCAACGAATTTTTATTAATGCATACTCATATTATGATAATTTTATAGACTCACATTATTTCTGGATAAAAATAAAAATATATATTAATTAAATTTATACTGATATAGATAAACATTGATAAATATTATTATAAAAGTAATAATATATTTAAAATTACTAATGCCTAATTACATTGAGTGAATGTAAATTAGGAAGGAAAGGATATTTTGATTCGAAAATAATTAGGAAATTTGATTTAAATTAAAATAAAAGACTTAATTTTATACACTCACATCTTACAATTCCTATACTTTAATATACTAGCACATTTTTTTTTAATATTTAATTCTTTTATTCTAAAATCTTTTCAAAATTTCTCACAATTCCCCCCCCCCCCCCACCTTTAGATCATACAAATATTTTAACTAAACGTAAATTAAAATCATATTTTTGAAAAAAGATAAATTATAGCTTTTAAATAAATGAAATTAATTTCAACAAATAATATACATATAATTATTTATAATAATTTTTTATTTATATTATTTACAATTAAATTATTGGAAAAATACTTGAAAAAGAGTTCATTAAACCCCATTTCGAGTTTTCATTTGGGGAAATGGAAATCTAACGAATGTATAATAAAAAAAAGAAGAAAAAAATGAAAAATAGAATAAAAATAAAAAAAAAACGATATCGGATATTAAGAACAGTTGACAAGAATAGATTAAAGCAGACCTTTTTTTTATATTCATTGTGGATTCTTGCCATGGTTGTCAGTCTGGTTGGGCACGTTATCGATCGGGTTACTCTCTATTTGGGGGTGGCAACACCTGAGAGAAAAAGGGGACATGGAGAATCAAATCCGTAGATGGACAACCAAAGACAATATTATTTAGTTTTCATTTGCTTAATAGATTAAATTTATTTTAATAATTTAAATTTATTAGATTGTCATTTGTGATTACATAATTATAATATTTAACTTAATCTGTTAATAAAACCAAACAATTTAAAAATATTATTGTACTTTTAAAAAAAAAAAAAAAAAATTAATGTAAGTTGAGAATTTCAGATTCATGCTCCATTTATTCATTATACATGTCAAAATGAGCACTTTAATGAATTTTTTGAATTTTTCTCAATATTTATATCGATTGATTAAAGTTCGTATTTTTATCAGAAAAGACTCTCATTTATATTATCAAATAAAATAAATAATTCTATTTTTAAAAAAAAAAAAGAAATTACTTAAATTATTTAAACACGATAGATTTTCAAAAAAATAAATAATCTTGACCTTTTGAGTTTAATATCATTTTATATATTATTTAAATATAAAGAAACAAGATAGTGAGAAATTTTCATCCAATATATAGTATACGTATATATGCATATCATCATCCCCTTTAAACATCATAATTGTATTTTGAAATTCAAACCCGAATCAATTTTCACTTACACTTAATCTATATATAGTATAATTATTTATAATCGAATTGGAAAATTCATATTTTGCAAACCATTCAATAAAATAATCATTTCTAGAAACCATCTAGAAAGAAAGATTCTTCAATTTAATATTGAATATTGAAATAATATTGATTTATTTTAAATTACTCAGAGATTTCATCTATACTTTTTACATGTAAATAGATGCACCTACCAGTTTAAAATATTTATTTTTTAATTTTAACAAAAAAATTATTCAGCGATTTTGTTAGAATACTACTACATTTTGATAATAAACGAAGGTAATAATTTTATATTTATTATAAGTGCACGCTGGACATAATGTCTAATTTTTTATCAGGAGTGAGGGGAACTGGCGACGGCCTTGTCCCCGGAAATGGAGACCCAATGTCTGAGTTGATATCTCGATTGCAGCGATAAGTTGCCGGGTCAGTTTGCAAGCGAAACATCTCACGGTGGGAACGTGGCCACCGCGTCCTCATGTCTTGTCTTAATAGATAAGCCTTATCATGATGAGATGTGAAGCGCCGGCTCGGATTATAGGGTGAATGAACCAGATCAGCTATTTAGCACCGGGTCAAATTCGCTGTGTCGTATTCAAAAAAAAAAACAAAAAAAAAAAACAAACAAACAACAACAAAAACAAAAACAACAAATCGTTATATTGGTTAAAAAAAAAATCAATCTAAGTAGAAGAATGAATCTATATTTTAATTATGCATAAACAATTATTTCATTGAAGTAAAATCGATCAAATTTGATTTTCCTTAAAATACGGCTGGATCAATATAATTAATTAAATTTCATGCAAATCTTCTAGATATACTCCAGATACAGTTTTTTAATTTTATTTAATTTAAGCTCATTTAATTAATTAAAATCGAGTTTTTTTTAATTTACAGTGCTTATTAAATCATAATTACAATCATATTATATTATATTATAATTTAATAAAATAAAAAAAATTCAATTTCATATAAATATATATTGAGGTTACACACTTAGACAAGAGCTCCGTGTCCTGAAATGGTATATAAAATTTATTTTCAGTATTTCAGTGAAAATTTAGAATTCATAAGACTTCACTTGAAATGAAAATCTCAACGATTCAATTGTTATTTAATTTTGGAATAATTGTATCATTGTAATCTATTGACAATTGTGATTAATGTCAAAAATTTAAAATTGGAATTTCAAATATCTTTACGAGAATTCAATTCGTTCATATTTTAGGATTTTTTTATCCATTAAAAAAAAACAATCAATTAATAAAAATTTATATAAATATTTTGACTATAATATACTAACAACAGAAATTGTATCAAAATGAAAATAAAATATTTGTTGATTGATTTTTGAAAACACTGAGTGGAATTTTTTAATATTATTTAACACAACAAACCCTTTGAAATCGAATTTATTTTAAAATTGCATTTTTCCTGAATGGTATAATATACCTAATGATTTCGATCATATTTTATATTATTTTTTTATTTCATTTTTTTGTAAAAAAAAAAATTAAAATCCATGTGAATTAAAAATGATATTTTAATTTTAAAATCGCCTTAACTTTTAATTGCAAATCGTATTTTTTCGTTTTTTTTTTTTTAATTATAAAGTTATTTGAATAAATAAAAAAAAGTAACATTTTTTCCCCCCAATTTTTTATAATTAATTAAATTCACTCTAAAATCAAATATTACTAAATTTTTTATTTGTTTTTTTTCCTATATATTTGTTTATTTATGTTTTTTATGGGTTCAATCAATGAATGATTAATTTATTTTAAGGACATGTATTCTCTGACAATATGCTTGCAAAAGAATTACCAATTATTTAAACTAGTTTAGTGTAATAAAAAATAAATTGAATTCCTTTTATTTACATAAAAAAGTGAACATTTTTACAAAAGTAAAGTTTAATTAAATGTAAAGGTAATTATATGACGGTTTATTTTATTTCTTATTGGCCTTCGGGATCTTTATCCATTTAGACCGTCTTGGCAATTCCTTATGAACAAAATTTTTTGGAATGTGTACCCTTTTCTTAAATATCAGAGATTAATGCTTGGAATTATTTTTCATCAATTGCACAGCAACAATTCAAAAAAATATTATTGTTTCAGAACACTTGAAATTTAGAATATTTATGTTAGAAACATAAAACTTTAATTTTTATATAAAGCAATGAATAGCAATCATATGCATCATCTTATATGTACATGAAATTAAATATATATTCTATTCTATTTTATTTATTTATTTGTTTTCATACTTTTATCTAGATTATTAATAATTTATAATTATTATATAACCTATATCTATATCTTATTAATTATTTATTATTTTCTGCTGATTAAGTGTGACATGGATAATTAAATAATACCTATAACCTATTATAAAAATATTTTAAACTTTTATCTATAACAATTGTATGCTATATAATATAACTAGCCTTCGGCGCTCTTCACACCTGGACGGGGGCTCCGCCCCCTGTACCTCCGAGTGGTACATAGTATTTGGTTGAAAGTAGTAAAAGGTTTTCATCCATTTTGTTTCAATTAGAAAATTACATAAAACATTCATTTCTTTTTGTGTGTTATATCTATCTATGTGGCTCAACGGTACTCGAAAGTTCTTGGCCGCAACAACCACATTTCTCCAAGTGTCCCTATCCTGAGCCCCTGTTCCATCTCTCTTACGTCCTTTCCTACGCTTTCTTGGTCTTCCAAGCGGACGTTTTCCTATCGGTCTCACCACCAATATCTTTTTTCTCTCCCATTCTAGCCACGTGCCCCGCCTGTCGCAGCCTTCTCGCTTTTATAACCCTAGCTATTTCTGGAGATGCATTGAGGTCATGCAATTCCTCGTTATGCAGTCTCCGCCATTCCCTGGTGTCCTCATTTTTCTTTGGCCCATAAATGCTATCCTATTCTCAAATACTTTAAATCTAGTCTCATCTCCTAAGGTCATAAACCATGCTTCACCCCACCCCCCCTATAATACAACAGACAAAATAATTGTTTTATATATTTTAATTTTGATTCCCTTTGATAATAATTTTGATGCATGATAACAGGCGTTTCCCGATTGCAACCTCCATTTATAATTCTTCTCAAATATTATTATCCTTCGTGATTACATTCAATTTTTCTACCTATTCAAATTCTACATTTTGTATATTAAGATTTGTATGTTAATACTGTTCCTCTTTGTTACTAAATATATATTTTTTCTTATCACTATTAATTTCATACCCCATCTCTTTTCCTACCTCCATTAATTTTTCCTCGCTATGTGTAATTGCAATTCTCGAATCTCCTATTATATTTAAATCGTCTATGTAACCTAATATTTTACAATTGATTTCCGCTTTCTTACTCTTTGTTTACTACCATCAAGACAAATTTGAAGATGGGGTGGGTAGATTTTTTAATGAAGATTTCTGCTCTGTCCGACCTCCATCCAACACTTATTTTCTCCCAAATTTCTTGCTTCCCTTTCGCACTCTTTTAATCACGTGATCTATATATTTAATTTGTTTTATTCATTACAATAAATTTAAACAAAGAAAAATTTTCAGTTTGTTAATTTATATAAATTTAAATTTATTCTGATTGTGAGTCATACGCTTTGCCAAGACTCTGAATAATTTGTGTATAGAAATATTGAATGTTCTCAGCGAGATTTGATATAATGTTGTCCGATTTGTCCTAAATATGAATTAGAAGAAAATTGTAAATTGCCTCCTCTTACAGCCCAATTCATTTACCCATCCATGTTGCATAAGGCCTCTTAAATTCTTTATACTCCGTTTTTTTAAATTAAAAATAGAGGGAGAGAAAGAGTTTCAAATTATATATATTATTAATATCATAATCTTTTTTTCTGAATTTAATACCAAGTGATTTTCAAAATTTTCTATTCTTTACGCATATGATTGATTACATGTTTTAAAATTTAAACAAATTCAAATATTCTAATTTTTAAATTTATATTCAATTGAATATTATTTTTTATTAAAATCATATCAAAAAAAGAGAATTTATTAAAAATTAAAAATAAGAAAAGATTATAAAAAATGTTAATGTTAATTAATAAACAATTATAATAGAATACAATAATTTTGATTTGAAAACAAATTTAAAAAAAAATATTCAATTTAAAAAAAGACCAAAATTTAAAACATCTCGTTTATATCATTTGACTAAAAAATCATATTTTAATTTTTATATAACCAAGAAATCATTTTTGAACTTAAAATATAGCTGTAATTAATAATTGAAACAAAAACAAAAATAATATAATTAAGTCATTTTAATTGACGTTTTGAAAATATTTTTTTTTCATAAAACATTAAAAATAATAATTTCTGTTTTTTACCGACCGACGATAGTAAGGGAGGTATTGTTTTCACACCAAATTTCACATGTGGAGATTTTTACATATCTCCACGAATCATGCATTTTCTTAACAGAAAAAAGTATTTTTAGCATGATGTCCGTCCGTCCGTCTGTCCGTATAGATGTGTACAGCCTGAACGGCTCAACCGATTTTGATGAAATTTGGTATATTTACTTAATGCATCAGTGGGATGAATTGATCAACTTTTGGTGCAAATCCGGAAACCGGAAGTGGTAGTATTAGCGATCGACGATAGGAAGGAAAGGGTTATTTTCACACCAAAGGAGATTTTTTTATATATCACCACGAATCATGCACTTTGTATTGGTTTTATCCTCGGGAAAATCATATTTATTAGTTTTTTCTTGATTTAAAATTATATGACGTCATCCAGCCATTCATGACGTCACAGCCTGGTCTTGCATATATATTATAAATAAAATAAAATTAAAAATGTTTATATTTATTATTTATGTATCCATATCTGTTTTTTATTACATTAATAGATATATTAAAATTATTTGAAATTATTTCTGTAGCTCCTAATTAATTTACTTCAAACCGTCGGTCGGTTCGGACCTGGCCACAGGTCAACTTATTTATATTTGACATTGATAAATTTATACCCTTCACACAGAAATACTCAAATATATAGAAAAAATTAAGTTAAATATAATCTAAATATTTTATTAAATTAATTAAAATGAGAACTTTTAGAATAAATTATTTAATTGAAATGATATTTAAATATAAGAATTTAAAATAAAATATTATATTAATTTTAATTGACTTTTTAAAAATTATTTTGACTTCATAAACATTGATAAAATTTATATATTATTATATATTATAGAAAAGAAGAAATATTCAAATATATAAAGAATAAATAAAAAATAATATTAGATAAAAATATGATCTAAATATTTTATTAAATCAATTAAAATGAGAACTTTTATAATAAATTATTTAATTGAAATGATATTTGAATATTAGAATTTAAAATATAATATTATATTAATTCTTTGTTTGGGAATTCCCATAATAATTTATATTCATTGTGAAAATGAATCCGCTAGGGCCAGTGAGCCGCGAGAGGCTCTTAAAAGAACAACACGGACCATTATATAAATATTAAAAAATTAATCTCTGCGGTTATTGATTAGATATTAAAAAAATTTATAGCCTATGTTACTATAGAGGTATATAAGAATATTGTGATGTAATTTCATAGAAATTGGTTCAGCCAATTTTGAGTCTATAAAATAGTTATTTTCCGGACAGACAGACAGACAGACATGAAAATTCTAAACTCACTTTTGGATTCTAGAGGTCATGAAACGTGAAGATATGCAAAAAATTTTAAATTCTGAGCAATGTGCAGACAAAAACCTTTATATATATATATAGAAGATTATTGGTAAATTATATTGTGAATTAATATTACTTTAACATTTAATTTAAAACACAAGTCTTTGCAAAGAGACAAAAGTTTTTTTTTTTTTTAAGAAGTCACCAACCACAAAATGAATGTCTTTTAAAAAAAGATTAAGAAAACCAATCTCAAACTTTATAATTATATAAGGATATTATTTGCATTATCCTTATTGATCTATTCACATGAGTATGTGTTAATGGACTTAATATAATAGTAAATTAATTGCTTTTTTTGTAGTTAATTTTTTTCTAAAATCATCCCATAATATCCGGGGTCATTCTTAGAATGGCCTTGTCCTGTGCCATGGTCATTTACTATGTCCCCTCCATGAATAATGACCCGGCACTGACCACGTGTGCTCCCGATGGGTGCTGTGTGGTCCGCAGCCACGTTCTCTGTTCAACGACCCACTGCTAAATCTATTAAGAGACCTTACGAGAGAAACCGCCTTTTTCAGGCAAGAAATAGAGAGGGCCACGAATACACACTCGATAAACACTTCTTAATTGAAATAAAAATTAAGTTTTAGATAAATAACGATTTAATTAATAAATACAATTTTCGAGGTTGCAATCGAGAAACGCCTGTTATCATGCAGTAAAGGGGCTTATCGCGTCAAAATTACCATCAAAGGGGATAAAAATTAAAATATATAAAACAATTATTTTGCCGGTTGTAATATATGGGGTGAGGCATGGTCTATGACCTTAGGTGACGAGAGTAGATTTAGAGTATTTGAGAATAGGATTCTGCGAAGCATTTATGGGCCAAAGAAAGATGAGATCACCGAGAAATAGCGGAGACAGCATAACGACCTCTATGCATCTCCAAATATAGTTAAAATCAAGAAGGTTGCGATGGGCAGGGCACGTGGCTAGAATGGGAGAAGAAAGAATGGGAAACGTCCGCTTGGAAGGTTAAGGATGCGGTGGTGGATAATGTGGGAAGGGCCGTGAGAGGGATTGGAGGGTTGTGGTTCAGAATAGGGATACTTGGAGGAGTGTGGTTGCTGCGTTCAAGAACTTTCGAGTTCCTTAGAGCCACAGGGATAGATAGATAAATACAATTTTAAAATACTAATAAATCCTCTGATTCATTTAATTATATATTTTCATAAATAACAAGTATTTATTTAAATAATTTTGTTAAAAGTTAATAATAAAAACTAAATTTTTTAATTTCTTCAAGACTGAAAATAAAATCAATTCTTTTATACTTTTGTATAATAGAAACCTACTAATCAAGCAATTTAAGTAAAATATTATATATTTTATATAGTTTTATTAATATTTAAGTTTTGAGAATTGAAATAAAATTGCTAGAACGGAAACCTCATTCACTCTTATGGTTTATATCTCTTTTAATTATTTTCTCAGTATTACAAAAAAAAACGTGAAAATTAATATTTTTTATATTGATAAGATAATTATTTAATATTGAAACTATAAAATTACGTAATAGAAAAAGGTTTAATTTTTAAATGATTAAAATTATAATTTTTCACTTATATATTTCTAAAGGATTAGCATAAAAAAGTAAATTTATTTTAGAAATTAAAAATCTTTGTAAAAACAAATCTTAAATTTTAACAAATTCACAAAACATATTTAAATAAATAGAAAATAATGTAGTAAAGGGTGTTTAATTTCAGATTATCATATTTCTTCTAATTCATCATTTCTAAAATGTATTTATATTTACAAATTGTACAGATTAATAAATAAAGGAGTAAATAGGAAATTTATGTATTTAAAATAAAACATTCTATGTTATAATTTAAAAAAAATCATATGAATATATATATATATGCAATATATAATATATATAATACAATATATAAAAATCATATATATTTTAGATACGAGTATTATTCACATGTTAAGAATAGTTTAAAAATATTAGAATAAATTCAATCAATAATTAATTATATTTTTTTTATTTTTAATATCTAATATACTATTGTAAATTTTTTAAATCATATATTATATTCATTATAATTTTATAGATTATATATTATATTATAAAAATAGTGTATATTATGTATATAATATAAACCTCTATTGATTTTAAGTCAAAATTAATAAATAAATATATAAAAAAATACCTTTCTTTCTATTATATAATAATTAAAAATTTATAATTAGTTATTTACTATTAAATTATTTATTTTTTTATTATTTACTTTTAAATTTATAAAACTAGAGAACCCCTGTTAAGTAGGCAGAAAGACAACCAACCAAGAAAATCCAATCGTAACAAAAATGTATTCCTTTTCAAGAATATATTTGAATTTTTATTAATAAATAAAATAATAGTACTATAATATATTACTGATTCTATTTAAAAATAAGTTTATTTTATTTGTTTAATATTTATAATAACATTTTATCATTATGGTATTTTTGTTTTATAAAATATTTTTGCTTATAATATTTTATATATATATAAATATATATATATATATATATATATATATACCTATACAATCTAATTAAATATTTTCATGTTTTTTTTTCATGCTTGTTTTTACATTTATTAATTTTTTTCTTTTTTATTTGATAATATTTCGTCCGTCAAATGAAATCTAATTTTATTATGATGTATGTATTAAAAAGACAAAAAAATCCCTACATATTATATTATTTAATTATTTTATCACTTACAGCTTTCCTCTTTCCAGGAGGTGAAAAATTTGAAATGATTTTATTTAAATATATATATATATATAATTTCTATTATTTTGTTTTTTTAAATTTAATTAAATCATTAATACCCTTTTTTATATTCTTAATCACTTATTAAATGCTTTTTCATTATCAACTTGGTTGATGAAAATTATTTACATGTAAATAATTAATATATATAAATACATATAAATTAAAACGTGAGAGTGATTTGAAGGTTAATTAAATAGTTTATTAGGAATTTATATATTTTTTTTTGTTATTTTGATTTAAAAATAAACTCTTAAACTAAAAACATACTAGATATTTTATTAGATTTTTAGTCGATATCTCACGATATTATTATTGAATTTGATAAGAATTTTTCTTTATTAAATTTTCAATTCTTTTTTTGATAATATTAACAGATAATCAAGTATAAAGAAGAAGAAATTCTCTCGCATCCATTTTAAATTATTTTTTTTTATTCAATTTAAACTTAAACAAACTTTAAATAAACTTTAATAAATTTAAATTATAAATTAGTTACATTATTATTTTTGAAATATTCAGCAGATTTTTGAAATGAAATAAAAAATAATACAAGATTATTTCGAAACATTCGAAAAAATTGGATTAAATGAATTAATTTTATTAACATTGTTTGTTATTTCTTCAAAAAATCTCGCATATTGGATTATATAAAGAATATTTCTGCTTTGGAATTTTATTAATAAATGATAATTGGAGTAATATAAGTCAACCTGTCATGTTTATTTCTTTATATTATGATTATTTTTATTTTATTTTATGACTAAAGCACTCTAATACATCATTGAAACATTTATTAAATTGATTATGTTAAGGTGAGAAGAAGGGAAATAAATAAATATGTTTACGCATTTTTAGATTTTTTTTCGTTTAATTAACTTAAATAAATAATAAATATAAAAAAAAACTAAATAATATTTATTGACATTTACAGACGTACAAAAATATATTATAGAGAAGAATGTTATTATTAATAATAATTAAAAAAATAAATAAATATGCATTGATAATATTAATTAAATATATTATATTATATTATAAATATTCTTTAATCTGTGTGATTTTGACATTTCATTAATTAGTTTTCTTATTAATCATTTTATTCTAAATTTTTTGTTTTTGTTTATAGTATGTACATTTTTGAATATTAATATTTACATTAATTAACTAAATTGAAAATCACAAATGTAATTTATTATTATTTTTATGGGTATTTATTAATAATCATGAAATGTCAACTAAATTGGATTGGAAGATCTGATTGTCATAGAGAAAAAAAACAAAAAAACAATGATTTTGGACTTACCCTCTTTGCGTGGGTGTTCGATCTCGTTGTCTCCGATTCTTGAACCAATTGCTGACCTGTGTAAGAGTGAGTTTGGTTTCTTTGGCAAGTCGACGTTTCTCGTCGGGTGTCGGGTACCTATTTCGTTGGTAACATTCCTTGAGCGCTGTCCGTGATGTTTCCTTGAAACAATAAACGGTCTCTTCGCCATCCCAGATGGTCATTGGCAATGGGTATTTCTTTCGAAGTCGATATTTGTCAACTGCTCCAAGTAGCCGGCCACGCACTTTTTCTGCCTCCCTGTAATGCGCTGTGAACCACATGTGCTGCAGTTCGGAATGGCAGCGTGGCTCGAACGAATGACTTTCGAGAATGGCGTATAACTCGTGGTAGGCACCCTGGTGGAAGGCGACGGTGGCCCTTGCTTTCAGCACCGCTTCATTACCACGTAGGAGTTCACTTGGCGGCAATGCCCAAAGGAATTGTGCGAGACGTTCCATGTTTCCGGCCTGCTGGAGCGCTTCTAGCATGCAGGCTACCTGATCGGCCGAGAAGGATACCGGTTTCTTGTCAATGGTGGTTGCGATGAGTTGATTTGGGGATGGGGTGGTTGCCGAAACCACCGAACCTGTCGACGGACGGACAGTGGCCGTTCCTCCACCAAAACCGCCGACGGCATGCAGTTCGTGTTGCGTAGCGCCCAGCCCCAGGGATGACTCGCTGCCCGGCGAAGAGCATAACAGCTCCGGGCTCAGCTCCATGGCGACTCGCCAACGAATGCCATGCAACGAGGGCTGAGCGGCCACCGAACAGGAGCGCAGTGATGCGATTGGTCGGGGGGCGGAGTCCGCGGGCAACCCTCCTACTCACTATCATCCACCCTCTCTATCGCTATCACCTGGAAAATCGTCACACCTCGAACACCCTCGGCTGTCGTTCCTCACACTTGAACGAGACGGCCTGGCATTCGTCTTCAAAGCACCCCTACCCAAATTAACCCTTCTAGCAATACTTTCTATCAAATTAACCTTATTCCCTGGTGGAACAGAATAAAAGAATACTTATCGGATATATAGATCAACAAAAAGTCAAATAAAGCAACAAAAATATTTAAAAAATCAATTCGACAATAAAACCTCGCTTTAAATTCTTCTCGAATATTATTATCTTTCGTGATTACATATGCAAAATAGGAATAGATTTTTTTTATTTACTTTTTTTATCTGATTTTATCTTATTCAAGTGGGTGAAAATCATAAGAAAGAAATCTATTTCTCCAATATCACGAAAATTATAATTTATTTAATAATTTCTTCATTTAATTTAAATCCTACATATATTCAAATAATTAAGTTAATTTAAATAACTAGTTATTAACGTAGATATATAGAAACATAATAATTAACAAACGTGACAAATAGTGAATGAATTGTCTATTAATCTAATTTTTAAAATTAAAAAATATTTTTTATTAATATATTATTATTAGAGATGAAAGGGTCCAAGTTGATAAACTCTTTGATATCTAAAAAGAAGATATTAAATAAATACATCCAGAGGCGGATTAAAAGCCGGGCGGAACGGGCGGCCGCCCGGGGCCCACCGAAACCTAAATAAAAATATTTCCTTAAAAAAAAAAAAAATTTAAAAAAACTGTTGAGTTTATGGATAATCGGAGTTTAAATAAAACAAGTTATTCTTGATACAGATCTTTATTCGGTCGTGTTTGAACCCCGACTAACTTAAGAAAAAATAATCAATTTTGGGTCTCGGCGACCACAGTAAAAATTATGTATTTTTTACATAAGTACTATATATGTAAGTATAAAACAGCCTAAATTATAATATAAACAAAATTTGTCTTTCAATTATAATTGTAAATAACAGAGGGCCCATTTCAATTTTACCTCCCCCAATCAACTTAAACCGCCACTGAATACATCGAATATTATAATAAAAGATGTATATACCTAATTAAGTATATTTTCTTTCATTTTTAAATTTGTGCATCAGTTGAAATAATTGATATAAATGATCACACATTGAAAATGATCATAATAAAAAGAAGTTATATTTCTATATACTTATAAAATATAGTTTGTATATTTCTAATTGATATAGAACGTTCATATTTGCATAATTTCAAATTTATTTTAAGATTTTTTTTTATCCTTTTAAATCCTTTTAATATTATTTAAAATTATAAAATTTTTCAACCAAAATATAGAGTTTACAATCCTACTAAATTTTTTAGAATAAGTATCTAAAAGAAAGGATTAAAAAAAATGAAGAAAGGATTAAAAAAAAACAAACATAAATTTAATCCTTTTTAAAATATTCTATTGATTTAAAAAATATTTATTTTATTATTATAAGATATTTATATATAAAATATATTTAAGAATTTAATTTTTTTATATTCTTATGATATACAATTTTTTTTGTGACATGTAATGAAAATAATATTAAAAATATATATTTGATATTTAAATTACTACTTCGTATTGTAATGTTTAAAATCTGTTTTATAATATACTATTTATATTATCCACCACATCTTCAGTCTTATATATAATGTCGTTGAAAATTAATCTTTTTAATTGATTTTTGAAAATTGAATAATTAAAGCAATTTTAAGAAAGTCTTATATTTTTAAAAATAGAATAATTTTTCAAATTAATCATAGATGTTTTTGTGATTTTTTCAACCCTTTCAATATAATTTATAAAATTTCCATTATGATTTTAATGAAATATCACTCTTCTTAGTCCAAATAAATTTATCACTTTGTATGAAAAAATTTTATCAGTTCATTGATACACAGAAAAATACCTTCTTAATTATTTTTTTAATTTTGTTTTTAATTTTAAAATATTATATACATACTCAGTGGCGTAGCGTGATCTATTATGTTACCCCCCCCCCCCCCGGAAAAAAATGTTGACAAAATAAATTATTTATTTATTATAACGTTTAGACTATACTTATACGTAATTTAAAGATGTTTTTTTTACTTTTGGGTACTCAGTTACGAACTAATCACTTTTAAATTTGCACAATGTTTGGGGAAGATCGTGCCCCCCGTGCCCCGGCCCGATGCCATTGTACATACTTAAATAATAAAATATTTTTCTTTTCAATTTTATCCTAATAATTTGTAATTTTTTGGTTAGATAAATTGTAAACGAGTAAATCATAGAAAACACTTCTAACAGAATCATATTACCAAAGCAAAAAAAATCTCACCTCATTGAAATTACTTAATGTATGTAGTATAATAACATAAAACAATAATTAAAATATTCATAACAGAGGAGACCACTTGAAACAATTTTATAAGATATAAAATTAGGCGAGTTCATTTAAAATAAAAATGTTTAATATTATTCTGTCTCTCTCTCCCTTCCTCTGGAAACATCGGTCTTAATGTAATTTTAATTAAAACTATTTTTATATATAGTATCTTTCCTTCTCTCCTTTAATCAAGTAATTAATCTATAAAAGACAAATTATAATAATAGGAATGAGTTTTGGTGATAATCTAGATCAGGAATGGTGAGCATTTTTCAATATATCGTGCCAAATAGTAATAAAAAATCATTATGAAATAACGGTGCCACAATAAAAATTATCTTTTCCCTTCAAATAAAAGGTAAAATAGTGATGTAGAAAAGAAAAGCTAAAATTGTTATGCTACTTATCTCATCATTTGAAAATTTTTTTTAGAATCATATATTCAAGTATTTTTTTAGTAACTTACTTTTACTAACAGTATTTAAAATTATTTTTAAAAAGTAATAAATTACTTTTAAACTTTAAATAAATTATTGATTGATTTTATTTAAAATTAAAACGAAATTTAAAAAAAAAACTTTGTAACTAAGAGAGAAAGTGTCGTAAAGGCCAGCAGTGCGATATGGGCCCACAGTAAAGGGGGCTTTACACGTTATTATATATATAATATCCCACGTTACTCACTCACTCACTGGCCCCGTAAACCGTAACGCTCGGGCTCAATCGGTTACATTCGGTTTTATTCTTTCAGTGTGGGGTCTTTCAAAAAAACAAAATTCTTCTGTAAATAAATGGTAATTTGATTTTTATGTGTTTTAAAAAAATGTTAATTGAATATAAATATATATATATTTCATTCTTTTAAATTTAATTTAATATTGAATTAAATTGAATTAAATTATTTGATTATTTTTTACTTTTTAAATTATTTTTAAATTAAATTTTTTAAATATAATATATTTAAATTATTATTTAAATATATACATATATTATTATATATATATAATATATGTATATACTCAATTATATTATATTTATACAATATATTTTTTGTAAAATTGCTTTTAGATTATATGAGAAATATAAGATAAATTTGTATTATCTGTAATATATATGTAATTAATTGCCAAACCAGATAAATTAAGTTTAAAACTGAAATTGCAAACACCGTTTGCAACGGGTTCGACTATTGAGTAATATTTCCTAAAACAAATTAAGCAATATTATTTATATTTAAATTTAAATTTTGAAAAATAGTTCAATTTGCAAATTTGAGTGAAAACGAAAATCCAAATGAAATAAAAAATATACTGATTGAATTAAAACGAATTAAAACCTTTCGCATACAGACTTTCAACAAATTACAATGTATTACTTCGGGGTTACAGGGGGCACCTCCGGCGCACTGGGAAACTAGTTATAAATATTTACGTTATAAATATTTTGATTTTTCATATTCATGAAATATAATATTTTTTTTTTAAATTTTCTATGATTTTATCCAATAACGTTTCCTTTTAAATTATTAAGTGTTGCACGTCTCCAAATATTTTTTAAATATTTCTCAGGTATGTATATACATTAAAAAAGTTTGAAAAATACTGACATTCATAATTTAGAATTATATCTTATTAATAAACTGTAGTGGTCACATTCAAAATGTAAAATTTGCCGTGTATGGTTAACCTACAAATTGTAAGATAGATATTCAGTTCATTAAATTTGTATAATAAATTATCAATTACTTAATTGTGAATTGTAAAATTTTAATACTTTTCTATTGAAAAAAGTTAGGTAGTAAAAATAATCTTGCCTTTGTGGCTGTCATCAAATTTATCAAACATGTCATTTGTGGAACGCTTGTCATACGTTCTCCATCCCTGATGTAAATAATACTTTTGTAGAGGAGAATGATTTTATAATGGTAGAATAGGTTAGGATATCTTGATGGTTCCAAGTTAATTCCAACAAATCCATTAAAAGATCAGAAAATCAAATAAAAAACTTAAATCAAATACTTTAAATAAAAATAAAAACCTAATATTGTATCTTTTATATTTTTCACTGGACTTCATTCTATAACAAATAAGAAAAATATTCTTAATAAGTATTTAATGTAACTTTTTGTTTCTTATTTTTATCTTCTTTTATTCAACATATATTTCTTGAATTAAACTTCTCTCTCTCTCTCTCTCTTTATCTATTTCAAATATCATATAGACACATTAAAAAAAAGTTTTTAAGAGAGCGAAGGAGATGTCAGTAGGAGTTTCCCTGACCTTTCTTAAATTTGTTTTTGCAGTTGTAAACATCGCATTTAGAAAAGACGCTCTGTTTGTTTGTTTATCAGTTACAGCCAATTAATTTTTTTATATGTAATAAGGAGGTCAAGGAGAATCATCTACCCATATTTGAATAAAATCGTTCATTAAAGAAGAAAATCTTTTATCGAAGGGTTTATTTTGAAATAAATTAAAACAACGATAAAGGGGAATTGAAAACAGGCAAAATAATTTTATTTTTTTATCTTAGACTTTTAATAATTATTTCGTATGATTTTATGATATTATATATATAAATATTATGATCTTGTCATTATATCGGATGTTCTTAACTAAAAAATAATTTTTTCAAAAAATATTTAAAATTTTATTAAAAATCGATCTAAAAATGTAATATTTATAAAAGATTACAAATTTTGTAAAAAAAAAATCAAATTAAAAATCCATAATTGTTTTTTAATTTTATTCATTTATTATTATATAATTTATTGTTTCTAAGACCCTCTCATTTTAAATTGTTATTTTATATTTTATATAAAATTAATGAATATATCAACATAATAAAAAGTAATTATAAACATAAAAATTAAATGAATAGTATTAATATTATAATTTTCAATTTTAAAATTTATCAAATCCAACAAAAGTTTATTTGTTTTTTTTTAATTGATTATTTTTTTAAATATTTTTAAAATTCATTTTTATTTTTTACAGTGTTTTATTTAACTTGCTTGGTTGCCTGTATGGTTCAAATCTAGTAACTCATTTTTAACACAGTTGCAGTTGACCAATCGAACTAAATCTTTGTACTCTTTTCAGATTTGGATGACAATACATGAATGTGAAATAAAGTTTTCATATTCAAGTTTAATTAATTAATTAATTAATCCCTCTGTATTGTTCAAATCTAGTAACTGACTTTTAACACAGTTGCAGTTGACCAATCGAACAATAATTTTGCACGCTTTTCAGATTTGGATGACAATACATGAATATGAAATAAAGTTTTCATTTTCTTAATTAATTAATTAATTAATTAATAATTTAATTAATAAAATTAATTAATAATTATAAATTAATGACTAATTAAATTATATCCTATATTATATAATCGTATGTATGTATAATGTTTAACTAGTGTAGGTATCTATCTCTATAACATTATTTACTTCCCCACATCCAACACTTTCCCTTTATATTTAATAGATTTAAATCAATTAAGTAAGTCTCTGAAATGAACTTTTTATTTAAAGACCTTTTGATAGATTATATGTTTATATTAAAATAATAGCATTTCTACTATGAAAAATGTATTAATAAGTCGAATTTATAACATTTTATGTAATAAATATAATTAAAAGAATTTCAAAAATATATGATTCTGCACAAAACAGCAAATCAATATTCGATCCAAAGCCGGAAGTCTTTTTGATGTCATTATTGTTATTATGCTACCGTCTTTCATCTCTTTTCTTTAAAAGTTTTTCATTCACACACTTACACCCTGGCGCTACGCCCTTCAAGGGTCTATCAAATGCCGCCTAAAAAGTAATATATGATTAACACGGATCCTTATATTCATTTTCATGAATCAAGATCGTTACTTCTTTTTTCACATAGCTTCCCAAAAAGAGCAAAGGCCTGGAAATCGAAGTCGAATCGACACGCTCGATCGTCATTGTTTAACACACAGGTTTTTTAATAAAAGCATTAAAAGTTTTATTAACATGAATTAAAAGTAGAAATATAAAATTGTATTTATTTTTTTACAATTAGCATATCAATTATAAGTACAATAAAATAAAATTTACTATTTTCAGTTCTATTCTAAGAGAAAGAGATTATAAAAATAGATATCCTACTTATATAATAAATTGTATAAAACAAATAAAATTTATTAACAAAAATAAATTCATTTTTACTCTCTCGCCAAAGATAGTATTGCGATCACGAAAATTTTCGATGTTGAGATTTTGATGTTTTTATACGTTTTGAAGGTTCCTGAATCATTTTCACTAAGGTTGAGAAAAATGTCTGTGTGTGTATGTATGTAACCAAGATTACCCAAAAACGGTTTGAGCTAGAATGATGAAATTTGGTACATGGGCATTATTCAAAATTCATAGTTTTCTATCCACTTTTGAGAAATGTAGCTCAACCTGGAAGAGGGTCATTACCTACAACGTTTTGATTTTTTTTCTTCTAAAGTCACCGTAAAAATAAAGATATAAGTTTGATAATTTTTCACATGATTAATAATTGTATAAAACTGCTATATATAGAATTTCAGCTTGATTTATTTGCTGAAAGTACCAGAATTAATTTTTTAACACTGCAAATCTCACGCGCCAACCCGTGACGTGGTGCCATCAACAAAGAACCAAACATGCGCTGGTTTAATAAATATCATTTATTAATTTTAATTTATAATTTAATTAATTTAAATTAATATATGTTTCAAATTCAAATTCAAATTTGCGAGATAGTCGAGTGGAGACACTCCAGATGTTTAATTTAAATAAAAGAAAAAATTTAATAATAAACTTATAAAATCTCACCACCTGATAACTATATTTCTGATAAATCTTATTTATTACTTTACTATTTAATATAATATATATATATATATATATATATACCAATATGTATAAAATGTTTATAACGTATTATTATATATGTATGTAGAATAGAAAATATATCAGTGATAAAAATTTTGTTTTGATTTTGATAATAAGAGAGATTTATTTATTTATTTATATAGATTGTATTTTTAAATAATTATTTTTTTTTATTTAAATAAAATCTCTCGAGTGTCTTTATATTTTAATCTCGAGTGATTATTATTAAAGGAATATTATTTAAAAAAATTATTTTTCTGCTAATTTCAAGTATTTTGATTACGTTATTGAATTAATTTGAGACAGGATTGTATCCGATTACAAGTAAACAGTAAAATAAAAAATAAATAAATTAAAAAATAAATGTCGTTCGTCAAAGAAGGTAAGATGGGTGGAATGGGATGAATGAGGTTCGGGGGTTTGTCTCCCTTTGCTTGTCAAGGACCAAGTCAGCTTGAGTAGCAATATATATGAAATTTAATTAAATCAAGCGCTTTTTATTGCAACAGTTTCGCGCAGCCCAGGGGCCCGGGGGTGAAGTGAGCTCGGGTTTCAATCGCTACGCCAAGTACGCTCAGCCCTTGCGCCCCCTTAGTGGAGTCGCGGCGGCGTCGGATTGCGACGACATTGCGCCCTTGGCTATTTGTTTTTTCTCCTTCCACACCACCCCAATATGCACAACACATCGTAGCATAAAATAACCTCTCCCGGGCACAATTAGACGAATCACTCACCACCAAATCGACTCGATCAGTTCAATATAATTTTTTCTCTATTTCTCTCTTCTAAACTCCCACCCTCTTCTCAATTCTTTCTTACTCTCTTATTCTAATTCACAAGCAAATATTGAGTTTAATTAAATTAAATGTTTTTTTAATTATTATTATTATTCTTATATTTATCCATTCTTGATATTTATTATATTAAAAATATTTATAATAATTAAAGAAATGAAAATTATTAAAATAGTTAGCAAATGCAAACTTAATCCTGAAAATAATTAAAAAATTTAATATAACCATTATAAATTATATGCTTTGCTCTATAATTTCAAACTTTTCTTAAAACAACATCACATCGGGAAAAAAACATTATAAATAATTAAAATAAATAATAAACAAAGTTTTTTTTCTTCTTAAAGTTCCTGAATCCATTCATCATTTCTATTAATCAATATTTTTTATTTTATATGAATTTGTTAATTTTATTCCCTAAATATGCAAATTTATTTGTATGGTTGTGATGATTATTTAGGTATAAATAATTTAAATTAATTAAGCAAACCCAATATTAAAAATTAAAAAAAAACATATTGTCATATATATTTCTTTGTACATCAAAACAGTGGTTCCCAACATAGGGCATAAAGGAATCATATTTTCAAAGTTTGTTTTTACTTTAATTTTGGTAAATGTTGGTAGGCATATCGTATTCAAATTCTTAATATTCATGATTGCATATATACGATAGAAATGAATATTTTGTTAGATAATATTTCAAATAATATTTTAAAGGTCTCCTGAAATTAAAAACACCATTTTATGGTAGAAATTGATCTTTATGAAGATGTTAGAGTATTTATGTTTGTTTTGTATTAAAATCTTTTAATAAACATATATCATTATTGTTAGTTATGTTATGCTCAAACTGGAGACTACATTTAATTCAACATGCATTTCAATTTGTAATATTATTTTCGCTTTTGAACATTAGAATAATAATTTTTTTTTTTTAAATATTAAATTTTAAAAATAATATATTATTACAAATAAAAAAAATCTGGAGTGTCTCCAGTCGACTATATCGCAAATTTGAATTGGATTAAATAACATATATAATTTAAATTAAATTAAATTAATTAAATTATAAATTAAAATTAATAAATAATATTTATTAAACCAGCGCATGTTTGGCTCTTTGTTGATGGCACCACGTCACGTGTTGGAGCGTGAGATTTGCAGTTTTAAAAAATTAATTGTGGTACTTTCAGCGATTCAATCAAACTGAAATTCTATTTATAGAAGTTTTATACAATTATTAATCATGTGAAAAATTATCAAACATATATCTTTATTTTTACGGTCACTTTAGAAGAAAAAAAATCAAAACGTTGTAGGTAATGACCCTCTTCCGGTTGAGCTACATTTCTCAAAAGTGGATAGAAAACTATGAATTTTGAATAATGCCCATGTACCAAATTTTATCATTCTAGCTCAAACCATTTTTGCGTAATCTTGGTTACATACATACACACACACACTCGGACATTTTTCTCAACCTTAGTGAAAATGATTCAGGAACCTTCAAAACGTATAAAAACATCAAAATCTCAACATCGAAAATTTTCGTGATCGCAATACTATCTCTGGCGAGATAGTAAAGATGAAAGACAAATTTATTTAAGACTTCACATTTATTTTGGTTCATCTTCGTCAATCAATTGATTAAAAATGCAGATTAATAAGAATTCTTTCTTTTATTATATGGCATTATATAATATTATTGAATATATTAGCATGCATCCATCTAACACGAAAATTCCGCTGTTAATTTTCCAAATGTTAAAATATACCTACATATCGTATATATATATATACCAGCTGGTCAGAGCGCCTTCGGCGCTCTTCACACCTGGACGGGTGCTCCGCCCCCTGTACCCCCGAGTGGTACATAGTATTTGGTTAAAAATAGTAAAAGGTTTTCATCCATTTTGTTTCAATCAGTATATTACATAAAACATTCATTTCTTTTTGTGTTCTTATTTAAAATATATTTTAATTTAATCAGTAAATTAATTATATATATTATTATTGTATATGTTATATCTATCTATTTATATGGCTCAAAGATACTCGAAAGTTCTTGGCCACATTTCTCCAAATGTCCCTATCCTGAGCCCTTGTCTCATCTCTCTTAGGTCTCTTCCTATGCGTCCATGGTCTTGATTCCCTTTGATAATAATTTTGATGAGATAAGCCTCTTTACTGCATGATAACAGGCGTTTCCCGATTGATACCTCGATTTAAATTCTTCTCAAATATTATCCTTCGTGATTACATTCAATTTTTCTACATATTCAAATTATTTAGTATATAATATTTTATAATAGTTACGCAGTATAATAAATTGATGATGTCATTTAATTCTCCTACTATATATCGAATCGAATATAAAGATAAATCTTCAAAACGTTGTGTGAAAAAATTTCAAATAATTTAAATGTATATCTATTAATGAAATAAAAAAAATCAAATATATGAATATATATAAATATTTTTAATTTTATTTTAAGAATAGATATGTATATATCTCACAGGCGGTGGCTGTGACGTCACATATATACATTTAAATTTAGAAAAAAAAAAACTAATAAAGATGTATTTTCCAGAGATATGATCAATAAAACTCAATTTTTCTTTATAAATACTATCTCTGGTGTGAATTTCAAAAAAATCGTTAGAGCGGTTTTTGAGAACAAAGAAACAAACAAACAAACAAACAATTTTTACTCGTACAAGAAGATAAGATATATATATAGGTGTATTCCTTAAATACTGAACTATTTATTTAATTATACATTGACATATTTTCTATTTGACTGAATGAGTATGAAAGGATGTTTGGAAAACAATTTTGAATTGGAATTAGCTAATAAGGAGGATCAGTGTTTTTCGTTTGGTGTGTTGTTGGTGAGCATAACGTGTGAGGGGTGTTGTTCTAGGTGTTCGTGTCCCTGCCTCTTGGGGATGTCATTCGTCTCTCTTCACCTTCTTTGCTACTCGACACCGAGATGCCGTCTGTCTCCACGGTCCGCCAAGTCCGTCTCCTTGGTTTACCCGATTCCTCGACAGCTGCCTCGTGCTCCTTTGATTCATCCTCTGAAATTAGTGAAGATTGTATTAGATGACCTTTTTCCAATAAAAAAACAATAATCAATTGTTTTAATAAATATTATATACTATATATATGAAATCATTTATATTAATTTTTATAAAATAAACAAAATCTTGTCAATTGTATTTTTTAAATATTGTGTTGATAATTAAAATTAAATAAACTGATCAATCTTTTAATATATATTTTTTAATTTAGTTAAATAAAGCCTAAAACGTAGTAAGTATAGAACCAGATTACCTTTGTGTAAATATATTTCACAACAAATCATTGCTTTTTGAAAAACACGTTAATTATCCAATAAACATTAATGATCTTAAAATTTTATTTTTTTACTTTTCGATCGAAAAAAATTTCTAATTTTTTTAATAGTATTGTAATATTGACAAATCTCATTTCAAGTCATTATGATTCCAAGTGATTTTCCCGTTGACGTATGTGTGTGTTAATCCCACCTCACTATCTTATTCTGATCGAGCTTACATGCTTGCTCACTTTGCTTTTAATATCTCCCTCAATTTTCTTTTTCAATAATTTTTATAACATAATTCGAATCATTTTATCAATGGTTTGCAAAACTCTTTAATAGATGATATTTTTTTTACATATTAGTCAATTTTAAATATTATTTTTTTTTAATTTAAAAAAAAACTTCTGACTTTTGTACATCTTATGCATAGACAGCGCCTATCAAGTTGGTTATATTAATTAGGTGTCTTATGATCAGAACGAGTCCTATCAACCTTTACCTTGATTTTCTTGATATTTTAATCAAGTAGCTTTCCACTTTTGTTCCCGTTGAACAGGGTTGATTCCATTCCATAGACCCCAGGTAGAAAAAGTCCCTTGACCAGGCCCGGGACTTGAACCCTGGACCACGAGAGTGTGTTTTTTTATTTTAAATGTGTTTATTAGTCAGAATAAAAAATATATACAAAAGTTTACAATATATATAAATTTATATAAAAATCAGCAAGATTAAATAGTACAAAAAAAGTGTGGTTTAACACAGTTAGCCTAAGAGGCATCTCATTTTTTACCGACCGACGATAGTAAGGGATGTATTGTTTTCACGAATCATGCATTTTCTTAACATAAAAAATAATTTTTAGCATGATGTCTGTCCCTCTGTCCGCTGTGTGTCCGTATAGATGTGTACAGCTTGAACGGCTCAACGGATTTTGATGAAATTTGGTGTATTTACTTAATGCATCAGCATGATGAATTGCTAAACTTTTGGTGCCAATCCAGAAACCGGAAGTGGTAGTATTACCGATCGACGATAGGAAGGGAAGAGTTATTTTCACAACAAATTTCATATGAGGAGATTTTTTTATATATCACCACGAATCATGCACTTTGTATTGGTTTTATCCTCGGGAAAATCATATTTATTAGTTTTTTCTTGATTTAAAATTATATGACGTAATCCAGCCATTCATGACGTCACAGCCTGGTCTTGCATATATATTATAAATAAAATAAAATTAAAAATGTTTATATTTATTATTTATGTATCCATATCTGTTTTTTATTACATTAATAGATATATTAAAATTATTTGAAATTGTTTCTATAACTGGAAATTAATTTATTTCAAACCGTCGGTCGGTTCTGCGCCTGGCCACAGGTCAACTTATTTTTAAGAATAGATATAGATATAGAATAGAATTTTTAAAATTTTATTTTAATTAAGAAATTCCTTTTGGATTGTTCATTTAACAATGAATTTTAGTTTTTTAAATTAATTGTATTTTGTTAGAAAGGATAGATACAATATGTAATAGAAAAATAATAAATAATAACAAAAGACAAAGAAATTGAACAAAGTTATAAATATTACAAAATGTCAAAATTTTAAAAATAGCCTAAATATTTTCAATTATTTATGAAATTATATGAAAGAAAAAAAATATTTTTTTTTTTAAATTTTTGTTTATTTTGAATTGAAAAGATTTACCTGTAAATTTTGTCTATTCAAATGGTCAAAACAAAAACCAATACAAAAGGTACCTGTATGACCCATGCAAATTGGATCCCGTCATTGTATTCCTTTGTTAAAAAGAGAGTATATATACAGAAAAATTTGTGTTGAGGGTCATTCAGTGTTCAGTTCTCTTGGCAAGCAGTTGCTCTCAAGGAATTTTCTGACCAACACAACCAAACAATCTTCAATATTGCTTCCCTCATCGGTCCTCTTCATTTTATTATATATCATTAATTATTTTTTTTTTTTGATTTCAGAATGGATTTAAAACAGGAGTGGAATGTTCTTCACAATATCATAGAAGAAGGACTCAATTACTATCATCATAGACGACGTTTCGACATTTTCCAGGATGAATCAATAAGAATTGAAACCCCGGTAACATTAGTTGGTGGTGACATCAATTTTTTGGATATAATGGCAAATAAAGAAAATATTCCGCAAAACGAGGATGACATAGAGACGGTGATCAATCACCCGATTAATCGTCATCGAAGCAGGAGAAGAAATCTGGACTTAACAAGTCGTAGAGTCCATAGAAAAAGAAATTTCTATTATAATTTAAGAATTTAATTATTCTTTTATATAATATCTAATTTTTATTTTGTTATAAATAATGTATAATCTATATAATATTATTATTTTCCAATCCTATGTAAATATTATATTATATTAATATATAATTGTATTCTTAATAATATTTATTTTTTATATTTTAATAAATATTTTTGTATATAAGTAAATTAATTTTTGAATTTTCCATTAAAACTCCTTTCCCCAATCTTATTGGATATTTTAACTTTATCAAAAAAACAATTTATATATAATTAAAATATTAATTTTAAATATTAAAAAATATATTTAATATATCCTAGCAAACAATAAACTTTTTAATCCTTCTTTAAAATATATATATTTTATAAAATTAATTTAATTTTTATTTTTTCATATGGGAAACATATGTATATTAAAATTTATCTTTAATTAAATTGTATATCAATTAACATTTAATTTAAATAACCTATATTTAGTTTTAGAAAAAATTCATAATTAAATCTAAAATTTTTGCAAAAATAAATGTTAAAAATTTGTCAATAAACCTTGTACAAAAACCCGCAAGAGACGCCCACCAATGAATACCTTGGAATTATAATAATTAAATTAATTAAATTATTATATCTCCTATTAATTAACTTATTAAAATTCTTCCTTGTGATATTTTTTTATTTTAACTAGAGAATCACATATTTTTCAAATATATTAGTGTATTAACCATACATAATAAAAATTGTATAAAAGTAAATGTTAAAACAATAAAATTACAAACAATTTATAAAAATGGATGTTGTTGAAGTGTTGAGAATATAGGGAAGGATTTTGATGGGTGGGATGATATATATTTGAAAAGGGAAAGGAAGATTACAAAGGGGTATAAAAGCAAATTTCTTATTATTATATTCTTATCTTATATCATTTCATGGATATAAATATATTTTTAACTTTTGTATATATCAATTGAAAAGTCCTATGGGGCTGCCAGATATACCTATTCAACAGGGTTACCTTTAGATGTGCTCATATGCACGAAGTTATAACTTGTTTTTCTAAAACCTATATATAAAATTTATATGCTTTTTTATAACAAATTTAAATTAATAGTCATTTATTTTAATTAATAATAATTTTTACCGACCGACGATAGTAAGGGAGGTATTGTTTTCACACCAAATTTCACATGTGGAGATTTTTACATATCTCCACGAATCATGCATTTTCTAAACAGAAAAAAGTATTTTTAGCATGATGTCTGTCCGTCCGTCTGTCCGTCTGTCCGTCCGTCTGTCCGTCCGTCTGTCCGTCTGTCCGTCCGTATAGATGTGTACAGCCTGAACGGCTCAACCGATTTTGATGAAATTTGGTATATTTACTTAATGCATCAGTGGGATGAATTGATCAACTTTTGGTGCAAATCCGGAAGCCGGAAGTTGTAGTATTAGCGATCGACGATAGGAAGGAAAGGGTTATTTTCACACCAAATTTCACATGAGGAGATTTTTTTATATATCACCACGAATCATGCACTTTGTATTGGTTTTATCCTAGAGAAAAATCATATTTATTAGTTTTTTCTTGATATAAAATTATATGACATCATCCAGCCATTCATGACGTCACAGCCTGGTCTTGCATATATATTATAAATAAAATAAAATTAAAAATGTTTATATTTATTATTTATGTATCCATATCTGTTTTTTATTACATTAATAGATATATTAAAATTATTTGAAATTGTTTCTGTAGCTGGAAATTAATTTATTTCAAACAGTCGGTCGGTTCGGACCTGGCCACAGGTCAACTTATTATTTAATGATTTAAAAAAAATGATATAATATGAGTATACTATATTTTATTGTAGGATATATGTATAATATATATGCCTAGCGAGGGAGAGAGAGAGATTTAAAATAAATAACTTAATCTACAATTTTTCGTTAAATTATGTCGATACGTTAATAGTTTTATATTATTATTATCATACTTGACAATTAGTCTGGAAATTTATTTTCATGAATAAAATTAATTATTTTTAATAATTTTTTAAATTTGAAATTTCTATGATAAAAAGTTTTTATTTATTTTAAATTATTAAATTTTATTTAGAGATATTATGAATATAATATAAATAAATATATAAATACCAAGAATATTTAATTGAAATCATTTGAAATAATTTACTAATAATTTTAATTAATTTAATTTTTAATTAAATACTAATGAAATGCTAATATAAAATGAGAATATAATGTTTTAAATTTCAATAAGTAGTGAATGGTCTTCTCTAGAACAATTCAGGTGGCAAAAATATCTATTTCTGCCCTTAGTCTTCCAAGCGGACATTTCCTACTCGGTTTCCCCACCAATATATTTTTCGCTATTCTTTCTTCTCTCATTCTAGCCACGTGCCCTGCCCATCGCACACAGCCTTCTCGATTTTATAATTCTCACTATATCTGGAGATGCATAGAGGTTGTTATGCTGTCTCCGCCATTCCTTAGTGATCTCATCTTTCTTTGGCTCATAAATGCTTCGCAGAATCCAATTCTCAAATACTCTAAATCTACTCTCGTCACCTAAGGTCATAGAGCATGGCTCACACTCATATATTACAACCGGAAAAATAATTGTTTTTATATATTTTAATTTTTATCCTCTTTGATAGTAATTTAGACGCGATAAGCCCCTTTACAGAATGATAAAAGGCGCTTCAAGATTGCAACCTCGCTTTAAATTCTTCTCGAATATTATTATCCTTCGCTATTACAGAACCTAAGTATTTATATTTTTCTACATTTTTCAAATTCTATATTTTGTATGTTAAGACTTTGTGTGTTATTATTGTTATCTATTTTATTATTATTAATGATATTTTTTTTAAAATTTTAAATGCAATTTACTTTTATATTTATATCTTCTTTTTTTATGGTGTTCAAAAGAAAAAAAATCATGAAGTTTTCCAATTGTGATTTACAATATTAATTTATTTTTATTTTTCTATATTTACTTATTTATAATATACATAATATTACTTATAAATTACTTATAATATAATAATCTATTTAGCATCTAGTTTTAAAATTAACATTATCATATACAATTTTATCATTAGTAGTATTTTAATTTTTTTTTAACGATAAATATTAAATTTCTGACACTGGTTTATTTGATTATATAATATTCTATGCTATTCTTTTCTGTTTCTGTGGCACCACAGATATTGAAGAGGGTTTAATTAGTAAATTACGATGCTTATTAAGAAGAAATCATAGGACAGTTTTTTTAATGTTGAATCGGTTGCTGGTTACATATGATATGAGGGGGTAGCAAAACCTTCAAGGGATCAAGTTTCATTTCACGAGCAAATACTAGCAACAATTATGTATCGTAGCCGGTAAATTGGGGGATACAGGGGTGGTGGCTAAGTGGACTCGAACCTCCCTTGATTAGAGGAGTGTAATGGTAGGGACGAAATAGACCCAGCTAACTGAGGGAAGCCAATTCCCCCCACATTCAAATGAATCTCATCAAGTTTGAGATAACTGCCACGCAGATTTACTAGTAATTGATAATAATACTTAACTAAAATTGTTTGATTACATTTACCAAGTAACACATGTTCAATATAAATTTCAAAGCTTCTTTATAATATGGAAGTGGACATTGAAAAATAATACGTATATTTTAAATAATGTATAACAATAATAATAATAATAACAGTTTATATAATAAATAAATAATATATCGTCTATTTCTATATTTCTAAAATATTTTTAAGGATTTACGAGTATAATGTAACCCTGAGATTATTTAATAATATTAATAATATTTCTTATTTTTACTTTCCCGCATACTTCGTATAAGGGAAGTATTGGAATCGTCAAAAATTTCGACTTCGAGATTTCGATAGATCTTGACGTTTTAGACCTCCCTGAGTCGGAAAATACCATTTTTCGAATTATGTCTGTGTGTGTGTGTATGTATGTATGTATGTATGTATGTATGTATGTATATAATGTCTGTAAGCAAATTTACTCAAAAACTAATCAAGCTAGGACTTCGAAATTTGGTACACCGATATTATTCACAGTTTGTAGATTTCTATCAAAATTTCGTCAAAATCGGTTAACCGGAAGTGGTACTTTACCTACAATGGTTGCGTTTACCTTTCAAGTAAAGAACCAGTTTGCTTCGAGATATTTGCTTCATATTTTGTATATAGATTTAAAAATATGAAAAAAATTGAGATACCAAATTTCATCATGATCTGACTACCGTAAGTGACATTTTACCTATACAAGTAGCGTTTCCTTTTTACCGACCGACGATAGTAAGGGAGGTATTGTTTTCACACCAAATTTCACCTGTGGATATTTTTAGGTACATATCTCCACGAATCATGCATTTTCTTAAGAGAAAAAAGTATTTTTAGCATGATGTCTGTCCGTCCGTCCGCTGTGTGTCCGTAGAGATGTGTACAGCTTGAACGGCTCAACCGATTTTGATGAAATTTGGTATATTTACTTAATGCATCAGTATGATGAATGGATCAACTTTTGGTGCAAATCCGGAAACCGGAAGTGATAGATTGCCGATCGAAGAGAGGAAGTGAAGGGTTATTTTCATATCAAATTTCACGTGAAGGCATATCTCCACGTGTTATGCACTTTGTATTGGTTTTATCCTCGAGAAAAATCATCTTCATTAGTTTTTTCTTAATTTAAAATTGTGCCCTACACAAAAAATTGAATTATTATTAAATTGTTTTGAGCTCGTATAAAAATAAGTTGACCTGTGGCCAGGTCCGAACCGACCGACGGTTTGAAGTAAATTAATTTCCAGCTACAGAAACAATTTCAAATAATTTTAATATATCTATTAATTTAATAAAAAACAGATATGGATACATAAATAATAAATATAAACATTTTTAATTTTATTTTATTTATGCAAGACCTGGCTGTGACGTCATGAATGGCTGGATGACGTCATATAATTTTAAATCAAGAAAAAACTAATAAATATGATTTTCCTCGAGGATAAAACCAATACAAAGTGCATGATTCGTGGTGATATATAAAAAAATCTCCTTTTGTGTGAAAATAACCCTTCCCTTCCTATCGTCGATCGCTAATACTACCACTTCCGGTTTCCGGAATTGCACCAAAAGTTGATCAATTCATCCCACTGATGCATTAAGTCAATATACCAAATTTCATCAAAATTGGTTGAGCCGTTCAGGCTGTACACATCTATACGGACGGACGGACAGACGGACAGACGGACGGACGGACAGACATCATGCTAAAAATACTTTTTTCTGTTAAGAAAATGCATGATTCGTGGAGATACGTAAAAATCTCCACATGTGAAATTTGGTGTGAAAACAATACCTCCCTTACTATCGTCGGTCGGTAAAATATATTTATTATTTACAAAAAATTATTTAAAATTATTTTTAGTAGTTTGGTAATTATTCATCAATTCTAACAATAATTAAATATTATTATCATTTTATAATATCCAAGCAGCCATCAAATTGCTCCCGGGCCAATAGTTTTCTTCCCTCCCCCCTACCTCCCTTTTGTCCGCCCCTTTATTTTCTAATTTATAGAAATATTTCAGATTTGAGGAAAAATGTAGAAAAATGAATTATTTTGAAACTTTAAGAGCATAGTTTCATAATTTTATTGACCTAATATATCATTATATTAACACAATTATAAAATTGTGAGTTTAGATATAATATAATATTTAATATAATAACGTTTGTACCTAATATAATATAATTATAATATAATATAATAATTTATTAATAATTGAATTTACGTCGAAAAGAGAGAAAATGGATACCCTAATCTATCCCGATAAAAACAATAATTTAATATTTCTCAATTTTCTCATCTAATCTTACTATACTAACAAACGTATAAATATATGTAAACAATATATAGATATTTAAAATACAATGGTTCAACATTGCTTTTGAAATCATTATATATAGTAATATGTATATTTATATTATTATTTTTCTTAATATATATTAATATAAGTATAATTCTTTAAAAAAAAAATAATTTAAAAACATTCTCTCTTGATATTCATTTACAAATAAATCTTTCAATTTATTTATATAATATTTGATTAGAAGAAATTAGAAGAAAATTAATATATATATTATATTTTGAGAATTATTATTAATTTTGTAATCATTAGATTTTAAAAGAGTTCGGGCGGGTTCTCTGATCCAAAGAGGGACATGATAGGAACAGCGTGTCCTTTTTTGGAAAATTTTATCAAAACTATGACTCAATTATAAAACTGCAAAACTATCCATAAATTCGGCTTGGTGTAAAGAGGTAATCTATGAAGACTTTTTACCTCTTTATATATAAATGTATTTTTTGTAGATAAAAATGCAGATGTAAAGGGTGTTTTTTTTCGAGGTATTGAACTTTATGTTGGCATTACTGTTCAAGTTGACGACCGATTTAACAGCTGTCAAGTTTATTTTGGCAATTCCTCATGAATAGACTCACGCCTGAACAACGTTTGCAAATAGTGGAATTTTTTTATTCGAAAATAATGGTTCTGTGCGGAATACGTATCGTGCACTACGTCCATTTTATCGTCGACAAAATCGTCTATCAGAGCAGTTAATTCGATAAACCATGGAACGTTTTCTCAGCACGTTTACTCTTATTGATAACTCGCATCCCCACTCGAGACGCCGTACGGTGCGTACAGAAGAAGCTATTGCTACTGTAGAGCGTAGCATTGAGGAAGACCTAAATGAGTCTATTCGCCATGATTACTAACTTTTTCATTCCTGAATTGAACAACCATGATGTCCAGGAGCTGTGGTTCCAACAAGACGGCGCAACATGTCACACAGCTCGTGCCACAATCGATTTATTGAAAGACCTGTTTGGTGACCGCCTAATTTCACGTTATGGACCTGTGAATTGGCCTCCAAGATCTTGTGATTTAACACCGCTAGACTACTTTCTGTGGGGCTATGTAAAGTCATTGGTCTATGCGGACAAGCCACAAACCCTTGACCATTTGGAAGACAACATTCGCCGTGTTATTGCCGATATACGGCCACAAATGTTGGAAAAAGTTATCGAAAATTGGACGTCCAGTTTGGACTACATCTGAGCCAGCCGTGGTGGTCATATGCCAGAAATCATATATAAAATGTAATGCCACAAGATTATCTTTCGTATAAATAAAATTCATGTCAATCGAATAATCCATCGTTGTTTTATTGCAATTTATAAAGTTCTATACAAACAAACACCTAAAGAAACACCCTTTAGATATTATTTCATTTAGTTATCAGCTGTAGTCACAGTAAATTTTATTTCTTTTTATATATTTAGATTAACAAATTATCTTTTATTATAATTAATTTTATTCATTAGATTATCATTTGAATGAAATATGTTTTCCGTAACTAATTGTCAATTAGAGGTACTAAATAGTTTTTATTTTTAGAATAGTCAGTTAATTATTAATTAAATGAGATTAACATACATATATGGTAGTTGTCTAAACAAATCTATTCAGAATAATATACAGATTAAATTGCTTATTTTCCTTAAATTATTGTTTTATATTGTAATCGGATTAGTAAAATGATCAAACAACTTAAACTTTGCTTGACCCTCCCCGTGGGGGGATGTCTTTGTGTACTTATTGAAAGAGGGAAGTGAGAGGCGGTAAATATCTGAAAAACTTAGGTAATCTCATGATTATTAGAATAATGACTTGTTGCCGAAGTGTTATTAATTTCGCTCTAGCACTCTTTGAGTAGAGATAAGCAACAGCACTCGTCTAATTGGAGGCCTTTGGATTAACGATGTGGCATTTGTCGCCTTGGGGTCTAATTGGCCTGGGATAGAGGGACCAGCCCTCGTTCGGAACCCCATGGGACACTATCTGTTTCCAACAACCCTAACGACTCTCAAACTCTCTCTTTCTCTCATCTCTTACTATTTATTATTGATATCCAAATCATTTTTATAAATATAATTCAAAATAATAGAAATTTATATTTAATTACCAAAAGATATTTAAATAACCTAAGAGGTTTTATAAAGTTTATTAATAATGTTTAAATATTCAAAAAGTTGTAAACAATTAAAATTCTCCTCCTTTGAGAAATTTGATCTAGAATAAATAAATAAATAAATTAATAATACTTTGAGTAAATTAAATTATTAACGATTTATGAAAAATGTATAAGGTGAATCATATCAAATAGGTTTAACCATACAAATTTTGAAATTTCTTAATCATCATATAATTGAATTTCTTACCACAATTCCAAAAATAATCGAATTATCGTTATATTATAAATTTATTTTTCAAAAATCTTTTCAAATATTTAATCACTTCTTTTTTTAATTTTTAAACTCTCATCTCTATATAATAAAAATATTCATATTAAATATCAATAATATGTATACCTATTACACAGATATTATATTTATTAATTCATATTTAAATTTTATATTTACTCATATTCCTTATTTTTAAATTTTATATTAAAAATTAAAAAAAAACATTAACAAATGCATAGTATATCATATATAATCATCTAATTATGATTTATTAAAATCGCTATTAATAAAAAGTCATTTAATATACAAATATAATAATAAATAATTCGAAACGTTTTTGAATATCCACATAATGTTTCAATGGAATGGAACAATTTTAGTAAATTATCGGCTGATTAAATAATGTATGCCTGCCCTCAACCCTATGGCTAACTACATAAATATTTACTAAAAGATCGAATTTGAAAAAAAAAATTCCACAATTGTACATCGGATCAAATTATTTATCAAATGAAATTATAGATTCTATTAAATATGATTATTTTTAGTAATAATTATATTATATATGTATTATATTAGTTATTATTATATCATTCTGAACATATAGGTATTTACAATTTATATGATTAAAATAAATAATATTTATTTTATTAATATATTTATTTATTTGATTAATATTACAAATATAATTTTTCTATATTTTTAAAATTCCTGAAATAATTGACCTGATTTCTATTTCCATATTTTTTTTTATAAACAATTAAAAATATTTATAGAAACAAATTAGAAATTCTCTAAAAAACAAAATAAAAAAAAACAATCTTTAAAAGTAAATCTACTAGGGAAAATGAAAAAAATAGAAATTATTTTTGTACAGAAGAAGTTAACTCATAAGACTTTTAAAATTACTTTATTTCTTTTAATCCAGCTTTGTGGTAAACTATGACCATTCGAGGGCCACATTGCAAAAAAAATAAGTTGACCTGTGGCCAGGCACAGAACCGACCCACGGCTTGAAATAAATAAATTTCCAGCTACAGAAACAATTTCAAATAATTTTAATATATCTAGTAATACAATAAAAAACAGATATGGATATAACATAAGTATATTTAATTTTATTTTATTTATAATATATAATTAGGAGCAAGCTGTGATGACATGAAGGGCTGGGTGACGTCATATAATTTTAAATTAAGAAAAAACTAATGAAGATGATTTTCCCGAGGATAAAACCAATACAAAGTGCATGATTTGTGGAGATATGTAAAAAAATCTCCTCATGTGAAATTTGGTCTGAAAATAACCCTTCCCTTCCTATCGTTGATTGGTAATACTACCACTTCCGGTTTCTGGATTGGCACCAAAAGTTGATCAATTCATCATACTGATGCATTAAGTAAATACAATTCATCAAAATCAGTTGAGCAGTTCAAGCTGTACACATCTATACGGACGGACGGACGGACGGACAGACATGCTAAAAATACTTTTTTATGTTAAGAAAATGCATGATTCGTGAAAACAATACCTCCCTTACTATCGTCGGTCGGTAAAAATATACTGGGCCGCACACAAATACATTTTTTTAGGAACAATATTGGAAAAATTAAAAACGTCGGAATTATTTAAAAGTCTGATCCTAAAATCATTTTACCGACCGACGATAGTAAGGGAGGTATTGTTTCACAGTTTTCACATTTTATTACAAGTTACAAGTTAAAGAATTTAACACCTTTTACTTTTACAAATATTAATAAAACTATGGTCATTGTTATTAAGAAAGATAAAACAATTAATTACTTAGTATCAATATTAATAGTAATAATAATAACATATGCATCCAATATTATGAATAATAAAAAAAAAATATTCTAGTTAAATAAATTGAGAGAAAGAAATTAATTAAATAAAAATAAAATTAATTATTATAATTAAAATTTTTAAAATTTGAATTTAGGGATGTAAAGTAATCTATAAATTTTTATAGACTATAAAGATTAAATTTATAAGGTGATTATTTCAATTTTTAACCCTTGAACCACTGAAAATAATTATGAATAATTTTATGGTTTTTGTCCATTACCTATCTATAATATCTCTTCATACAGCTGTCAATGGTTGTTTGTTTTTTAATTTATTCGTTTAGGGGTGGATAACCGACAGGTGGGTCTTTTCATCCCATACCACTCCACTCGTCGCTTTTGTTCGTTTTGACAAATGTCGCCGCACTGATTCCGCACATAATTGGTTAATTAAAGCACATCGGTTCTTGCTTATCATTTGGAGCTGATTCACGGGGGTTGTTAGATGTGGCCATTATCCATCATATAACCAACCCTTGCATATAGGGGTGCTGGTTGTTATAACAGGACCAGGAGGGGCATAGCAGCGGCATATTGTAACCCTCCAAGGAGTAGAGGACAGAAAATAACCCCTAATTTATTAAATTACACTAAGCTATTATTTTTAACTTTTGTTCCTTTCTTTTGGCTTGGTTGAAAAGACATTGATGACTTATCCGAGAGAAGTTTTTGATTTTCATTAATTGGCCGTAATTGATTTTAAACATCATGGTAATTAGAGATAAATCATTTTAAAAAAGTTCTTCCAATCAATTTATTACTATTTTTTGAATTTGAAATATTCATATTTGGGTGTGAATATGAATTCTTCTGCAAAAAAAAAATAAGCTGGAGTGTCTCCACTCGACTATCTCGCAATTTGAATTGGATTAAATAACATAATATATTATATTTAAATTAAATTTAATTAATTATAAATTATAAATAATAAATATTAAACCAGCGCATGTTTGGCTTTTTGTTGATGGCACCACGTCACGTGTTGGCGCGTGAGATTTGCAGTGTTAAAAAATTAATTCTGGTATTTTCAGCGAATCAATCAAGCTGAAATTCTATATAAAGCAGTTTTATACAATTATTAATCATGTGAAAAATTAACAAACATATATCTTTATTTTTACGGTCACTTTAGAGGAAAAAAAATCAAAAAGTGGTAGGTAATGACCCTCTTCCGAAAGAGCTATATTTCTCAAAAATTGATAGAAAACTGATTCAGGAACCTTTAAAACGTATAAAAACATCAAAATCTCAACATCGAAAATTTTCGTGATCGCAATACTATCTCTTACGAGATAGTAAAAATAATAATTTTTCTTTTCATTTATTATTGATTTCATTGATATATTTAGAATTAATTAAAATTTTTTTTATAATTAATATTGAATGGTCATATCATCGTTGACATACCAGTTAATTTTTATAAAAATTGATTGATTACATATTACATTTTAATTAATTAATAAACAAAACGAAATCAATTTAATATTTTTTTAACATAAATTATTGATTTATTTTTTTATAACAAAAGACTAATACCGTATATTTATTCTTTCACTTTACATGTATTTATAATGAAATCCAAGTGTTAATTAAATTTATAGATACAATAAATAATTTAATTTATAGTTTAACTCAAAAAACAACTCAAATCTCTCGCTCACTTTATACAAACATATATAAGATTTTTTAGACATTTCCTATTATACATAGAATGTTATAATTAATTGAAATTCCAGAAAATATTTTAAAATTAATAATAATGATCAAATTCTATTAGATATGTAATTCTAATTGAAACTTTTCAACAAATGAAATATCTATTAGTAAAAAAAATATTTTTATATCCTATATAATATAGGTTTATAGATATAATTACTAATTAAAATCTCTATTTCTCTTCAAAACTAAAACTAATATCCATATTTATAATAATACTTATATTTAGGGATCTTTAATATAAATATTATTTAAAAGTTATTGTTACATAGAATTGATTAATTAATTATTCTTTTTGGAATATATAGATAAAGATATATATTAAAATAAATGTTAAGTCTGTTGATTGTTATAATTTACATTTTGTTATATCTTTACGTTTCAAGTTCTGAATAATCTAATATCTTTAGAATTTAGAATGTTTGTCTGTTTTTGCATAAAATGTAACGATTGCTTCCAAATGAAATGTCATCCTGCAACATCTCAAATACACAACCAAGATAAGATTTAACTCTCACCATTTATCCTCTTTTTTTGTTATTATAGGTATTTTCATTAAATTTATGTTTTATCACACTCGTTAATCAATTGATAATTTAAAATTTAACAATTTCTATCTCACCCTCCACCTCCATGTTTTTTACTATCTCGCCAGAGATAGTATTGCGATCATGAAAATTTTCGATGTTGAGATTTTGATGTTTTTATACGTTTTTGAACGTTTTTATACGTTCCTGAATCATTTTCACTAAGGTTGAGAAAAATGTCTGTGTGTGTGTGTGTGTATGTGTATGTGTGTGTATGTATATAGACAAGATTACGCAAAAACGGTTTGAGCTAGAATGATGAAATTTGGTACATGGACATTATTCAAAATTCATAGTTTTCTATCAACTTTTGAGAAATGTAGCTCAACCGGAAGAGGGTCATTACCTACAACGTTTTGATTTTTTTTCCTCTAAAGTGACCGTAAAAATAAAAATATATGTTTGATAATTTTTCACATGATTAATAATTGTATAAAACTGCTATATATAGAATTTCAGCTTGATTGAATTGCTGAAAGTACCAGAATTAATTTTTTAACACTGCAAATCTCACGCGCCAACACGTGCCATGGTGCCATCAATAAAAGCCAAACATGCTCTGGTTTAATATTTATTATTTATAATTTATAATTAATTACATTTAATTTAAATATAATATATTATGTTATTTAATCCAATTCAAATTGCGAGATAGTCGAGTGGAGACACTCCAGCTAATTTAAAAATATATTCATTTCCATAATGAACTTAAAAAAAAATATACTATTAAAAATTACATTTTATAAAATGCATTTTATATAACTTTTTACTGATATATTAATTATATTTATAAATTATATAAATTTTTCATTAAAATCTTAAAAGAATTAAATTTAAATATTCTTTTTCGGTTCGATTTAAAATCTATATAAAAACATCATTAATTATAAAAAAAATTAATATTTATGTTTTTCTTTAATTAATATAATATTTATTTGTAATAAATTGCAAGAAAAGCTTTCTGTAAAATGTTCACCTCCGCTCGACCCCGCCCGCCCCTCTCCTGTCTCCTCCGCCTGACCCCACCTGCATGCCTGCCGGCCGATGCGTTGCTGCCTCGAACGCCTTCAGTTCTCATTCCCCTTGCAGTGCAAGACGCTCGCCCTCCTATTCACCGAAATCATCCCTTGAATCATTCACTAATCAAGAATTAATTGAAGATTTATTTATTTTATTAATTAAAACCAAGATTTTATTAGTTTCATTGAAAAATTATATATATATATATAATTATAAATTTTTAATCAAATTCTTTGAAAAGATTTAAAATCAATTATAAGATATAATTTTCTTTAAATATATTTATTAAATATTTTTTTAAATTAAAATCATCTTTAAAATGTTAGAATTATTTTTAAATTTTCTTTAAAAAATTTGTAATAATTATTAAATCTTTCGCTATTTATTTTTAAAATGAATATAAAAAATAAATTTAAAATATTTTATTTATTATTTCTAATCTCATTAATACATCGCTCTTCAATGTGGAAATCAATTTCTTCGTGTTGAATCCATGAATATAACACTGCAACATCAATCAATCAATCAGTTGGTAAATTACCATTCAATTTTAATCAAGTTAATATTTTCACTTACCAACATCTCATTCTCTTTAATAATAATTTTGTTTTACGATTCTCGTATTATTATTTTATTGGAGTTGCTATTAAAAAAAAACAAAACAAATTTTGGTTAAATTAAATGAAAAATTTCTCAAATCGGTTTTATTTAATCTCAATTTATTCCAGTGGCTTTATCACAGACTTTGTTCGATAAAAATGCTTCGAATAATTAAAATATTTTTTTTTTTTAATTTGAAAATAAAACATTTTAAATCTATTATAGATATTTAAATCGATTTATTTATTTTAACATTTGAAATATCATTGCAATTTTCAAAATTTAAATTTTATGAATATATTAAAGAACCACATTGCTTTCAATGTTTCAATATAAAATGATATTCTATTTGTAATCAATATAATAATAAAATTAATATCATATAAAAATAAAGTGGTGGAAAATAGTATAAATAAGCCTTTATCATTGATTGGCATTGATTGTCATTAATTGATTAGAATAACATTATCAAAAAAAAAAAAAATATACAATACTTCTTTAAAGGGCATTTATATACCTATTCATACTTAATAACATTAATAAAAAAAAAACAATTCTCATAAAATTTCTTAAAATAAATAAATAAAAGCAATTTAATAAATTAGAATAGAAATATCCAAATGAAAAATGAATATTATTTTGTCAATTTATTATTATTATAATATAACACTTTTGGAAAGTAAATTAAGGGTATTTCTATTATATGTCAATTACACAGAAGAATATATTCATGAAATTAATAAGATAAATGTAATTTATTTCCACTGTGGCATCCCATAATCTTTTTAATATTTAAGAAAGAAGAGATTTTTAGTTTTGTAGGAAATTTTTTTAATGACTATTAATTGAGTATAATAACTTGTAAGTATTTCTAATAAAATCCACTCAAACACTTATGAATTTATTCATCCATTCATAAAATGGAGTGGCTCTAGGATAATTCTAGAATTTTAGTTTTTTAATGTAATATTACTGAGAGAAAAAATAAAATAATATTTTTTTAAAACTTACAACTCTTCAATCATTATAATGTTATTTATTTTATTTTTATATCTATTATATTTTTCTTTTTCTTAAATGACATAACTAATCTTATTTAATTTCTTTTTTATCCAGTCGAGTGAGATGGAATATCAATACAAGTCTTCGAGTTTAATCTGCGAGTTATATCCAATTTTATTAACTTCGAGGTCAGTATTTATTATTAATTTGATTTTTATTCAATTTATAATTATCTATTTTAAAATTTTATAATCTAATATGTTATTTTTTTATTCCATTTCATGATTCAATCTTCGTTCCTTCTACTGGATTTTGATTCAAATTCTTGATTATCTTCTCCATCTCTGATGATGATGAAATGACATTCATACAGCTCACCAAATGTAAGTATTCATCGTTATTTATTTATTTAGCATGGCACAAATTCAAATAGGAATAAATTTTATTAGTTTCAATTTCTAAATAAAATATTTCAAGTAAAATTTAACATACATAACAGTAATTATATTTGATTTATGATGGATTGATTTTCTTTATTTTGATAATATATTAATTAGAATATTATAGAGAAATATATTCTAGAACTTAGTGAGATTAGGGGATTTCAGATTACATTTCTCAAGAATGAGGATCATTGATAAAGGAAGCAGAAGAGAGAAAGGTAATTAGAATTGCGTTACACTGGGGGGAGGGGGGCTAATCATTGGAATATACTTATATTTTGTTGTTAGATATTTTCAGGAGGTTGCTCCCTACTTCCATCGAAGGATGCTGGTTCTCATCCTACTAATCCATAGATTAGTTTCGAATTATTAAATAGAAAAGTGTGGGTGGATAAAGCAAGTGCCATGCCAATATTATAAGAGAAGGGTTGTATTAATTGCATGCCATGTCTGAATTGTGCCTTTTTAAATTGCTGAGAATGTATTTGAGGTGGATCGAATGAACGAGCATTCGGGAAGGTAATTCAGCACAGTTCCGAAATGGGAATAGCCTGAATAGGAACAAATTGTTGGATACCTTTTGAGCGTAGGATAGATTCGATTAGCATGGGCGATCCACTCCTAATAGTGGAGACCATGCATCTTCTTAGGTAGGCAGGTTTTATTTCAGGTTGCCCCGAATGTGGCGGTTTCATTTCGTAATCCAAAAAATCAAAGGCATTCTCAGCTGATTCAAAAAGGCGTACAGACCAAACGCCTTATTTTTTTAATATTTTTTTTTTAAGGCGAACTTTCTTTTTCATTACTTTTTCCAAATTCCGTAAGGAGAGGCTTGGAAGGGCTAATTTATGGGGATAGGAGGAGGCCCTATTAAATATTCAATTGTTTTTTTATTATATTGTGAATTAAAAAAAAATAATTGAATATCGTGATTATTTTCTTTAATTTTTTGTTTTCTTTATTCAATATATAATTTAATCATTTTTACATTTTAAAGATTTTACTATTTATGTAGAATCATTTATTAATTAGAATTAAAATTGTAAAATTATTGAATTTAAAATGAAAATTCAAACAATATATTATATATATATAAATATTGTATTGTAATTTTATGTATATACCTACTTATAAGTAACCAATGTAACCATGGTAACCATGAATAGACTTTTACCAAAATATTATTAATTAAATTAATTTTGGATAAATTAATTTTGGATTTAACTACACTAAAACCTTCCCTGGGATGCCCACAATCCCTGAAAGTTTCATCGCAATCGGACGGGTAGTTTTTGAGTTTAGGCGAGAAACAGACATTGCCTTTTAAATATATATATATATATATATATATATATATATGTGTGCGTGTGTGTATGTATGTGTGTATATGTATGTATGTAGACAAGATTACGCAAAAACGCTTTAAGCTAGAATCATGAAATTTGGTACATGGGCATTATTCAAAATTCGTAGTTTTCTATCAACTTTTGAGAAATGTAGCTCAACCGTAAGAGGGTCATTACCTACAACGTTTTGATTTTTTTTCTTCTAAAGTGACCGTAAAAATAAAGATATATGTTTGATAATTTTCCACATGATTAAAAATTCTATAAAACTGCTATATATAGAATTTCAGCTTGATTGAATCGGTGAAAGTACCAGAATTAATTTTTTAACACAGCAAATCTCACGCGCCAACACGTGACGTGGTGCCATCAACAAAGAGCCAAACATGCGCTGGTTTAATAAATTTTATTTATTGATTTTAATTTATAATTATTTAAATTTATTATAAACATAATATATTATGTTATTTAATCTAATTCAAATTGCGAGATAGTCGAGTGGAGACACTCCAGCTATAATTTTTTTCTAAAATGTGTTTATTAGCCAGAGAAAAAGATACATATATAATTTTACAATATATAAATATAAATCCCTAAACAAAGTTGGATTAATGATGCTATTAACAGAGAGTTAATACAAGTAAGAAAAAAAAAACATTTAACAAAATGTTATGATCATGTTTATTATTATATATATTTATTAATTATTTTTTATTTTACTTATTCTATTTATATAACTATATTAAAAAAGAGATTATTTACAAAAAAAAAAAAAAATAAAAAAAAATAAAAAAAAATACGTTTCTATTATAAACTGGACAATTTTTTTAATTATATATAAATTTTAGAAAACTGGCTTTTTATGACGCCAGCCTCTCACCCAATGGCCCCTTTGGTATTTGATAAACACTTAAAAAAAACATGATTTAAAATTATAAGATTCAATTATTTAAGTTAAAATGATTTAAATATTATAAATTAAATAAAATAAGATTTTATTACTCTATTCACTTGTAACGTCAATGGATCGACATCCGAACCTTGTTTTCATCAAACAATAATCCCTGCGTATTTTTTGCATAATCTATCTTATCTTTACGAAGTATTTCTTTCTATTATCATAATAAAGCTGAAACCTGACTTTAATATAAGTAAAATTTAGCAAATAAGCAAAGCATTATAATATATAATTATTTATTTCTATTCTTCAAGTAGTGATTATTTGCTTAAGGACCCGAACTTATATGTGATTAAGAAATGTTATTAGAAAAAATAATATGGAGAAATATAATATAAAATATATTGTATTAAGTTCTGATTGAATTAAAAAATAATCAAGATATTAAAATTTCAATTCAAATAATATTCAGATTAAACAAAATAATTGTAAAACTATTCCATAGACCTTTAATAATATACGATACTTTTTGGGTAAAGAGAAATGAGTTCTTTTTCTAGATGCAATAAATGCTGAGTTTCTAAAACATAAATATATAAAATATCAGTACCTACTGTTTTCCGATAACTTTGTTATGTTTATCTCTAAAATACACCTAAAAAATATTTGAATGTATTGGTTCTAATAATTTTTATTATATTATTTGAGAGATTTTTATATAATTTTAATAAAAGATGTAATTAATTGGGAAAAAAATTGAGTGGGAGGTGAAAAGACAGGTGGAGGTGAGAGACCCTCTTCCTGCCCCTGGGAAATGCCGCGTCTCATTACAACAAACCATTCATTCACAAGATTGAAAATTCTTTACAGACTGGTCCATTCAGTCACCTTTTCCCGGGTCTTTTGTGTCCATCACTGCAATCACTATTTTACAATTGAGACCAATCTGTCAACAACATCAAAATTGGCATTTTCTTATCTGGATTGGCAGATGCAGCCAAATAAAATAGGAAAAAAATATGAACACTGTCTCTCAATGTATATGTACTATTTTATTTTTCAATCACTTTTTAAACATTTTCAACTAGTATCAAAAAAAAATTATTTCGCCTATCTATGTATATAATAAAAAAATTTCATTCTAAAATTAATATTATTTGAGTTCACAAAAAGTTATTTACTTATTATATTTGGTATTAAACTTGAATATGAAATCGGCGCGTTTTTTGTTTAGAGATGTATAAATTACAAAATTTATAAACCAATTTAACTTTTTTCTTGATCCTAAAATTAATCATTATACATGTTTTTGCAATTTCAAAGTCTGGATGCATGACCTCACTAAATGCTTGAAATGTGCACTTCGTCACCCGCAATCAGTTCCACCGCTAGAATTTAATTAAATTTAATTAAACTACCTAGGAGGACGGTCCACCTGATCGACCCAGCAAAAGGGCCCGTTCGCCCTCTTTAATTAAGTCCTGGTCAAAGAGGTGGAAGCCTCAATTCTTCTGGTATTTTTTCCCATTGAAGTTATTAAACAACGTGAAGTATTCATTAATTTATATACATATATATACGTATATATAAAAGAAAGATTGGAAAGATAAATAACAAAGAAATATTTTTCAAATATTTAAAATTATTAAACTTAAAAGAAGTATTCAATAAATATATAAAACTATATTTTCTAATAATAATATAATAATAATATATCTTTAATATTTCTCTACATTAATTGTAACAAAGATATTTAAATTTTTAAGACCCTTTGCCCTTTGTTGGTTTGACCGTCGGGTGAAACCATAGCTAACAAAAACATAAACAAAATATAACAAAAAAAAAATTAAATTAAATTAAATTAAATCACTTTATGTTTAAATTATATTTCTTTTATTTAGTTATTATTTAAAGTTAAACTGTGTGTTAAAGCCTCTCCCTGATTTAGATTTAATTATTTTAATTCAATTAATTAATCAATTTATTTTTATATAATTTTTATAAGTTTTTCTTTTAATATATATATTATATATTATATATTTATATGCAAACATGTGGTGACATTGTTTTGTAGCTAAGTTGACTATGCAAAAAAGGGTCATGTGATTCCGTGCAACAAATCACCTCGCCACATGCTCGATTTTGGCCTATAGCGCCAAGGGCTAGCTACCTTGGCTTCGAGAGCTAGCCACCCCACTTGCTTTTTAGATTTCTTCTTGTGAATTTGCCTTTTAGACTTGTTGTGGACCACGTGCATTGTAAATTTTGTTTGAGGCATTAATATTATATTTTGTAACCTGTTTTGTTTAGCTGAGCACTAGCTAGCATTTATTCCTCATTATTTTTATATCTAATTTGTTAATTTAAAGGATTATCTCCTTTCTAAATTTTTGTATTAATTTTATTTTATATAAATCTCTTCTATCATATTGCATTAAATTTATAACGTGGTTAGAAACATCTTTTCTATTATTTGTACAAGTGAACCTAACCTTTTGTGTTTTATAGATCCATACCTATTAGGATTGGATATTTGCAATTATTCAAATTGATTGCTTCCTTTCTTTTTGATCGTGGTTTTGCATTTATTCAATATTTTATTTTGATTTCTGAATATCCCTAAGAATATGGCGACAGTTTTCGAGGACTGTACGGTAGTTTCAATTGGAAAACAGATCAAAAAGTACAGGTTGACTTTTAATTTATTTATTATATATTTTTTTTAGTTTTTATTCATTTGTAAAATGTCCAACATTCCATCTTCAGTTTTATTTCTATATGCACATGCAGATGAGGTTGTAGATGTTTGGACATTATTAAATCTTAATTTAGGAGACATTAAAAGTCTCGTGGAGTCAATCGATGATTTACCAGACTCGAACTACTCAAGGCTGGTAAACAAAATTGAAAAAACGTTGAACGAAATAGAAACGTTTCGTTTAAACATATTTAAATCGAAACTAAATAATGAACAAGTCCAACTTATATTGAAATTAATTAAAGCTGAATTGTTCTTTTTAAATTCAATGGCGGGACCAGCAAAGAATCTTATCAACCATTTACTGACTTCCGACGAGAATTTTACCATCGCGTTCGATATGTTGGAAGCTAAGTATTACAATTATCGCAAGATTGTTTTCAATCTTGTCGATAAATTTTTAAATTTAAAACCTATTAAAAAAAACTCCTAGTGCTGAATCTAACAGTGGATTAGTTTCCACGGTAAGAGAAACGATTTTGCAATTAAATAATTTAAAAATAGATACCGAGGCTTGGAACCATTTCCTTGTGAGATTGGTTACCTCAAAATTGGATGAGCATACTCATCAAAAGTGGATTTTTTTCCCTTAACAAGGATGAAATTCCAAAGTTGAATCAAGTTTTAGAATTTTTAGATAAATTAGCTGACTCTTTCTATGAAACACATGCTAATAAATCTTCAATTAATTATAATAATAATTATAACAATAATTCATTTCATAAAAGAACAGAGTTTATAATATTAAAACCTCTGAAAACAAAAATAAAAATAATTATATAAAATGCACCATGTGCAGAGGTTCACATTATTTACAGGGCTGCAAAAATTTCTTGAAATTATGTTTATGATAAAATTAAATTTGTAAAGGAGAACGAATTGTGTTCTTTCTGCTTTTCAAAAAACACGCTGCCAAGCAATGTAAATGGAGTAATTGCAAAAAATGTAATAATCCACATAATTTTCTTTTATACATCTACGGGGATCTTCTAGATCGCCTAATAAGAGTACAAAGCATGATGTCTCAGTGAGTAGCTCCAGGCCTCCCTCTTTAAAAGAAAGTCTGCCTCTTCAAATTCCCGTGTTTATTTTTGTCATGGAAAAAATACGACTTCTTTACTGGGCAAAGCAACAGTTATTCTAACTGATAATGCAGGTAAAACTTGTAAAGAAAGCCTTAATGATATGGGCTCTGAAATTTTCCTTATCTCTAACTCCTTAGTGGATAAATGTAATTATATAAGCAATCCTCCAAAATAAATCTTACTGACATTAAAGACCAGCCATTAGGCAAAAGCAATTCTTTTGTAAAAATTAATATTTCTTCTCCAATTGATAATTCGTTTCATTTAAAGAGCACCTTCCATGTAGTTGATAATTTAAATTTAAAATTGCCATTATTGCCATTGAAACGTAATCAATTTAATTTCGCGAGACATTTACCTTTATCTGACCCCAGTTTCTTCTCTCCTAGTCCATTTGATATAATAATAGGAGTTAAATTATTTACTAAAATTATCAAACCTGAAATTATTAAAAATAAAGATAGCTCTATTATAGCTCAATCTACCGAGTTAGGGTTTGTTATGTTTGGTCAGAGGCTATTCCCCTTAATGTCAAATGTTTCAACATTAATAAAAAAAGTGAAAATAAAAATGAAATAAGGGATGTGTTTAATATCAGAGCACAAATTTACAAAAATTACACGAGTTAGAATTTGTTCAATTCCTTGCTTTTCCAGTGGAAGTTGTATTAAAATTCTCTACCTCTCACTCCTCAAACCTCTGATCCTTAATCCATTGATTTCATTTCTCCCGGTCATTTTTTTCACCGGACAAGCACTGACACATCTACTTTTTATTAACTAAAAATTAAAATTGTAATCTTAATTCTAAAGTTGTTGATTAATGCAAATCTAAATTTTCATTAATATTATCATCTAATTTTTGAATAACGAGTGCTAACTTGCACAGATCTTTTAATAACAACTGTTTTGTCGAAAATTATGTCGTGCTTATGTTAAAGATGCTATAAAAAAATAAATAGATGGATTAGGATTAGAATGACTAGGTATTATAATAATTATAGGGTCAAAAAGTTCGCGGAATTGGTTATTAAAAATTTATTAAAAATATTTATAACATTCTTACATTATTTACCTTCAAAATACTCTCCTCCTGCATCTACGCATTTATTCCACCGTTCATATAATTATTGGAAACACTCTTGAAAGCCGTTTTTTGAAAGTTCCTTCAGCCGCTCCGTCGCATTTTCAATCACCTCTGACCGACTCTGACTCTGTGCGACCGTCGCGAAAACGCTTATGCCACTCGTAAACTGCTGTTTTCTTCATCGCAGAATTTCCGTATGCTTTTTTTAGCATCTCAAGAGTCTCCGAGGGTGATTTCTCCAGCAACACACAGAATTTAATATTGCCACGCTGCTCTAATGACGAAATTGAACAATCCGACGAAAGAAAGAAACTACTGTTTCCGCATGGAACCTGAATTCAAATAAATTTGAATTCCCGCCCTCTGACTAAGTTAAAATAGTAATTAATTTAATATTTATAAATATTAGTGTTAATTAATTATATAATGTAGTTTAATATTTTTAAGTTAATTTAATTTATAGTTTTAAATATTTAATTGTTATTGTCATAAATTCATGAGGTTGACCACCCCCCTCCCTTACTATCTACATATAAAAAGACAGGCCGAGCTCTCCGGAGCCCCGCTGCTGTTGTCCCTGTCGCCCGAGTGCTATTGCCTTTGTCTATCGCTGCGGCCTGTTGTTTTTATCTGCTCGTCCACTGCTTACTGGGGCTTTTTGGCCCACCGACGCCTTATTCGACCCGTTCGAATTTACAACTCGAACGCGGTGCTTTTGGGGTCGTCGACGAGGCTACAGATTGCAGCCGCCGGTCCTGTGCTCCAGAGTTTGTTCCGAGGGGGCAAACCCAGTGATTCCTGAGGGGATCATCTCTACCTTTGGATCCGTGCTGGTCCATTCATCCCGTTGGAAACTCGAGGAGGGTCCAAAGCCAATTGATCGTTGGATCAATTGCGAAACCAGCAGAGAAGACATCCAGGCAGCGAACGGCAGCGTAAACCCCCATTTAATTCAATTCCCGGTGGTCAGATAAGTGCACTTATGAACACTTTGAACTATATTAATTTTAGATTGAAAATTTAGATTTAAGTTGATATATAAAAATATTTAGGTGACCCTAAATATAATTAATCCGTTTTTAATTGAACCTAATTTTAATTTAATTAAATATTGAAAAAGTTGATTATAGTGTTTATTTAGCGAGCTTTTTTCAATCCCAAATTCTTAATATATTAAACATAGACCTTTGATACAGTCCATTTAAATTTCCAGGTGCGATAGAAGTGAAGAGGTTGCTATCGTAATTTTATTAATTCCTCTTTTTAGCCTTCGAGCAAAATTAATATATATTAAGGATTCATCCCCTTCCATTTCCTCCCACTTTCGATTTTCAGGAACAATAGCTTTCTATTATTTTTTAGGTCTTACAAGCCTCTATAGTCGATGTATCAAGCGGATACATCATTAATTTTTTGGTCCTTCTTTAGCCGGATAAAATTGAAGATTTTATCTGGTTTTAATTTAATATAAATAATTTTATATTAGTTTAAAAAGAAAGCATTTGTTCTTGAAATAGAATTGCCATAAACATTATATTCAGTTGGAATATTTTGTTACCTGACCCTTGCAATAGCAAATTTCCTTTCCATTCATTTTCTTTGTCCTTTGTTTGAAAAAAGGTCGCTAAAGTTTTAAAAGGTTCGTTTAAAATTAATATTTTAAAGGATCTTTTAATAGTTATATAAATAATTTTAGTCTCTCAGGGAGATTAATTAAAATTAAATAAAAATTTTAAAATGTCGAGGGCATTTAAATTATTAAACAGAAAATTAAATATATGTGCAGGTTCTGTGCACACCATCGCTTCCGCCTTGGGGGATATAGGTAAGGCCGACTCGGATGTTTTAGAAGTTCGGTTGGTTCAGTTGGAATCTTCCAATGTAAGCATCAACGAGGTGAACTCAGATGTTCTCTCAGATGCTTCATTGGGAGATGAAGAAACAACTGAAATGATTAATCGGATTCTGGACATGTCGAGTGGCCTGTTATTAAAAATTAGGCAGATTAAAAACGAGCTAGAGGCTCGTAGGCAGACTTGCGATAGGCCTAAAATTACGGCAAAGCCAAGTCTGCCTCAATTAGATATTCCCAAATTCTCTGGAAAAATTGAGAATTGGGAAAGTTTCAAAAATAGTTTTTCTTCGATTGTAGGAGATCGAGATGATTTATCCTCTCTCGAGAAATTAAATTTTTTAAAAGGAGCCTTGCAAGGGGAGGCTTTAGAATGCGTGGGCATGTATCCAATGAAGGGTGAGAATTATAAAATTATATGGGACACCCTCAAGAAAAGATACAATAGGGAATCGGAAATCGTGTACCGGTTTATTGGGCAGATTATGGATATCCCTAAAGCCACTTCACATTCGGCGAATAGTTTGTTCAAAGTATTTTCAACGTTTCAGAACGTTTTAAACAATCTTGATGCGTTGAAAATACAAATAGATGACTGTGACCCTCTTTGGACTTTCTCTCTTCTAGAGAAAGTTGATTACGAAACAAAGCGGGCATGGTATTATGAAATAAATAACTTCGAACTCCCCAGCCTAAAAAAGATATTGGCCTTTTTAGAAAGGAGGTATAATTCTTGTCTAGGAGCTCAGCCAGGCCTGAGCATTGAAAAGGGCAATAAAACAATAGATCAGGGAAGGGAAAAACCAAATTTTAATAAAGCAGGCATTTTTCATACAATGGGCGGGCCCCCATTCGACTGCAGCATATGTGGAAAAAAACACTCCTTAAAAGAGTGTCATAAATTTAAAAAATTATCACTTGGAGAGCGCAAGGGAAAAATTAGGGAATTGAAGCGATGCTTCAATTGTCTAGGATTAAAACATTCTGCGGCAGACTGTTTTAAACCTCCTTGCGCTCATTGTAATAAAAAATTGAATAAATTGCTACATATAGATGTAGAAAGTAATCAATTGGAGGATAAACCAATTAATTCGAATGTAGATGCATTACAAACGCATATAATGCAGTCGAATGCGGAGTGTAACAATAATTTATTTAATCCATCACTATTGGCAACTGCGCAGGTACAGATAATAGACACCGAGGGAAAATTGATAAAGGCTAGGTGTCTATTAGATAGTGGGGCACAGGTAAGCTGTGTTTCGCTTTCAATGGCGAAACGACTCGGTCATAAAATTGAAAAGACCTCTACAAGTCTATTCAATTTGAGTGGCCGGTCAATGAGAGTAAAAGGGAAGGTTCAGCTCAACTTTTGCCCTCATTTCTGTACATCGCAAAATTATAAAATAGCTCCTCTTGTTTTGGAAAAATTAACAAGTGAACAGCCAATACAACAGGTAAGGATCCCCCCTTTCACACTGCCGGCAGGTAATAAATTAGCCGACCCAGAATTTAACATACCTGCAGGCATTGATATAATTCTCGGAGCAGAAATATATCCCCTTCTAATGAAATCGAAAACGAAAGTATTTAGAAGGGATTTACCAAAAGCGCAAGACACCCACCTGGGGTGGGTTCTAATGGGCCCTTGTAAATATATTAATTCATATCAACAAGGGTCCAATGGGGAAAGGGTAGGGGAAAATAGGCGTGATCCTGGGCAAAATTATTCAACCAATCGGCAATCTCGTAAAAAGTGGTTTCGGGAGAACCCTAGTGATTTGCGTAATAGATTGGTATTGATACCCGATTCCGGCGTGTCCCCCTTGCAATGGAAACTGGGGAAAATCATTAAAACCTTTCGAGGAAAGGACAATTTGGTACAGGGGGTTAAAATAAAGACCGAGAGGGGAGAATATAACCTTTCGATCAACAAAATTACTTTGCTACCCGATAGCGTAAATTTAAATAGATTTTGACAGTCCGTCAAGGGGGGGAGTGATGTTTCCGCATGGAACCTGAATTCAAATAAATTTGAATTCCCGCCCTCTGACTAAGTTTAAATAGTAATTAATTTAATATTTATAAATATTAGTGTTAATTAATTATATAATGTAGTTTAATATTTTTAAGTTAATTTAATTTATAGTTTTAAATATTTAATTGTTATTGTCATAAATTCATGAGGTTGACCACCCCCCTCCCTTACTATCTACATATAAAAAGACAGGCCGAGCTCTCCGGAGCCCCGCTGCTGTTGTCCCTGTCGCCCGAGTGCTATTGCCTTTGTCTATCGCTGCGGCCTGTTGTTTTTATCTGCTCGTCCACTGCTTACTGGGGCTTTTTGGCCCACCGACGCCTTATTCGACCCGTTCGAATTTACAACTCGAACGCGGTGCTTTTGGGGTCGTCGACGAGGCTACAGATTGCAGCCGCCGGTCCTGTGCTCCAGAGTTTGTTCCGAGGGGGCAAACCCAGTGATTCCTGAGGGGATCATCTCTACCTTTGGATCCGTGCTGGTCCATTCATCCCGTTGGAAACTCGAGGAGGGTCCAAAGCCAATTGATCGTTGGATCAATTGCGAAACCAGCAGAGAAGACATCCAGGCAGCGAACGGCAGCGTAAACCCCCATTTAATTCAATTCCCGGTGGTCAGATAAGTGCACTTATGAACACTTTGAACTATATTAATTTTAGATTGAAAATTTAGATTTAAGTTGATATATAAAAATATTTAGGTGACCCTAAATATAATTAATCCGTTTTTAATTGAACCTAATTTTAATTTAATTAAATATTGAAAAAGTTGATTATAGTGTTTATTTAGCGAGCTTTTTTCAATCCCAAATTCTTAATATATTAAACATAGACCTTTGATACAGTCCATTTAAATTTCCAGGTGCGATAGAAGTGAAGAGGTTGCTATCGTAATTTTATTAATTCCTCTTTTTAGCCTTCGAGCAAAATTAATATATATTAAGGATTCATCCCCTTCCATTTCCTCCCACTTTCGATTTTCAGGAACAATAGCTTTCTATTATTTTTTAGGTCTTACAAGCCTCTATAGTCGATGTATCAAGCGGATACAACTACGATCTACAATATTAAACACCGAACGCACGGAACCAACTACAACTGCATGCTAACCTCAAAAGCACATTCACTAACAGTTATGCCAACCTCACAAACAAAAATTTCCCTTTCAGCTAAGAAATACTTGACTATAAGCGACCATTCCGCGAACTTTTTGACCCTACCTCGTATGAAGAATTTATTTGCCCCAAAGGAGGGAGAAAAACCTCTGCTGATGACTGAGATAAAAAAAAACTCCCTGAAGATGTTACAATTGATATAAGATTACAAAGATATAGGAAGGAATGTTTATGCATAGGGAATAACGTTTCTTAATAAAAATATAATCTGAATGGATTGAGTTATAATCAAAATACTGATTATATGAATGAATTAGCATGATATATGTATAAATGAGTATGAATGAATATGTAAATATAGAGAAAGGGTTTTATGATTAAGATATTGATTATATGAATGAATCGATATGATATATGTATTTATAAGTATGAATAAATATGTAATTATAGAGAAAGAGCTTCATGGCGAAAGCATCAGGCCAATTGCAGCCATAGAAATATTAATTGCATGAATGAATTAATATAATATGTATATTTATAAATTAGCGTCTCATGGTGAGAGCGCTATGGGGGTGAATTTGCCGCCCTGGAATGAATTGAATTGTATGATATTGAATCATTGATCATGAGATGAAATCTAATAACGATCGATCAATCGTTATTAATATAGTTAAATAAATACCTTTCCAAGTGTGTAATTTAATATTGTAATAATTTACGATTATATGATTCTGGTGGACACAATGCAATGCAATGACGAAGATTGAATTACGAATTAAAGCTGTTGTGTTGAAAAACTAGTGGTTATCTCTCTCGAAGTTTGTAGAAGAAGAAAGCTGTATTCAAAAATATCAGCTCGGCTCTGCATGGGGACCACCGTGCTTTTTACTATCTCGCCAGAGATAGTATTGCGATCACGAAAATTTTCGATGTTGAGATTTTGATGTTTTTATACGTTTTGAAGGTTCCTGAATCATTTTCACTAAGGTTGAGAAAAATGTCTGTGTGTGTGTGTGTGTGTGTGTGTGTATGTGTGTGTGTATGTATGTAGGCAAGATTACGCAAAAACGGTTTGAGCTAGAATGATGAAATTTGGTACATGGACATTATTCAAAATTCATAGTTTTCTATCAACTTTTGAGAAATGTAGGTCAACCGGAAGAGGGTCATTTTCTACAACGTTTTGATTTTTTTTCCTCTAAAGTGACCGTAAAAATAAAAATATATGTTTGATAATTTTTCACATGATTAATAATTGTATAAAACTGCTATATATGTGTGTGTGTATGTATGTAGGCAAGATTACGCAAAAACGGTTTGAGCTAGAATGATGAAATTTGGTACATGGACATTATTCAAAATTCATAGTTTTCTATCAACTTTTGAGAAATGTAGCTCAACCGGAAGAGGGTCATTACCTACAACGTTTTGATTTTTTTTCCTCTAAAGTGACCGTAAAAATAAAGATATATGTTTGATAATTTTTCACATGATTAATAATTGTATAAAACTGCTATATATAGAATTTCAGCTTGATTGAATCGCTGAAAGTACCAGAATTAATTTTTTAACACTGCAAATCTCACGCACCAATACGTGCCATGGTGCCATCAATAAAAAGCCAAACATGCGCTGGTTTAATATTTATTATTTATAATTTATAATTGATTAAATTTAATTTAAATATAATATATTATGTTATTTAATCCAATTCAAATTGCGAGATAGTCGAGTGGAGACACTCCAGCTTATTTACATAGATGCCACTTGTAAAAAAATATGGCGACTCTCTGTTATGCTATTGACAGAGATCAAAAAAGAATTAATTTTAAAAGTTATTATTATTTTTAGTCAAGTTTGTAACAAATGAGTATATTACAAAGTTGTTAGTAAATAATATGTGACACTTAAACTTATGAATGAGGAAGGTATGACAGATAGTCTTAAATCTTTAACAATAATATTTATTATTTTGAATTATAAATACTTTTAATTTCAATTTAATTAAGCACTAATGAGTGCACAATATTTTTGGTTAACCTGTCTTTAGCTAACACAATTATTCGACGTTTTCCCTACACGTGAACATGCAACATATAATTGCCCATGAGAAAAACATGAGTTTTGCAAATCTAAATCACAAATTGACATTGTTTGACCTTGAGATTTATTTATAAACATACCAAAAGCTAAACCAATTGGATACTGTAGCCTTCTGAAGGGTATACACCCAAGCCTCGCTATACGGCCGCTCTTTATACGGCCTTTCGCTATAACGGCCCTCTTTAATTAAGGTACGTTTTCGATATACGGCCTAAAATGTTTTGCTATAACGGCTTTTTTTTCTATGTCGATATATTGCGCAAGCGCAATCTTTATTTCTTTGTGTTTCAAACCACCAGCGCAAATTGATGGTGACAGTGATCTGTAGGTTTTAGTTGTTTCATTTTTATTTAAAAATTATGTAATGTTTTTGTAGTTTTTTATTTTATGTAAAATTTATGTTCTTGTTAAATATGTTTATAATTTAAACAAAATAAAAAAATAAAATGCATTTTGAATGATAAACCATATTATTTGGAACCGATCCCATTGAATTTGTATGAATACGTATTAGAATAATTGATTCGTTATACGGCTTTTCGCTTTACGGCCAAGTTTCGCTGAACGTATCTAGGCCGTAAAGCGAGGTTTGGGTGTAGTAGAATCTGACTATATCATTTGAGTATGTGGCAACAGGACCACTTTTCCTTTAAAATGGTTGCTTCAAGAATATTTCCGGTGCTCTTCTTGATGACCAAACGCGTATCGTTGCATATTATATTTTAACTCAATTAAACATGTTTTATTAATAGTATACATTCGTTATATTGTATTTTGAAAACAGCAACCCATGGGAAATATTTCTTATTTCTTATTTCTTATAGTAAGCATTTGCCTTTCACAGCTGAAATCACAAACGAAAATATTAAATAATGTATAAACTTTTATAAATATACATATATTTATTTTAATTATTTTAAACAGAAAAGCTGATTAATTTTTTTTTAAATTTTATAAGTTGGATTCAATCTTATTTATAATTCATCTTTTATCTTCTTTCATTTAATAAAAATAAGTAGATTATTCTCCCCCCAAGCCGACTGGTCCTCGTGGGGGATAAAGACAACAACCTTCTAACAACACAGGGCAACAATTGTGAAAACAGTAAAATAAAATAAAAAATATATGTTGAAGCCCTAAAAGGTTGTGGGAGGCCTTTGCCAATTGGCAAACGGACTTACAGAAAATATTATATATATATATATGTCTAAATAAATTTTTTGTTTACTATTAATTAAGATTTTTTTACATTATTTCATGTTTATTAATTTTTAAAAAAAAAAATCAAATTCAAAATTATAATGAAAAAACTTGTTTAATTACTATGAATATATTATAAAATTTATATTTTTCACATAATGTGATAAAAAAAATACTTATTAAAATGTAAGAAGCACCAAACCCCAACTCTGATTTTAATAAAAATTTGCAAAAACCTTTCCGGGGATATACCTAATAATTTCTCAAATTTTCACGGTGATTGGATATATGGTATTTGAATCCATAATAGACAGACAGACACACACACATTCAATTTTATTTATATTGATAAGAATCACTTAAGTAGGAAAATAATATTACAAAGATCGATTTTAATATAAAAATTAGCTGGAGTGTCTCCACTCGACTATCTCGCAATTTGAATTGGATTAAATAACATAATATATTATATTTAAATTAAATTTAATTAATTATAAATTATAAATAATAAATATTAAACCAGCGCATGTTTGGCTTTTTATTGATGGCACTATGGCACGTGTTGGCGCGTGAGATTTGCAGTGTTAAAAAATTAATTCTGGTACTTTCAGCAATTCAATCAAGCTGAAATTCTATATATAGCAGTTTTATACAATTATTAATCATGTGAAAAATTATCAAACATATATTTTTATTTTTACGGTCACTTTAGAGGAAAAAAAATCAAAACGTTGTAGGTAATGACCCTCTTCCGGTTGAGCTACATTTCTCAAAAGTTGATAGAAAACTATGAATTTTGAATAATGTCCATGTACCAAATTTCATCATTCTAGCTCAAACCGTTTTTGCGTAATCTTGTCTACACACATACACACTCACACACACACACACACATACACACACACACAGACATTTTTCTCAACCTTAGTGAAAATGATTCAGGAACCTTCAAAACGTATAAAAACATCAAAATCTCAACATCGAAAATTTTCATCATCGCAATACTATCTCTGGCGAGATAGTAACAAATATGTATATAGGTAAAAAATATCATACTAAAAGGATTATTAGTATTAATATTAATAAAAATTAATTAACAATATCAATGTGTCCATGATAAAAATTGAAACTAACTGAATTAATTAAAACTAAAATAATGATTGCATATACATTAAATGTTTTTTATACTTGCAAATCTTTTCATAATTATTCTATAAATACCAATACTTACTAAAATTTTTATATTTTTCGAATATTTTCTCTCGATAAGATCCTTTAACTGGAAAGATATTATCGTTAAAAGACTAATTCCCTTGTATATATTATTATTAATTAAAAAAAAAAATTTGAATTGAAAATTTAATTTTAGGTTTAAATCGTACACATTTTTTTTATTTATTTTACATCGACATAGAATTCCATTCTTTTAATAAATTAATTAAAGGGTTAGTGTATAAAATAAAATTGTGTTGCGCTGGCTTTGTTATAAATGAGATCATATTATTCAGCGTAGTATTTTAAGAAATAATTTTTTTTTTAAGAGAGGGAAGTATACACCCCTAGTGTAATTGGAGAATAGAAGGGATGATTTTCTCGGACTTTTTTAACTGTTCATAAATTATATCTCATCAGAGAGAGCAAGAGAGAGAAAGCGGGTGTCCGTCTGTTTGTAGGTTCTACCTTTCAATTCTCGTGTGACTTTTTGATTTGTGCGAGTTTTATTTTTCATTTTTGTTTTTTTTTTTTGTATTTGTGTACAATAATAACCTAGATATATAAAATAACACCGTTACAGTCGATTAAATCGACATCTCATTAGTGTTCAGAAAAATTTGTCGCGGTACATATTTTTGATGAGGTGTCGTTAATGAATCTGGAGCTCATTTTCGCGAGCACATTAGTGCTGTCGAATGGAAAGAAGAAGGGTGCTCAAATGCTCGTAAATTTTCAACGACCGATGTCAAATGAGCCCTGACACGCATAGTCTAAAAAAACTTGTTCGTGGATTTTTCTTGAGGGTCATTAGTCAATTGGTGGCCATCTCATTTAAAAAAACCCTCCAAACGATGTCTGTAGGCATATTCTTATTTAGAAACATCTTGTTTTAGATAATTAAAATTTATAAATTAATATATACATATATACAAAATATAATGGCATTATAATAATAATTATATTTTTCATAGTAAAAGACTAAATATTTTATAACTTAAAAATTAAATTAAATTTATTTATTTATTTAAGCCTGTTTATGATACAATTTTTTTTTATTTACATATAATAAAAATAAAATTAGCTGGAGTGTCTCCACTCGACTATCTCGCAATTTGAATTGGATTAAATAACATAATATATTATATTTAAATTAAAAATTCAATTAATTATAAATTATAAATTAAAATCAATAAATAATATTTATTAAACCAGCGCATGTTTGGCTCTTTGTTGATGGCACCACCTCACGTGTTGGCGCGTGAAATTTGCAGTGTTAAAAATTAATTCTGATACTTTCATCGATTCAATCAAGCTGAAATTCTATATACTCGTATAGAAGTTTTATACAATTTTTAATCATGTGAAAAATTATCAATCATATATCTTTATTTTTACGGTCACTTTAGAGGAAAAAAAATCAAAACGTTGTAGGTAATGACCCTCTTACGGTTGAGCTACATTTCTCAAAAGTTGATAGAAAACTACGAATTTTGAATAATGCCCGTGTATCAAATTTCATTATTCTAGCTCAAACAGTTTTTGCGTAATCTTGCCTACATACATACACATACAGACAGACATTTTTCTCAACCTTAGTGAAAATGATTCAGGAACCTTCAAAACGTATAAAAACATCAAAATCTCAACATCGAAAATTTTCGTGATCGCAATACTATCTCTAGCGAGATAGTAAAAATTAGTTATTTATCAGTCATTTATTGGGCATAGGTCTCTCCCATTTCTTTGGAAATTTCTCTTCTTGTGGCAGTTCTTCCTCACTCTTTTCCCGTTAACTTCTTAATATCGTCGTACCATCTCTTGTGTTGTCTTCCATGTTTTCTTTTTCTCTCGATTGTCCACCATTCCGTCACTACCTTCGTCCATCTTTTGCCCATTTCCATCTTAATTTTCTTATTTCTCTTGTTATCTTTTGTAATTATGTTTTTTTGTAAATATATATTCAGTCTTAATTCTTACTTGGTGATGTTAGGAGCATCCTAAATAAAATTGATATCTTGTTTTATTTATTAAAAATTAAACTATTAAATTAAAAAAATTAAAAAAATAATTATTAAATTACCTGCAGATACTAGTAAATAATGGTGGGTACTAGTGTGGTCAATGGTAAAATGGTGAACTATTAAATTCGAGTATATAAGTTCACACTTCTCAAAAATTAAAATTCACTAATTAATATTTAATGTGATAAATGTTCAATTAAAAATGTAAAATGAATAAATAAAAACAAAAACTTTAATATATTTTTACAAGACAACCTCTTATTTTTGGACATTCGATGCAAGAACAACGCCTATCAAGCCAAATCAGGGTGTTGTTTGATCAGTAACAACAGGCCCTCTCACGCTTGATCTTGACTTTCTTAATCAGAGCGGTCTCTGACTTCTTATTTCAAGTAGCTCTCCAATTTTGATCGCGTTTTCTTATAATCCAAATAGACATAAATTCTCTTGCCAGTTTCGTTTCTTGAACCCCGGACTATGAGAATGAAAGGCAAGCGTGTTTTCCCCCAGACTGCTTGTCGCTTTAATTAAAACCACTGAAAAGTTAAATTAATATTTTTGTTAATTATTTTAAATAAATGGATAAATTTAATTATATTAAACATAAATGCTTATTATAAATTACCTCGAAATATAAATAATTAATTTATTAAAATATTTGTATTCATGTGATTAACATTTAATATCATTGTTTGTAAGTATTTATTTAATATTCTTTGACTTACTTTTTATATGTACAGGGTGGGGCAGAAAATCCTATCAGATTTCAAAACGTTATAAAATTAAAACCACTCAGCTTGTCAAAAAATTTCTTTTATTAACATATCACAAATTTTATGCCATTATTAAATTTAAGTTTTGAAAAGTACATCCCTCAAATGTCGTCCTTGGGAGCGGATACACTGATTTAGGCGCTCGCGGTAGCTTTCCATGACTTTCACCGTCCGTTGATTAATCATATCATTCTAATTCCATTATTCTGTTCAAATTCTCGGATTAATCCAAGAGGTTTATATAATTAACTTTCAGAAATGGTCGATGTCTCCCAAAATTTGATTAACTATCCAGTTTCTTAAAATACAAAAATAATATAAAATATAAACCAATAAAAAAAAACTATCCTTTTTTAAAAAGGTGTCAGAATTCTCACTTGGAATATGTTGCTCATTAAAACCTCGTATAGATTTGACAAATGCTTTGTTATCATTAAAGGCGAGAGGCAGCTTGGAGGTCGCTGTTCGACCCCGGACAGATGCCTTAGGTCAAAAGGTGCGGCCAATAAATCGTCAGTGCTGTCACTTGACTTGCTCGGATTACCTACCAAACCACAGCCCCAGTCCGTCTTCAAGGGTTGAACGCCACTTGGCTTAACCCCTCTAAACAGAAAAAATCCCTTTCTCTCTCTCTCTTTCTCTTTCTCTCTTATTAAGATGTTATTATTTCGTCCATTAACCAAAATTTTCCTTATATTTATTTATAAATTTATGATAATGCATATATAAAAAATTTTCTACTTCCAAGTTGTGGTTCCTCAAATAACGTACAATTTACTCTATAAAATTGTCGGTCATCAGTTTACCATTTGCTATTTTATATAGCAACTAATATTTTTGAATAAGTGGTCTTCTTAAATTCTGTCCATTCTGTTTTTATATACATTCATTTTTTTCATGCCCCTTCTCTTCTTACATTATTATCAATATTAGATTATTGTGGCTATCTGAATCCAAAAGTTAAATTAAATTAAATTAAACTTTTCTTTCTAAAAACTAAACTTAACTCTTACTGCCACTTCTATTCCATTCCGCCCATTCCCTTATAATTACTGACTGAACAAGATACCCTAACATACATATATGCTACGTTAAAATAAGAATAGGTTTATTTAATCTGAAAATTGACTATGTAATGAAAATCCTTCAAAACATTAAATTATTAGATAACATTTTAAGTAAACTAGATCTGTTTAATATTTTATAATATTTATATATAAATTTAATCGTAGGAATATTAATAAAATATTTTAAATTATATAAAAATATATATTATTTTAAAATATTAATTTTAAAATATTAAACCATTTTAGCATGGATATTTTTTAAATATGTAGTTATTTGATTGAAAAATTATAATCTCTAAAAAATATTATTTTTAATACATGAATATTTTGAGACACTAATTAATTATTTTTAATTTTCATCTAAATTTCATAAATTGCTAAATCATTAAAATGTTTAATGCATTGGTGTTATGCTTACTTACATTTAAAAATTCATTTTTATAGCAATTCATAATATAATATACATATATTAACTTGTAATTAAAAAGAAGAAAAGTTATATTTGATTCAAATTTCTCATAGAATATAAAAATTGTTTAGGATGTTATTTTGATTCTTATAAATGACAGTAAAAATTAATGATTTAAAAAACGGAGGGTTGTGTGCCAGTAAAAGAAGGAAACTCACTGAAATAGGTGAAGGTAAATTATGGAGTAATCCAATCTAAACCATATGAAGGGCTATTAAAAAGGAAGTGAGATGGTTCTGATTTCTGTCACCCTGTTAGGTGTCACCCATCGTAATGTATCCTACGTTTATCACTTCCGAGAAGAACCGGGTGGTGGAGACCGTCACTTTTTTGATCTGTTTATCACATAATTGATATTCTAATTATGAAATACTGGCTAATTATCAGTGAATAGAATAATAATTTGCCAATTATTAAACAAATCCTATAATATTAATAATAATAAAATCTAGTTAAATAGTAATTTCTACTATTATATAAGTAAAATTAATATATATATATATATATAAGAGCCTAATTAAATAAAGATTTTAAAGATATCAGTGTGTTCTAATATATTTCCTTCTACTATATTAATTGACTATAATTTGTATATTTTAAAACTATCATTATATATTATTATTATTATTATTTTAAACAAATTTATATATACAGCATATTTACAAATTCGCCATTTAACGGACATAATAATAAATAATAAACAGAATATGCTACAAGCTTCTGATGATGACGTTAATGTCGAAATCATCATAAAGTTGAATATAAATTTATATTGAAACAAAAAATTGGATATTGTTAATAATAACTTATCTTTTAATTTTATTATTAATTTGCAGTTACATTGATAAATTGAAAATTGTTATTAAAGTAAAAAAAAATCAGGTTAAATCACTGGTTCCCAAACTTATTTGGTCTACCACCCCCTTTTCAGAAAACATATTATTCAGCGCTCCCCAGGAAATTATATATTTTTATAAATTTTCATTAATTAATTAAATATAAAGATATAATTGTGTATGTTTATAATTTTGTCGTAAAATTTAATAAAAAAGGTGTACATTAGAAACGTTATTGTTTTAAATTATGAAACTATTTGTTGAACTCTTTAGAGAAGAAGAATACAGAAAGGAAATACAATTTTCTTCAAATATGTCTGTGGCCTGCCACCCCTTGGATCGCTGTACCACCCACCTGGTAACGATAGCGCCCATTTTGGGAATCAGTGGGTTAAATCTACAAATAATACAATGTTTCAAAAAGAGCTGTCAGTTAAAATCTTTAAATCTAATTCACAATAATAAGACAAATATTTCAAATATTCTTGAGTCCCGCCCATCGTAATCTATAGTTAACTTCTGGAATGTTTGGAGACATTCTATTTAGGCTGATCCAATTAAATATGTGAACTATGTTTATAAAAATGAAAAAAACAAACTATTTTTTAAAAATAAATTTGATTTTTATTAAATTTTATAAAAATAATCTTTCTTTTAAATGGTAGGATGAAAGCTACCCCTAAATCCATTTCTTCTGTTTATTAAAATAATGTTATATTTAATAAATTTAGCCTTTACTCAGTGATTTGTCAACAAGTTGAATTGTAAATATTTTTTTGTATTTAAGGAAGCGATATCCGGCGTTGGCAAGAGATAGTATTGCGATCACGAAAATTTTGATGTTGAGATTTTGATGTTTTTATACGTTTTGAAGGTTCCTGAATCATTTTCACTAAGGTTGAGAAAAATGTCTGTCTATCTGTGTGTGTGTGTGTATGTATGTAACCAAGATTACGCAAAAACGGTTTGAGCTAGAATGATGAAATTTAGTACATGAGCATTATTCAAAATTCATAGTTTTCTATCAACTTTTGAGAAATGTAGCTCAACCGGAAGAGGGTCATTACTTACAACGTTTTGATTTTTTTTTCTTCTAAAGTGACCGTAAAAATAAAGATATATGTTTGATAATTTTTCACATGATTAAAAATTCTATAAAACTGCTATATATAGAATTTCAGCTTGATTGAATCGTTGAAAGTACCAGAATTAATTTTTTAACACTGCAAATCTCACGCGCCAACACGTGACGTGGTGCCATCAACAAAGAGCTAAACATGCGCTGGTTTAATAAATATTATTTATTGATTTTAATTTAATTAATTTAATTTAATTTAAATTAATATATGTTATTTAATCCAATTCAAATTTGCGAGATAGTCGAGCGAAGACACTCCAGATTTTTCTATTATTAAAATTCCTATTTTAAATTAAGAAATTCCTAACAAGATGATTTTTCCCGAGGCGGAAACTAATACAGATCAATTTTCTTTATAAAAATTATCTTTGGTGTGAATTTCAAAAAAATTCTTAGAGAGGTTTAATATTTTAAAAATACAAATATATATACAATTTTTGCTAGTATAATAAGATAAGATAAGATACAAGCTCTCAGCATCTTTAATCTGAAATTTTTTTATATTTTGGATTAAATCTTTATTTGACTAATTTGATCTGCCGTAGGTGGTCTCTTCTCATTCAATTTCTTGAAATCATTTTTTAGAAAAAATAATATTTGTATATGATTCATTAGCTTCTAATTAAATTAAATCTTATATAAATAAATATTTCCGTGTCAAATCTCCTTTGGTATAAACAACAATTGAAGGTTAATGGCATATCCAGGAAAAAGACTCATTTCTAAGAATATTTATGTATATAATTTATTTATGTTTATGTAAAATAAAAAATTTAATTTTCTGTCTTCAATATTTTTAATTCCATAAATAAAAAAATCTGCTGTGTCTGCACTCGACTCACAAATTTGAATTCAATTAATTAATATATATTATATTTAAATTAAATTTAATTAATTATAAATTATAAATTAAAATTAATAAATAATATTTATTAAATCAGAGCGTGTTTGGCTTTTTGTTGATGACACCACGTCAAGTGCTGGCGATTTGTAGTGATAAAAAATTAATTCCGGTACTTTCAGCGTTTTAATCAAGCTGAAATTCTATATATAGCAGTTTTATACAATTTTTAATCATGTGAAAAACTATCAAACACAGATCTTTATTTTTATCGTCAGTTTAGAGAGAAATTTAGAAAAAAGCGTTTCGAATCAATTTTCACTTCGCATCAACCTTTAATTCAATAAAGATGTTTAGGTTGAAATGAAAGGAAAAACCATAATTATCGTGGGACTACAGTTAGATTTTATAATTTTTTTTTCACAATAAATTAAATATTTCTATATCAAGTGTGATCACTGCTAAAATAATAAACTACAGAATTTGAGTATGAAGCTTCAAACCTCACTATAATTCATATATAACTCACAATAGTTCATTATAATATTTAATGTAATGTAATCAAATAAATAAAATATTAAATAAATAATATTTAATAAGATTAATTCACAATAAAATGTAATAAGTAGCTTAAATCATGAGTGCCAATAAAAATAATTCTGGAGTGTCTCCACTCGACTACCTCGCAATTTGAATTTGATTAATTAATATATATTATATTTAAATTAAATTTAATTAATTAAATTATAAATTAAAATTAATAAATAATATTTATTAAACTAGCGCGTCTTTGGCTCTTTGTTGATGGCACCATGTCACGTGCTGGCGCGTGATTTGCAGTGTTAAAAAATTAATTCTGGTTCTTTCGGTGATTCAATCAAGCTGAAATTCTATATATAGCAGTTTTATACAATTTCTAATCATGCGACAGAGTATCAAACATATATCTTTATTTTTATGGTCACTTTAGAGGAAAAAAAATGCAAACGTTATTGGTAATGACCCTCTTTCTGATAAGCTATATTTCTCAAAAGTGGATAGAAAACTACGAATTTTGAATAATGTCCGTGTACCAAATTTCATTATTCTAGCTCAAACAGTTTTTGCGTAATCTTGTCTACATACTCACACAATTTTTCTCAACCTTCAGGGACCTTCAAAACGTATAAAAACATCAAAATCTCGACATTGAAAATTTTCGTGACCGCAATACTATCTCTAGCGAGATAGTAAAAATTAGAATATAATTATTTTTTCTTTCTGAAATATAATGAATGAAATTGGTTTTAATTTATTTCATGAGATATTTATTTAATATATAATTTTTTAATATTTTTTTTAATTCTTTCTCTTATTTATAAATATAATGTCAACTAACTAGTTTTATTCAATCTTCATTTCATTTATATATATATATATACATTTAATAATATATGATCATAAAATAATTACCAAGCCATGGTTGTTAATTATGTAATTGATGATCCATACCAAAAATAATGTTTTTAGTAATAAATGAAAGAATTATTGATAATATTAATTAAATCATTAATTCATTAAATTGAAATATAATTGAAACGACCAATTCCACCAATTCATTTAAATTATATATTCATATATATATATATATATATATATATATATATATATCGAAATATTTTAAAAGAAAATGATTTGGCACTGATAGGAATTGAGATTAGATGACGATCTTGGCCTGGAGAAGAAAGAAAGCGTGTTGAGTTTGCAGAGGACCGGGATCGATTCCTGTGCGAGGCGCAGACGCCCTACGGAGGGCGTGGCTTGCCCTTAGTCCTAAGGCAACCAATGAGACAAGGCCGAGGGGTTGGGAGCATATCTCACCCCTCGCGCAGATGCCTTGCTTCGATTGAACGATGAGAGTCGATTAAAGATTTACGCCTCGGAATAATCAACAGAATCAATTTAATTTGACAAACAAAAGGGTCTCCCAAGTCTCTTCCTTCACCAACTCTTTCCTTCCCCCACCACGCACTGTAAAATTCATTCAACAGTTCATGATTTGGATTTAAGCTTAACGAATTGTCTCGTCAGGGGCGCATTCCCCTCATCATGGAAAAATCTCTAATCGTTCTTTTAAAGTATAAAAAAAAGATCAATAATTAAATTCTTATTAATTCGATTACCATCATTTATGAAAATAATATAATTTAGCGTGAAGCAATCCATTGAATCTATGCGCACGGCAGTGCGCCGGCCAAGTTCCAGCAAGCCGCGCGCATGCCGTAAGTATATTTACACGAATGGTTTGGAGTCACTTTTGACCCCCCTGTATCTCAGTGCCTATTGCAAGTACAGAGATAAAATTTTATCTACGTAGTCATATACTAGAACTAAAGCAGTATGCCAAATTTCATAGTTATAGCTTCAGTAGATCCTGAAATATGACCCTGTGAAAATAGCTTATTTTGGAACTGATTCACTGATTGGTCAACAAAATTCTTAGGGTATTTCCAATTGTCCTAGCGCTATGAAAATTGGCATACAGGTGGTGTGTTATAAGTAGGTTAACAAAAAATTATGAAATTTAAGAAATCGGTCAAGCTTGAGTTGTTATAATCGAATATCAATGCGATTTTAACGAATTCAAACGAATTCATTGGTTTTGTCAGAAACTAATCAAGCTAGGACTTCGAAATTTGGTACACCGATATTATTCACAGTTTGTAGATTTCTTTTAAAATTTCGTCAAAATCGGTTAACCGGAAGTGGTACTTTACCTACACTGGTTGCGTTTACCTTTCAAGTAAAGTACCAGTTTGCTTCGAGATATTTGCTTCCTATTTTGTATATAGATTTACAAATATGAAAAAAATTCAGATACCAAATTTCATCATGATCTGACTACCGGAAGTGACATTTTACCTATACAAGTAGCGGTAGGTGTAAATTATAAATATATATAATAGTGTTAAACCATTTTACTTTATAATTTAAATTAATTAGTTTGTTTATTTTTATTGTTATAACTTAACAGTTTCTATATAATTTTCAATGAATTAATTAATAGTTCTAATTATTTATTATTCAATACAAGTTGGATATTCAGAACTATAAAATAAAAGAACAAATAAAATTATTATATTTAATATATAAACAAATATAATTTTAATTTAAAAATATTTGCAATTTTTTTAAACACAAAATTACTTCAAAGGCTAAGAATGGACGCGGGCGCGGCACAAAAAGGAAAAAATAGGAAGTTTTCTTAAAAAAAAGTATTGAAATCTAATCAAAAACATACCTGTTAAAAAGGGGGCCAAGTTCCTATCGGCTATTTGTTTGCCTAAAAAAGGGTTCAAATCCATCCCAATGCCAAGTTTAGATCCACTTTAAAATCAATCATAATCATTTTCATCAACAGCCTGATCCACTGGTAAACATTTGGCATTCCCAAGAATCGCCACCACACCCAGGCACGCCACTTTATTCGCGTCAACGGTCCATCTGGCCGAAATTCACTTTACCATACACCCAAATTAAAATATGGTATAGTTGTTAAAATACGTAGGTACATGGTTTAAAATATCTAAAATTATAATATTTAGAAATTTGAACTTGGCAGGTTTTAGTGCTGTACATAACACTAGATTAATTGTATAATTATATTTATTATTTAAATATATAAATTAACCTGCTAAGTTCAAATTTCTAAGTATTATAATTTTAGATATTTTAAACCAAGTACCTACGTATTTTAACAACTATACCATATTTTAAGTTGGGTTTATGGTAAAGTGAATTTCGGCCAGATGGACCGTTGACGTGAATAAAGTGGCGTGTAGTGTGCCTGGAAGCAAGAGGCGGAGGACTTGGTGTGGGACTGAGTGTTATGTACAGCACTAAAACCTGACAAGTTCAAATTTCTAAGTATTATAATTTTAGATATTTTAAACCATGTACCTACGTATTTTAACAACTATACCATATTTTAATTTGGGTGTATGGTAAAGTGAATTTCGGCCAGATGGACCGTTGACGCGAATAAAGTGGCGTGCCTGGGTGTGGTGGCGATTCTTGGGAATGCCAAATGTTTACCAGTGGATCAGGCTGTTGATGAAAATGATTATGATTGATTTTAAAGTGGATCTAAACTTGGCATTGGGATGGATTTGAACCCTTTTTTAGGCAAACAAATAGCCGATAGGAACTTGGCCCCCTTTTTAACAGGTATGTTTTTGATTAGATAGATTCTACTTGTTGAAGTTAAATATATTATTATTATATTAGCTTAAAATAATATAATATCTTGATATTATTTTTTTTTAATATTAAATTAATTATTTGTTTATTTGAAGTAAATAATTAATATAAAATATTTTTCTAATTAAAAATAAATTAAACACATAATTTACATAAATTGTAAAAAAATAATAATTTATACCATAAATAATATCTGTTTTTTTATTAAAATTTTTGATGACACACATTTTGAGATCGTCGGAGTGTTATATCACTAATGTCAGGAATAATTTCATCCTTCAATTCAGGAATCGATTGTGATTTATTCTTATAGACCTGAATTTTTTATAAGCCTCCATAGTCTAACGGTGTTGGATCACATGTCAATCATTATTTCTTGCAATAATTTTTTTCAGAAGTTTTTTATCTCATTAAAGCAATTGTTTCATTAACTATTAGAAAAATAATATTAATTTTATTTTCCGAAAATAAACGACAGCATGCTGACAATTAAATATTATTACCGACCGGTGATAGTAAGGGAGGTATTGTTTTCACACCAAATTTCACATATGGAGATTTTTACATATCTCCACGAATCATGCATTTTCTTAACAGAAAAAAGTATTTTTAGCATGATGTCTGTCCGTCTGTCTGTCCGTATAGATGTGTACAGCTTGAACGGCTGAACGGATTTTGATAAAATTTGATACATTTACTTAATGCATCAGTATGATGAATTGATCAACTTGGTGCAAATCCGGAAACCGGAAGTGGTAGTATTAGCGATCCACGATAGGAAGGGAAGGGTTATTTTCACACCAAATTTCACATGAGGAGATTTTTTTACATATCACCACGAATCATGCACTTTGTAATGGTTTTATCCTCGAGAAAAATCACCTTTATTAGTTTTTTCTTAATTTAAAATTATATGACGTCATCCAGTCATTCATGACGTCACAGCCTGGTCTTACATATATATTATAAATAAAATAAAATTAAAAATGTTTATATTTATTATTTATGTATCCATATCTGTTTTTTATTACATTAATAGATATTTTAAAATTATTTGAAATTGTTTCTGTAGCTGAAAATTAATTTACTTTAAACCGTCGGTCGGTTCGTACCTGGCCACAGGTCAGCTTATTAATTATTTGTTTAAATTAGATTCAGATTTAATTTAAATTTTTTTTATTTTTTTATTTTTATTTTTTTTTTTGTTGAGGCGAGTGAACTGAAGATAAGAACAATAAAAATATTTAAATCGATGTTTCATTCCCATACATTCAAATTTTATATATACACTAACTTATGATTTTTTACCTTCTCTTTCATTTCTAGTTCCCATCACATTGTCCCATCTACTCTGATAATATCAATCCATCTATTTATTGAACATTCCCCCTAACAGCCTTTAACTGGCCTTCTTCCTAAACAAAATATTTTGTCATTTTTTGACAGATGATGATGGTTAAAGTAGAATTTATATTACTAATTTGCTGATTGAGAATTATATTGATTTGAAATATATATTTAAAATAAATAATTAAAAAAAAATAAGTTCAGTGTTTTACAAACAAATTTAAAAAAAAAACTGATTACGATGGGAATATTTTTAATAACAAATACACATCAAACTTTTAAAGTATTTTAGTTAGAATATTGATATTATTGACCATATTTCGAAAACACCATTTGTAAAAAAAATTTATCTTTTTTTTAGATCTATATTAAATGAAAAATCGAAAATAAGAGCCAAACTGATTGAGAGAAAACGTTCGTCGGACCTAAATATTTAAAAAACCAGGACAATAGACTGACCCGAAGACAATTTTCGTGACACCTAAAATCGGGACAATCCTTGAAAACCGGAACGTTTGGTCATCCGAAATATTGAGAAATTTTTAAAATTAGATTTTTTTAGAATTATACGAGGTATACAAAATATCTAGGGGAAGGTTGCCCTCGATAGGTCACATAAAGAAAATGTATAATAAAATATAAATATATACCTATATATTAACGTAATTCGTGATTTGTTCAAAAGAAAAGGTGAATTTTGAATTATTTCGAAAAGTATTTATTTATTCATCAATAATTATTTTGTTCCCTTCAAAGTAATTCCCATCAAATATAATCCATTTATGCCACCGCTCCTTCCAATCGTCGACGCACTTCTGAAATGCGCTTTTCTGTTAGGCCATCATCTTCTTCTTCGATATCTCATTAATTGTCAAAATTCACCCAGTGTTTTTTTTGATCGGGCAGGGTAGTCCCCCTCTCCATCAAGAGACCATTGAGAACTGAATTCTACTAAAATTAAAGCCAGCCCAGGAACCGGCTAATCGATAGCAACCAATCCTTAAAAGTAAGATTTAAAATAATATAACAAAAAATAATTAAAGCTGATTTCCAAAAATTAATTATTTTTTATACCACATAAAATTAATTTTTATATATAAAATTTCAAAATTTTCTTTTAATTTTTTGAATTTCTTTGAAATTTTTTAAATATGATGTCATTTTTGATAGGTATTTTTAGTTATAATGATTTATTTTAGACAATATATAATAAAATTATTTAATTCTATTAATTGATTTTTAATTAATTATTTATTTAATGTTCTAAATATCATCAATATGATTAAATATTAATATCATCTTCTTATTATTTATTTATTCTAAGAATATCTTTTAGTGTTATTAAACCGAATATCATTTTCTTTGGTTTATAATTGATTTATTATTTAATTAATAATGGTTGGAAAACGATTAATACAACTCATTTGTTCCAGAACATTATCTCTGACAGATAATTGAATAGAAATATCAATGAATTCGATTTACTTAGTCAAATAAAAGTAGATTTTTTCGTACAACTTCTGATTTGGAGCATGAATTTAGGGAAGACTCCCTTGTTCTAATCACGATAGGGATCTCTCGTATGCCTGGGGTCGAGAGCCACTTTTCAGCACTCTTCAGGTGTGCTCAAGCCGAGTCTAATTCTCCCCATTCGGACAATAGAAATAGACCCCTTTGACACCTGCCGGTGAGCAAATGTATGTAAACAACGCTTTGTACTTAAAGCAAACCCTGTTGTCGGCAAAGCACCGCCTCTTACTTTCAAAGCCTCTTCACTAATAGTTTGGATCAGATATAATGAACAAATAAAAATTTTGATAATGTATACAAATTTTTCAATCACTAATAAAATTACAAAGTATCATTTTTTGAAAATGAAATTATCATTAATATTTAAAATAATATTCTATTCCAGGGGTGAGCAAGCCTGATCCGCTGAAAAAATTTATTAGACCCGCCAAACCAAATAATATAATATCATTTTATTGGTATCCTGAACTTTTTGCGGACTCCTTGATTACTGTTAATTTTAATATATATTATAATAATCACTACAACAATGAAACAATTTTTTGAGACATTGAAAGACATTGAATGTATTATCTGAATTTTTCATTAAATATTTAATAAGGTTTTTATGTTTGCGACCCACCCAAAAATGTCAAACTTTCGTTTGGTCCTTTGATAAAAAAGGTTACTCTTCCATCCTCTATTCTATAAAATAACTCGTCATTTGTTTATCTTTTTTAATAATTGGAACTGGAATATTTTGTGCATCCTATATGTTTTTATTATATTCTAAATTCTTATATCTAAAAAAATTGTTAAATATAATTTTTTTTCTTTATGAAGTGAATGAATTTAAATATATTAATATATAAAGAGTCAAGAGTATATATTTATACAATAATAATAATAATAATTCGAAAATAATCGAATTTTACTCAAACTCCTTAAGCCAATAATATTTTTATTTATTTATTTAACTTCTTATAGGAACTCCCTATTAGGGGTTTGAGCTTTCAATATTCCTATATATAGCACGGATGGCGAACCTTTTTCAATGTCCGTGCCACAAAATTATAAAAAATCTTTTTAAAGTAACTAACGTGCCACAAAATTGTCATTTTTTTCTCCACCACCTGTATCCCTTTTAGCTTGAATATATAATCGAATATTTTTCTATAACTTCTAACTATCCTGTATAAAAGTGTTATAATTTTAAATATTAAACTTTATTCCAAAAAAATAAAATGATTATTAAAAAATTTGGAATTTATTTTTGGTAAAAATATCTCTTTCCTAAAAATTTTTTTTTTTATTTTTATTGTATGGAAATTCTTGAATTGATTTTAGTTTGTAGTTTTTAGTTGTAGATAATGACAAAAAAGCAAAATTTATATTTGATACCGTGAACCACTTACATTTTCTTGTTTTGATAATGTTATAATAAATTCTAGAAAAAGATTGCGATTCTGACACTCCAACCGTCCTATGCGTGTAAAGTAAAGCTAGATATAAATTTTATAAAATTAATTTTTTTTTTAATAAATATCTATTGATAAAATTTACAGCATATAAAATAAGAGCATATAAGAATATTCTGGTAATAAGTGTATTTCATCGCCCCAATCAATTTTGAGTTTATAACTTCACAATTTCCTAGACAAACAGACAAATAAAATGACAGATCCGAAAAATACAAATGTCATATTTGGGTTCCCCAGGTCACATGAAGAGTAAAGATTTGCAAAAAATTTGAAATCCTGAACAATGTCATTTGTACGGTAACAACACGCAATGACATAATAGAAGTCCAAACGGTATACACTGAGTCTATCTATCATGAATGTTTTTATACTGCGAGGGAATTCAAGCGATATTTCAGCTTAATAAAATGTATAATTTGTCGGTTTAATCTACTAAGATAGATAAATAAATATTCAGTACGTCAAATTTCATAAATTTTAATTTTAATGTGATTTATTCATTTTTAATTTATTTCTATTGTAAAAAGTTATAATTATTAAAAAATAATTTTCTCTTTATGCGTGTCATTAAATTTTTCAAACGTGCCAATTTTGACACGCGTACCATAGGTTCGCCATTCCTGATATTTAGGAATCATATCATATGAGTAAAATATAAAAAAACAAAATTAATTTGAAAAATCTATATGACTTATTATTATTAATTTTTTAAAATTATTTTCCAGAATACATACGAATAATTATTTTATTATAGTACCTTTCCAAAAGTTTTCTAAATTTCTTTTGTTTTGTTTATATATTTTTAATAGAATAGTATCTTTTAATAATAATCAATTAAAATTGATTAACAAATAATTTTTTGATCACAATGTGATGAAATAGTAACTGTTTTTCAGGTAATTCGTTAATAACTCAAAATATTAAATGAATGAACTATTATATTATGAATCTGACACTGGTAATATATATTAGGATTTCAATAAAATATTATATATTTATTTTTGACTATTTAAAAAGTCAATTTTCAATTTCAATTTTTTAATCAATTTTAATTCTTTAATTTAATAAATTATACATATAATTACATTTAGTTAAATAAAAAAAAATAATTCGAAGAAGAACATAAATATTTCATTTTTAATATTTTTATTCTTTTAAGTAAATCATTGGAAGGGTTTAAAATACACAATGTTCATAAACATAACATAAATGTGCATGTTTACATGTGATTTTATTTGTTAGCTATTGACCCTGAGGGATGAATAAACTATTTGGATAGGCATCAATGGGTATTAGTTGAGGGTCGATAGTACTTTGGCTTTTGCAAAATGTTATGTCTGTTCAAATCGTCTTAAAGCTTAGCCCTTTCATATACTAGAATGGATATCTTAGCGGTATTTTTGTTCACCAATGTTGGGGCATTTTTCTTAGAAACTCTCCGTTTTTTTTATTCAAAAACTGAACTACACACATCTGAAAAAGAGCATCGTTCCCAATTCAACATTTTTTTTTATTTCTTTCAAATAGATTACTAGAGCGTAAACCAAATATTTTTTTGTTAACCAATCGATTATACTCAACACAAATAATATTTTCTTAAAATTTATTTACGATATATTGAGATTAATATATACCTAAATAGGTATAAAAAAAAATCAATTAGAATTAAAAATATATATAAAGATATATGATAAAGATAGGATGCATTAATATAGAGAGAATGGGGGAGATGAAAGATTTGACAAAGAAGACCTATTGTGAGTAAATTGTAACTTCCTAGTTAGGACAATAGAATAATGGAAAATGGAAAAAATTAAGAGGTCATTCGAGATAGGAAATTCCAAAAAAATCTAAAACTTAATTGTTTTACATATTTAAAAAATATAATCGTAAAAATAAATGTTTAACGCTTTTTTCTATATTTTAAAGGTGTATATCAGGGATGGCAATTACATGGCACGCGAAAAAAATTTTCAGGCACGTCAAAAAATTTAAAAAATTAAGTAAAATAATTCCTTATTTTAAAATAGTTTGTTCTTTTTCAAAAATTATTTTTTCTAGCTGCCTTTGCATACCTACATATATATAATTGTGATATAATTCTTATATATTCTTTAATGAGTTTTTAGTTTTACTAAAATTTATTTTTGTCTTTAAATGAAAATGTTTTTTTGAATTAAAATGGTACCAAAAAAACAAAAACTTCAAGATATTCGAAAATTTGGATCCTCTTGGACGGCTGATTACGGTTTTTTTAAACATGGAGATAAACCTCGGTGCGACCTGTGCTCTGAAATTATTGTATGTCGAACGTCTTCTATTAAGCGACACTTTGAAACGAACCATAAAAACATCGCCGAAAAACATAGTGAAGAAAAGAAAAGAACTAATTTCCCAACGGTTAAAAATAGCTAAAAATCAATCGAATTTATTATCCAAATTTGTAAAAACCAACAGCAATGTTACGGAAGCTAGTTTTGAAATTGCTAAGAAATCAAAACAATTTTCTGATGGGGAGTTTATAAAAACGGTTATGTTAAAGGCGACTGATAGTTTGTTTCAGGATAATAAAGAACAAACAAATTGTAAGAATTTTCTATGATAATTATTAATAAAATTTATATAATTTATAAAAAAATCTTTAATTTAATTAATGTTATCACATGATCTCTAAAATTACAATTTATTTCCTTTTTTTTTTATTGTATTTTTATCAATTATTATAATCCATTAAAAAATGCATATAAATAAAAGGTAAACGGGCACGCGAAAAAAATTGCATTTATATTTAGTTTATTTTGGCACTTTGACCAAATCCTATTTGCCATCCCTCCAGTATATGATCTATTTAAATATTTTCGTAATATTAGAATCCTAATATTTATTATTATTTACCAAATAATGAAATTTTTTATTAAAATAGGATTAAAGATGAAATTATTAATTTTTAAAATCTGAAATTATTAAAACAATTTTTTTCAAGATCAATTAAATAAGAAAAATGAGGAGATTTATTTTTTTTGATTGATGACAAGAAAATTTATAATTTTTCTTGAACTAATTATAATATTATTATTTATTTTCTCAACTACGAGTTTCAATGAATTACAATTTTCTATTGTATTGGAGCTCTCTTGAAATTATATCCAGGCGATTAAATGTTTCTAATTGGCCGCCGGTTGTCCATCGGAGACTCCGAGGTCAGGTTTGTGAATTTTGAACTGGATTAATTTGATATTAAAACCAAGCAACTCCAAGGGAGGTTTTACCAGTATCTCGATGAGAGAACCGGTGATGGTCTTCATTGCTGCTAAATAGGGAAACCCGATTCCTCTCCTGACCATCCATCCACCTACTCATCCACTCCCTAATACGTAATCTAGAGAGGGCATCCAGGCCCTCCAACCTTCTGCCCAATTTCTCCCCAAGCCAAAAAGCCAGATTAAGATCTCACGATGTGATATCGATGCGTTGTAAACAAACAATGCGGACAAAAAATGGTTGTTTTATTCAAGAATCGAAAATCAGAATTTAATCTTCTTTTGCACCAAATTGAAGGAAAAGAGTGCTGCCTGTCTTTTTTACTGTCAATATATATATAATGTGTGGGAGTGAAGTATATCAATGAGCCATGCCACGGAAGGAAAAAGAGGGGATGAAATCTCTTTCGAAAGAAATTTGAAACTTAAACATTTTTAGAACTCAGAGAAGATTTAAATCTAAAATTGGAATAATCAGTTTCTCTATAATGATATTATAAATAAATTTCTCATTACATCATAGGCAACATTCATTATACCCGTGTATATCACCAAAGATATACATATTTATAAAAATACCTCTTTTTAAGAAAAATTATTAACTATTTAATTGAAGTGTATGTTTGAAGAATTTGATTATTTTTAATTCAAAATTTTAATTTTAATTTTTACTATACTATAGTATTGCTATCACGAATATTTTCGATGTCGAGATTTTATTGTTTTTATACGTTTTGAAGGCCCCTGAGTCATTTTCACTAAGGTCTTTGTGTGTGTGTGTGTGTGTATTTAGACAAGATTACGCAAAAACGATTTGAGCTAGAATAATGAAATTTAGTACACGGGTATTATTCAAAATTCGTAGTTTTCAATCAACTTTTGAGAAATGTAGGACCATTACCTACCACGTTTTCATTTTTTTCCCTCTAAACTGACCGTAAAAATAAAGATATATTTTTGAATAGTGTTTCACATGATTAAAAAATTGTATAAAATTGCCATATAAAGAATTTCAGCTTGATTGAATCTCTGAAAGTATCGGAATTAATTTTTTATATTTTGACTTAGAAGGTAAAGGTTTTAAATTTAAAGTTAATATATGTTAATTAATTAATTTAATTGAATAACAATACTATACTGTATATTTAATTTTTTTTAAATTAATTAATTAATTAATCCAATTCAAATTTTCGAAATAGTCAGCAGATTTTTAATAATGGTTTAAATGCATATTAATTAAAAGTGGTACAATAAAGATTAAGAGTGGTTATTGCTGTTCTGAGGTGTTTGGAACAATATCAGTGTGCATTTCATATTTCTACGAGTATATTATTATTGAAATTTCTATTTAATTCTTTAAATGTAATTAAAAATACCTCTAATACTAATAAACAAACAATAATCTTCATATAAAGGGTGTTTTTTTTTTCAAGGTATAAAACTTTAAGTTGGCATTACTGTTCAAGTTGACAACCGATTTAACAGCTGTCAAGTGATTTATTCTCAGTTTGGTTTGGCAATTCATAATGAATAGACTCACGCCTGAACAACGCTTGCAAATAGTGCAATTTTATTTTGAAAATAATGGTTCTGTGCGGAATATGTATCGTGCACTACGTCCATTTTATCGTCGACAAAATCGTCCATCAGAGCAGTTAATTCGATTAACCATGGAACGTTTTCGCTCCACGATTACTCTTATTGATAACTCGCATCCCCAGAGACGCCGTACTGTGCGTACAGAAGAAGCTATTGCTACTGTAGAGCGTAACATTGAGGAAGACCCGAATGAACGTCCATTCGCCATGATTACTAACTTTTTCATTCCTGAATTGAACAACCATGATGTCCAGGAGCTGTGGTTCCAACAAGACGGCGCAACATGTCACCCAGCTCGTGCCACAATCGATTTATTGAAAGACACGTTTGGTGACCGCCTAATTTCACGTTTTGGACCTGTGAATTGGCCTCCAAGATCTTGTGATTTAACACCGCTAGACTACTTTCTGTGGGGCTTTGTAAAGTCATTGGTCTATGCTGACAAGCCACAAACGCTTGACCATTTGGAAGACAACATTCGCCGTGTTATTGCCGATATACGGCCACAAATGTTGGAAAAAGTTATCGAAAATTGGACGTCCAGATTGGACTACATCCGAGCCAGCCGTGGCGGTCATATGCCTGAAATCATATATATAAAATGTAATGCCACAATATTATCTTTCGTATAAATAAAATTCATGTCAATCGAATAATCCATCGTTGTTTTTTATTGCAATTTTAAGTTCTATACCTCTAAAAGAAACACCCTTTACTTATTAAAATTAAACAATACTTTAATATTATATATATAAATTATTTCTAATTAATTTAATTAATTTTTTTAATTGATTTTAATTAATTGATTTTAATTTTTAAACAAGAATTTTAATCAGACCTTTATAATATAAACATACTTTATAATATAAATAGACCTTAGCCTGTATCAAATTACCTAATCCGTTCTTACAGACCAGTGTTTAATTAATCATATTAAATTAATGTTTAATTAAACTGTATCCTATATTATATAATCGTATGTATGTATATTGTTTAACTGGTGTAGGTATCTATCTATAACTTTATTTACTTCCCCACATCCAACACTTTCCCTCTTTATATTTTAAAGATTTAAATCAATTAAGTAAGTTTAAATGTATAACTAAAAGACGCTATTTTTCTGAAACGAACTTTTTATTTAAGAATCTTTAGATAGATGTGACCTTCTTACTGATATTCGATCTAATTTTAATTATTTTTCTTTTTGTTTTCTAAAATGTAATAGGGACTTTCTTCAAAAAGTTATTAATCCATATTATAAATGAATTATTTATAATTATTATTAATAATTTTTATTTGAATATATTTACATAAATTATTGTTAATTATTGTAATACATAGATAAAAATCTGGAGTGTCTCCACTCGACTATCTCGCAATTTGAATTGGATTAAAAAACATAATATATTATATTTAAATTAAATTTAATTAATTATAAATTATAAATTAAAATTAATAAATAATATTTATTAAACCAGCGCATGTTTGGCTCTTTGTTAATGGCACCACGTCACGTGTTGGCGCGTGATTTGCAGTGTTAAAAAATTAATTCTGGTACTTTCACCGATTCAATCAAGCTGAAATTCTATATATAGCAGTTTTATACAATTATTAATCATGTGAAAAATTATCAAACATATATCTTTATTTTTACGGTTACTTTAGAGGGAAAAAAATCAAAACATTGTAGTTATTGATCCTCTTCCGATTGAGCTACATTTCTCAAAAGTTGATAGAAAACTATGAATTTTGAATAATGCCCATGTACCAAATTTCATCATTCTAACTCAAACCGTTTTTGCGTAATCTTGGTTACATACATACACACAGACAGACAGACATTTTTCTCAACCTTAGTGAAAATGATTCAGGAATCTTCAAAACGTATAAAAACATCAAAATCTCAACATCGAAAATTTTCGTGATCGCAATACTATCTCTGGCGAGATAGTAAAAAGTGATAATAATAAGATTTTTAAAAATATATTTATTTAAGTATCTATATATCTATAATATTATACAATTAATCTATATATTTACCATATTTGTTTATTATTAGTATATTTCCGATGGGCTGTTATAAAAAAAATCGTAAATATTATAATGAAATTTTTTCATCCAGTCTGCCGCAGCTTTGTGTAAAAAGTTTTCATATCTTTATTCTAGAATACTAATTTCATAAAAAAACTGATGATTAAAATAAAAGCGATACTTATATTTAGATATAATAAGATTTATTCTGCCAGATGTTTATTTTGTAAATGCTCTATGTATTCGTGTATTTATAATGGTGAATGTTCATTTGAGGGGGGTTGAATTTTGGGGTGCGATATTTCGAAGTAGCTGTCATCCCAGGGCTGTTCACCTACTCCCCCCTTTCCTTCTTCCCGACCCCCGACACCTTCTCGGGTTACACAAGCGCAATCCGGGGGTAACATTATGTATTTGTGCTCACTCCTGGGAGCCGGCCGTCCCTCACAAGGACGCTTGCCCTCCATTGTGTGTTCGTTCATTGAATCCACGTAATCCTCCCTCTCTCATCAAAGAATTGCAACACTTGACTGCCAGAAGCTGCAAGCTAGGAAAAATACTTCATGATGTGATTCTATCTTGACTATGGTCCAGAACAATCTCTTCACCCACGTCGATCATTATCAATTCACCGAATCGGCCACGTTACTCTTGATTTTGTTTATTTTCCACGACCATATCACGATAATCCATTTCAAACTCTTATCTTTGCTTTTTAACTTTGCCAATTGGCAATTGCAATCACGAACCTTATTTGGTTCTCTTGTTTCCATTCAACCCACTCAATTTTCAATTAAGTAAAACATATGAAAAATGTATAGGAGTCCATAGAAACATGGAGTTCTCCAATAGTCAAATGTCTGAACTAAAAATTAACTTTTATGTTTAGTTAATTTAAATTTAAAATTTCAGTGCGATGTAGTATTTTTGTAGCTCCTATGAACGAACAAAAGTTATTTTTCCAAATTATGTTTTTCTATATTAATTTATAATTATACGATGCAAAAGAAAATCAGCTGGAGTGTCTCCACTCGACTATATCGCAATTTGAATTGAAATAAATAACATAATATATTATATTTAAATTAAATTAAATTAATTATAAATTATAAATTAAATTGAATTAATTATAAATTATAAATTGAAATTTATTAAATATATTAATTAAATTAATATTTATTAAACCAGTGCATGTTTGGCTCTTTGTTGATTGATGGTACTACGTGACGTAGTGTTGGCGCGTGAGATTTGCAGTGTTAAAAAATTAATTCTGGTACTTTCATCGATTCAATCAAACTGAAATTCTATATATAGCAGTTTTATACAATTATTAATCTTGTGAAAAATTATCAAACATATATCTTTATTTTTACGGTCACTTTAGAGGAAAAAAAAATCAAAACGTTGTAAGTAATGACCCTCTTCCGGTTGAGCTACATTTCTCAAAAGTTGATAGAAAACTATGAATTTTGAATAATGTCCATGCACCAAATTTCATCATTCTAGCTCAAAGCGTTTTTGCGTAATCTTGGTTACATACATACACACACACACAGATAGACAGACATTTTTCTCAACCTTAGTGAAAATGATTCAGGAACCTTCAAAACGTATAAAAACATCAAAATCTCAACATCGAAAATTTTCGTGATCGCAATACTATCTCTGGTGAGATAGTAAATTAGCTGGAGTGTCTCCACTCAACTATCTCGCAATTTGAATTGGATTAAATAACATAATATATTATATTTAAATTAAATTTAATTAATTATAAATTATAAATAATAAATATTAAATCAGCGCATGTTTGGCTTTTTATTGATGGCACCACGTCACGTGTTGGCGCGTGAGATTTGCAGTGTTAAAAAATTAATTCTGGTACTTTCATCGATTCAATCATGCTGAAATTCTATATATAGCAGTTTTATACAATTATTAATCTTGTGAAAAATTATCAAACATATATCTTTATTTTTACGGTCACTTTAGAGGAAAAAAAATCAAAACGTTGTAAGTAATGACCCTCTTTCGAAAGAGCTACATTTCTCAAAAGGTGATAGAAAACTACGAATTTTGAATAATGCTCATGTACCAAATTTCATCATTCTAGCTCAAACCGTTTTTGCGTAATCTTGGTTACATACATACATACACACACACACACACACACACACACACACACATAGAGACAGACATTTTTCTCAACCTTAGTGAAAATGATTCAGGAACCTTCTAAACGTATAAAAATATCAAAATCTCAACATCGAAAATTTTCGTGATCGTAATACTATCTCTGGCGAGATAGTAAAAATGTATATGTTATTCATTCATTAACATTCATACACAATTTAAAACAAATAGTTTAAAAAAAATTGTATTTTTCTATTTATTAAAATTTTTTAACTGTTGTTTAATTGTTAATAATTGTGACTTATAATGATATCAAATAAAATAGATATTTTTCTAATATATGAATAAATATAAATATTGTACAAAATTATATTTTTAATCAGCTCGGGAGCCTTTTCTATCTACAGATTACAAAAATACAATTTTTGTTAAATTAAAAAAAAAAAAAATATTAATTCAAGAATATAATAAAGACTGGTTAGCTGAGAGATTAAATGATATTCAAATTCATTCAAGGGATTGAATTTATATTTTGATCCGATAATTCAATGCCCTTTGAGAAGGGCTCATGACAGGAGCGAAGCCCCCGTGGAATGCTTGGCGCCTAAGCCCTATTAGCTACGATCCAGATACCCACGGGCGATAAGATCCCCTTTATGATTAAATCAATCAGAGATAACCTTTTTTCTTCTCTCTCCGTTTGATAAAATCAAATCAACGCAACCCTTCACCTCCCATAATAAAAATAAGTAGCCTTTATAAATTATCATCGATAATTATTTGATTGTACCTCGAATGGTATGAGTTTATGGGCGATGAAAAAAAATGATAAAAAATTACACCTCGTTAATTTGAATTTAATCAACCCAAATGGATAATTATTTAATATTAATTTGATATTAAATTATTTCATTAAAAAGCCTGGTATCATAATTTATTGATAATGGTTGAAAAACGTAATTGATTATTAGGAGAATGTAAAGAACCGATTATCCGAGAGATGCAAAATTGTTTGTAATTTATCCACTTTTACATTGAAATGCACTCATGTCAAAGCACTCTATTTATAATTTGTTATTATAATAATAAAAGCATAGTTAGGATATTTTTACTTTCATTTACCTATTCGAGATATCAATATAGATGTGGAAAGCATTCACGAAAATTAGTACTACAGATTATTTTACAAACATTCTAAAAATTTATTCAAAAATTTGTTATTGTTTAAATAAATCAATACAAAACATGTAATCATAAATTCTAACTTTAATTGGAAAAAAAAATCGATCAATTTTATCTTCCATTACAGTATTTAACTCCATAATCGATTAATTACTAGGATAAGGACTAAAATTTTTCAGATTACATTAAATATACTAAATAAATCGGATAAATAATAATTCATTTTACTTCGAATCTTCTTGAAGTTTGTGTGTGGGTATACCATATATTTATATTTTAAATAAAAAGTTCTCTCCTCCAAATCATATTCTTAACTCATTAAAAAAAATTTTAATTACAATTACATAAATATATTAAATTAAGCCTTATTATAAATTTTTAAATAATAATATATGATTTTATTTAAATATTAGCCACATTATCATAATTAAAAAAAAATTACATTATGGTAAATTAATAATAATGTCTTAAAATTAATTATTAATATAACATTTTTGGTTTTTATAATTTTTTAAATATTTTCAAATTATGGTTATTTCATTTTTTTTTTAATAGGAATTTTATTTTATTATTATTTATAGAGGTCATAAGTTATTATAAAGACAGAGTCACAATTGAAATACATTAAGGAACGTTGAAATATAATATAATATAATATAAATATGTCTAAGAAAATTTTATGATTAATGGATGAGGATTGTTAGCACATTTCAAGTACGACAATATATCTAAAGTATTCAAATGGGTAAATCCCATTTGTTAAGCTTTATTGCATACTGCCATAAAATAAAACATGAACAGAAGGCCATGAACGGCTCGAATAATCTATTTTAATTATTAAATAAATCACGTTCGTGAAATATATAATCATTTTAAATCAAACTATAGAAAAATTTATTTATTTTAAAACAATTAAATTAAATTAATTAATTACTTAATATACTAAATAATCTAGCTTAAGTTCTATAATGGTAATTTGATTTTCATTATTTCTTAAACAAAAAAAAGGTTTGGCAAGGGAATTTCCGTAGCTGGGGTCTATGGGACGGAATCAACCCAGCCTCCGGGAACAACATTGGGGAAAAGCTACTTGATAGCGCCTCCGATCAAGAAAATCAGATCAAAATGAGAGGACCCGTTCTAGGACACTTCATTGATATAACCGGCTTGATAGTCGTTGTCCTTGCGTAGGACGTATAAAAGTCAGAGGTTTTATTTTTTCTTAATATTTTTTACCTATTGTTTTACAATCATGTGGAATTCGGTTTCAATGTTTCTTATCCACTCATCGCGTCCTTGGTCTTCCAGCCGGGCTTTTCCTAATTGGCCTCCCAATAAATAAATTTTTAGAGAAAATCACCTATTCTTGGTATGTGTCCTGCCCTTCTTGATTTTATTACTCTAACATAGTTATGTCTGGAGATGCTTAGAGGTCATTCAATTCGTCGTTATGCAGTTCCGTCATTCCCAGGTGACCTCATTCTTCTTTGGACCATCAATGCTGCATTGATTTTTATATCTAAAACAAAAACAATTGAATAATTTTACATTATGAAACTAAATTAGATTTCTTATTTTTTCAAATAATACCTTTGCTGCTTTTGCTCATCTACGAGGGTGGTCTGAAAAGTTTCCGACCTGACCAAGAAAAAATTATTAATTAATTAATTATATTTTGATTTAATTTAATTTAAACCTCATCAATAAATCGACGCAAAAATTCGTTTGGATTACGCCTACAGCCCCTAATTGTCATTAGAAAAGGTTTTTCGAAGCAATTTTTGGTCTAACGTTAGGAAATGCGGCACCAACATTGCACACAGCTTTCCATATTCAAATGCTTTTGCAAAATATTTCGCACACGTTCAACTGACATCGTACAGGTCTCAGTTATCTTGAATTTTGAAAAATAAAACAAAAAAAAAAAATTGAAAAACATCGTTTTTCTTGGTCAGGTCGGAAACTTTTCAGGCAACCTTCGTACTTTGAATGTTATTCGTTATTGAATTTAATAATTCCAGAATCTTAGAATCAACTGGTTATTTATTTTATATCTGCTAGAGAATTGCTTAGTCTATCGTTACACTGGATGCGAATTCTGACGAATCCGTCAGAATAATCCAACTGTGCATTGGTAATGAGATTGTTGTAAAGAAGCAGATGCAAGTGACATCAATACCCTCATTGCCAATGCATAGTTGGATTGTTCTGTCCGATTCGTTAGATCTGTTTTCGTCAGAATTTGCATCCAGTATAACCGTACCCGTACTAGTAAAAATGATACAAATCAAATCTTAGTTCAATTTTATTAGAAATAAAGAACTTGCTAGATTTTTGTGTATATGAAATAACTTTATACCCTCGTAGTTTTGTATTTAATAATAAATAAGTTTAATAATTACTATAAAGCGTGACGATTGTTCACTCCAACGAAAACGGACCCAATTGGGAAAACTATATGTAATTACTAATTTATTCATTTTGGCTCTGTAACAGATAAATAAGAAATTATTTAACTATAAAAATACCAAAAAATTATCAACACTAGATATTAATTATTATTTTAATATTAATATGACAATTTGTAGTGTGAATTAATTCTGGCTGTGTTTTTACACGAATTTCTTTGTATCGTGGGATCTTCCTATAATTTATTTCGTCATTAAGGCAAATTTATTTTTAAATGTAATAATTAAAAAATAAAGAACAAAAAATATATTTTTTTTTTTTTTAATTTAGTGGTTTAAAGAAAAGAAGGTGGAAAATATGAAACTACAATAGGCTTCCAAAAAAAAATAAGTTGACCTGTGGCCAGGTCCGAACCGATCGACGGTTTGAAGTAAATTAATTTCCAGTTACAAAAACAATTTCAAATAATTTTAATATATCTATTAATATAATAAAAAACAGATATGGATATAACATAAATATTTTTAATTTTATTTTATTGTAAGACCAGACTCTGACGTCATGAATGGCTGGATGACGTCATATAATTTTAAATTAAGAAAAAACGAATAAAGATGATTTTTCTCGAGGATAAAACCAATACAAAGTGCATGATTCGTGGTGATATGTAAAAAATCTCCTTATATGAAATAAGGTGTGAAAATAACCATTCCCTTCCTATCGTCGATCGCTAATACTACCACTTCCGGTTTCCGGATTTGCACCAAAAATTGATCAATTCATCATACTGATGCATTAAGTAATTATACCAAATTTCATCAAAATAATATTAATAAAGGATGTGGTAAAACAGGTAACATAAATATATTAAAGGAATGGTTCTCTTCATATAATAATGCGGCAAAATATTTGACATTTGAAAGTTTAATAAAAGATATAATTAAATGTCCAAAATTGATTTCGAAGTCGATTTTTGTGACAATTTTTATATTTGTGTCTGACTCAGTGTATCGATAACGGTGACTGAACGGACTTATCAATTCTAAAAGACTCTCAGAGAGATAGTTCAACAATGTAGGATGTACCGAGGATTATTCATGGACATTTCACGTATTAGTGTAGAAACTTCCCTCTCTTGAAGATAGATGTTTCGAATGTGATGTTTATTCATGATCAAAAAGTCACTCTTTGCTGATTCTCGATAAACCCATTACTATTTTGTGATTAAATGTTTAATTTAATTTTCTATCATACTATGTCTAAGTGAGTTTTTTGTCGTTGGTACGATCACGATTGTGGAAAACAAGAAAACTAACTGGTGAAAAAAAGAAAACAATTACCAACTACAATTATTTGGTTATTTAAACCATTAATTATGGTGATTGTTCTTGATAGGGAAGCCAATAGAGTATAAATTTATGCTTAATTCTAGATAATAAATTTCCTGGCGTCAATCAAATAGAACCAAACTCTGTGATTAAGTAGTAATTATTGTTGGTGTTTGTTCTTAATATCGATAAATTTTTTCTTAAGAATTTTAATTTTTTTTTTTTTAATTATTTAATGAAGCGAAGTAATTAAAACTCAGAATGTCATTGAAAATTTAATTTAATTATAAGCTTCTTTTTTCTTATCTTTTAAATATTTTTCTGAAGGATTCAGAAGGTATAGTTCAATTACAAGAAAAAAAAAACAAATTAAAAATTGTATATATTGAATCAAAGGTGAGAGAACTTTTTATCATTAGAGAGGAGTGTTGTTGTTGTTGTTGTTGTTAAGCAATAGAAGCAAGATGGCCGTCCTCACGGATGTCGTTTATTCATTCGATTTAAATGAAGTCTCCATGCTTTTGTGCGCTAAGCAACCGAGCAAAGGGGAAGGGAATAATTCGTGTTTTCCATTCAACTGCTTTAGAGCCCCACCCCTCTCCCTTGTCCTGGATGTTCATTTTAGGGGCAACACACGCAAACATCACCCTCTCTCGTCTCCTCTCCTCGTCGAACGACACCACCCTTGTCACAGCTACAAAGCGTTACACCATAATCAATCCCTGAATCGAGGAGGGGTGCTTTTGTTAACTAAAACGAGGACTTCCAATCTGTCTACAAGTGAATGTGTCTCTCTCCCCCTCCCCTTATCACCTCATCCATTAAAACCACTTCGATTACTATTTAAAAATTTTAAATTCAAAATAAAATTTATTAAAAATTGAAAATTTCAATCATTATTAAATCTTTTTAGACCTATATGTAAAATATAGTATAATCATATAAAAAGAAATTTAATTTATTTTTTAATATTATTTAGAAATTTACTTAGTTTAAGAGAGATCAATAGATCTTTTCATAAACTAGAAAAGAGATTGTCAGTATTTTTAGTATTCTTTTTTAGATATTTAATTGAATAAATTAGAAAATGTATTTTTCATTTATACAGATAAGACTATTGAAGGTTCTAATTAAAACCGTTGTTCCACACAACTTTATCATTAAATCACTAGATAATATGCCTCTGTCATATATCTTTTATTTAATATATATCTATATTAATATATAATTCAATTAAATAACTTATATTATTATTGTTAATAATTATTTTAAAATTTCTTTTAATGAATTTTTTTGCTTTTCAAATACTACTTATTTAATTATAATTTATCTTTATTAGAGACAATATTATTTTTAGAGAATATCGATAGATGGATTGAATTGTAAGATATACAATGCTATTATATTTTTTGTATACACACAAAAATATAATTTAATATTTTATTATATAATAACGAATACATGATATAGAAACAATTAGAAAGATTTTTCTAATTTAATCTTGGTACATTGTTTTTTTGATCCCAGATAAATAATTTTTTTCCAAGATTTCTATACTTAGATAAAACTTATTGAAAAAAATCTATTATAAAATAAATTATTATTTTTTGAAACCTATCTATTTTAATTTTTAGATATGAAAATTACATTAATAAAGTATCCAGAAATATCCAAAATATATATATTTATTTGTTTCTAATTAATTTTTTTATATATTTATATGAAATTAATATTGAATATGAATTCAAAAATAATGTTAATACTATTATTGCAAAAATAGAAATAAAATATGAGCATCCCTCCAGGTTAGATGTATTATGTGAAAGACATCTTATTTGGCTGCATATGTTCCAGGCGTTACAAATTTATTCATTTTCCTTTAAAACATGTTTTACAGACTTCATTTATGTGTATATATATAATATCTTATATATAATATAAGAATATATAAATATTTTCTTTTATTTATTTTAAATTAATTAATTTCAGATTACATCTATTAAAAATAAAACAATTTAAACTTAATAATAAATTTATTTTCTATAAAGATTTTTATATTTTTATCAGAATATAGTCAGTATATTATTAATTTAATCAACACTTTATACTTGGAAAACCTCAACAGATAAACTAATAGTGGTTGTGAAAAAATTAAGAGAAATTAGATTTATATATAAATCCAAAAGTAACAAAAACAACAAATTTTAAATAAAATTAAAAAAAATATATTAAATTATATTTTATTTACTGATATTTAATTAGATACAATTTAAATTAATGAATTTATTTTAAAACTTATATTTTTAAATAAATTTTAAAGAGTTGTTTATTTGTGTATATCTCATTTTAAAATATATTTTTTAGAAAAATAAAGATTGTCAATTTAAAACCTAATTAAATTTAAATTAAAAATATTTATATTTTCATATATACACGTAATACATATTAAGTTTATGTGTACAAAATATATTAGTTTTTCCAAAGTTAAATTACTAATTGTAAGTCAGTTTGACTCATATTTATATATATAGGTTTTAATTCTTCGATATCAATTACTCAAATTATTAAATTAATGCTATTTCTACTAAAAATAGTCTCTATTTTGAAGCACTTTCATTTTTTATATTCATGACTTCCAAATTTTGCAAGGTCTAGTTTTGGTAAGGTATTTTTTTTTTTTTAAATTGTAATCTATTATATTTTATAGAAAATTTTACACTATATTTGTTTAATTTCGAACAATTATCTATTTAATTTTATAACTTCTTTATTTTTGTAATTTATTGCTATAGATTTAGCTAAGTAGTCAAAATTTACGTCACTAACGTTATTTCAAAACATCTTTATTGTTGTAAGGCTATGCCATCTAGTGAGAATCTCATGAACAATTTTCATCCCCTTATATACAAAATTCAAATTTTTTTTTATCTGTTATAAAATTTTAATTTTAAAATACAATTTTTTATTACCTATTAATAAGAAAATAGTTTTTTTTTCTAATCTTTTAAATATATTTATAAAAAAATGAATCTGATTATTGATTTTTTATAAAAAATGAATTAATTGGCACATCTTTTATAAAAATATATATTATAATTTTAATTAATAATTAATTAATCTCTAAAATAACATTAAAATGATTTAATGAATATATTTTTTGTTGAATTACTATAAATTTTAAATTCAAGTAAAAATAATTTATTTGATTTTAATTATTGTAATTAAATCGGATGCTACAATATAATACTCTTAATAATGTAAATAATAAAGTGTTCAATTAAACTTTTATAAAATAATATGAGTTAAACATAAATATGATACTTATTACAATAGGTTGTGTTCAGGTATCTCTCAACAGAGGGCATATATTTCCGTTCCAATAAAATTACAATTAGAAAATACTCAAAGTATAATGATTAAATTAATTTATATAAAGTCTTACATAAACATACTTGGAATTTCAAACAATCGTCAAAAATAATTGTAACATGTCTATTAAAAAATTAAATTAATAATTCTTTTATTACTTTTAAAAATTCTCTCTTAAACCTTTTTTTAGAAAGAATAATTTTCGGTTATTAATATTTTTTCTAATATTAGATTAATATTGAAATCAAATTACATTATAATATTTTATTTAAAATAAAATTTAAAATTTTCAGTGATATTTGTATAAACAATAAACAATTTCTATAAGTGTATATTCTATTGATTGGTGAATATATAATAGGTTGTCAAATATCTCCCTTCCGCCTTTTTCGCGGCTATTTACAAAGCGCTACAGACTCGTATCTGGTAATACTATACATAATTTGAAAGGTCTTGACATAACCTACAAAACGACGCTATGCATGATTAGTTTGGATATTGCGTTCAACAGTTATAGACGAGTAAACATGGAGTTCACTAAAGCCGAAATTCGCGTTATTTTAAAGTTTCCCTTCGTTAAAGACAAATCCGCTAGAGAAACGTTGCGTGAGATTAATGGTGTTTTGGGGGATGATATTCTATCACTTCGAACCGCGGAGGGATGGTTTCGACGATTCAGAGCCGGTCCAAAACGACACCATGGTTTTCCTGTATGTTTGGTGGGATTGGAAGGGAATCATCCACTATGAGCTGCTCCCATATGGCCAGACGCTTAATTCTACCATCTACTGCGAACAACTGGACCGCTTGAAGCAGGCGATCGACCAGAAGCGTCCAGAATTGCCAACAGGAAGGGTGTAGTGTTCCACCAGGACAACGCCAGACCACACACTTCGTCGATGACTCGTCAGAAGCTACGGGAGCTCGGATGGGAGTATTTATCACATCCACCATATAGCCTGGACATAGCGCCAAGTAATTACCACCTGTTCCTGTCCATGGCGAACGCCCTTGGTGGTGTAAAGTTAGACTCAAAAAAGGCTTGTGAAAAGTGGCTGTCCGAGTTCTTCGCAAATAACGAAGGGGGTTTCTACGAGGGGGGTTATAATGAAGTTGCCGTCTAGATGGAAACAGATTATCGAACAAAACGGCGCATATTTGAACTAAATCCGATCACAGTAACACTTTTTATAAAGCATTGAATAAAGAGCAAAAAAGCGGAAGGGAGATATTTGACAACCTAATATATTATTGACAGATTTATCTGGGTTTTTATCACGTGACTCACAAAAATACATGATAAAAACCCGGATAAATCTGACAATAATAATACTAATAAAATTCACGGAAATCTAAACAACATATATTTATGGTATAAAATTATTTTTGAAAATATTTATTATTTGCTATATATTTTCATAAATATGAAACAAAATTTGTTGGGCCTTTATCGATTCATTCCATTTAATGATAAATAAAAATGAATTCTTCTTTTTAAACTTTTTAAACGATATAAAATAAATATATAATAATGTAATTTTTTTTCAAGAAGGAAGAATTTCGGATGCAATCATTCTCACTAATCTACGGATTTCGTCTTTAGGGAATAAAAAGGAGGTCATTTCCTAATTTGTGATTGATAAGGATTCATTCTCGAGATTTGGGTCATTGAATGAATGAATGAAGAAACCAATTGCTTCTTTCTCCCCCCCCCCCCTATTTGAAAGTAGCATCCTCTACTCCCCAGAGATGTGGCAGTCGTCTTAAGCCATGTTATGAAAATAGTAGCACTTAGCCTATATATGAAAAACAACCGCTTTTTAGCCTTTATCCCCCTCTTCCTCCGTTTCTTTCATTCAATTCTCTCATGAACAATACCAACGGAAGAATAAACAAAATAAACACATTTATGTCATCCAAACACAGGAAATATTATTTAGATTTTACTAATCGAACAAAATTAGCATTCAGGGTGGTCGATCATAAAAATAGGTCAGGTATACTAGGAGGTCTAGACCACTAGGAAGTAAAAATATACACTTCGTCTCTCTGATCTTCTCTCTATGTTTCGGCCCCTCATAAATTAAATGAACAAAAATATTCAATATGATGGATAATAAATAAATAGAAACCTCTTTCTGCTGATAGTTAATAATTAAAATATACTAAAAAATGTTTAAGAACTATTCATTGATTCATGATATTTATTTACTATTATTATAAAACATAAACATTTCATGAAATTAATGAATATTAATACATTTTTTAATATTAATTAATATACAAATGTTAACTCAATGTTAAACATGTGGAACTCATTTTTATGATTTTAATAGCAAGTCGATCTTCAAAATTTTATATTTCTCATTTACATGAAAAATTAAATAAATTCAAATATTTATTTTTTTAAATATATATACGATTTAACATTATTTTTTATCAATATTTGATCACAAATGTGAATTTATTAAACGTAGTAAATAAAAAATAAACTTTTTAATAATTGTTTTGTTTCTGTTTAAATTTATAAAATTTTTCTAAATTATTTTTTTTATTATCAAATTTATTAATTGTGTTCAATATAAGCACTCAATATATTTTTTCTCCGATTTCGTTTTAGAAAATAATACATTTTATAAAATATAATCATATGAATTTAAAAGAAATATAAAAAATCTAACAATTTTATAAAAATAGAATAATATAAAACAATTTCTTTGTAGGTATCATTTGTCTAAAAATCATATTTTAATTTTTACATACATAATATATAAATCATTTTTATGCCTAATAATTACCTTATTAATTGAATAAGTAAACTAAATGCAAAACCAAAGTTAATATAATTTAGCTATTTTAATTGACGTTTTAAAAATATTTTGAATACATAAATCATTAAAAAAATAAGTTTTTTTATAAAACTTGGATAAAATTTATATAGAAAGAAGTAATGTTCAAATAAAATAAGAATAAATAAAAAATAATTTAAGATAAATATTGTCAAAATATTTTATTAAATTAGTTAATATGAGAACTTATAGAATAAATTATTTAATTGAAATGAGATTTGTATAAACCATCTTCATTAGTTTTTTCTTTTATACAAAATATATTATAAATAAAATAAAATTAAAAATATTTATGTTATATCCATATCTGTTTTTATTGAATTAATAGATATATTTATATATTATTTGAAAATGTTTCAGAACGTTTAGAAGATTTATCTTAATTTAATTTAGGAAAATTAAATGACGTCATCAATTTCGTCAGACAGCGCTTCCGTAAATACAAAATATTATAAACATTGGTTGGAAGTTTATATTTAAAAGATTTTCATCCATTTTGTTTCGATCAGTATATTACATAATTTGTTTTTGTGTTCTTATTTAAAATATATTTTAATTTATTTAGTAAATTAATTATATATTATTATTGTATATGTTCTATCTGTCTAACTATCTATCTCTGGGCTCTACAGCACTCAAAAGTTCTTGGCCGTAACATCCACATTTCTCCAAGTGTCTCTTCATACATTGTTCACCCATATTAAAAATTTACTTGAAAATACAATTATAAGATCAAAATTAAAATTATTTATTCATATAATCTTAAAAATTAAAAGAGGTATGTAAACCGCTCTAAGGATTTTTTTGAAACTCACACCATAGATAATATTTATAAGGAAGAGTAAGATGCGGTGGTGAGACCGAGTGGGAAACGCCCGCTTGGAAGACCAAACATGCGGTAAATGGATAATGTGGGATAGGACGTGAGAGAGATGGGAGCGAGTAGGGATTGGAGGTTATGAAACTTGAAGATATACAAAAATTTTAAATTATCTGCATTATATGCAGACTAATGAATAAATTAATAAAATTATTATTTCTTTTTTCGGTAAATAAAAATATGAATTTAAAATTAATAGATCAATTTCAAATACTCGTCTAACAATCAAGTAAAATTATTTCTCTAAAAATAATTATTTTACAAATCTTAAAAATGTATTTATTAGTAATATAAGTTATATTATAAATTTTATTTTATTGAAAGTGCAAGGACATTTGGTATTACAATTAATCATTAATTAATTCTAGATGTCTTGTTAAATCATATTGAAATTCATAAAAAATTAATTTAAAATCTCTGATTTTTCAATTAAATTATATCTTATTAATGTTTCTAAATATATTTTAATGGAATATTAATTGATTAGATCCATTTCTAATTTCAGATGAAAAGATGATTTATTCCTGCTGTTTAGAAATGAACTTCCATATTTTATCTACAAGGTTATTATTTTGATATGTAATTATTAATTTTACATTCACTTTAGTATAAAAAAAAAATAATTATTATACTTTTCTCCGATAATTATACGTAGTTGTTGGTGATCTATTATGTTCAATATAGTGTAATAATTATTTGAACATCAAATTTATTGATCTTTTCTATCACTCAAACAGAATGGTGATTTTTGTTTTTTCTAAATTCAAGTTACCCTCCCCCTGTCACTAGTTGGACCTCCTCTTGAATTCGCTTACGTCATCAGTCAACTCCATGAAGGAGACTTTTGTTCAGTTTTCAAGTGCTTTCGATAGTTTATCAAGTAAACCCTGAGGAATGATTTCAATTACCACACCTCTCAATTTTCCTTTACATCTAGAAATGAGGGAGAAAACAAATTGTTAAGGGTGTTCTAAGAGGAGAAAACTGTCAATCATTTAATAATTAAAAACAAAAACTCCACTTAAACTCTCTTTCACTACATCATCTTGGTTTTTTTTTCTAATTTCATACTAAATATATGGTGAAGGAAAAAGTCTTTTCGGTTTTTTTGTACCAATGTGAATGGAATTTTTCTTTATTGATAATCAATTTTAATCAAGTACATAATGCCCATTATTATCTATGACCTTTTGCCATTTGCCAGGTAATTTCATAATTCCATCGATGTAGAACTTCTGTTGTTTACTGGCAAAAAATTCGGCCACAGTGTTTTCAACGGATGTTTTGTTGGCCAATTTTTTTCCATCAAGGAAGTTTTGCAAAGATCGAAACAAATGTTAGTTGGATGGTGCAAGGTCTGGACTATATGGTGGATGCATTAAAACATAGTTCAGTCAGTTTTTGGCGAGTCATCAAAGATGTGTGTGGCCGGGCGTTGTCATGATGGTAGACAACACCCTTTCTATTGATCAATTCTTGCCGCTTGTTTTGAATTGCTTGTTGTAATCTAGTTAATTGTTCACAGTAGAGAACCGAATTAATAGTTTGGCTAGGTTGTAGCACCTCATAATAAACTATTCCTTTCCAATCCCACCATACACACAACATAACCTTATTTGCCGTCAACCCAGGCTTCGAAGTCGTTTGTGATGGTTCACCGGCCTTTGTCCACGACCTTTGGCTTTTTTTATTCTCGTATTTTATCCGTTTTTCATCGCCCGTCACAACTTGAATGAGAAATGGGTCGATTTCATTAAGTTTTAACAATATTTCACTGATGGAAATTCGATTAATTAAATTTTTTTACGTTAAATCGTGCGGCACCCAAATATCGAGTATTTTTGAGTAGTCAGCCTTTTTTAAATGATTCCAAACAGTTTTCTGATCAATGTTTAGTGCGTTTGCGATGTTTTGAGTGCTTGCATGCCGGTCTAACTCCGCCAGTTGCAGAATTTCATCGGCTATTTCAGTGACTGGCGAGGTGCATCTTTCACATCGAAATTTCCAGAACGGAATCGATTAAACCAAAGTTGTACAGTACGTTCCGAAACAGCATCCTCACCGTAAACTGCACAGATTTTCCTACATGTTTTCGCACCAGATTTGCCCTTATAATAAAAAAGCATAACATAGCGGATTTCTTCCGAAATTTCACTCATTTTCACACGATTATAACTTTTAGCACAAATAACGAATAATAAAGCGGCCAACAACCTGTAATGTCATTTTTAAAACGCGCGTATGCTTGACCTTCCATCAGGAGATACTACCATCAGCACAATCTTTTGACAAAAAACCGAAAATATTTTTTCCATCACCCATTATATAAAATGGAGGATTTTTTAATTAAAATATAATTCTAACTTTTTATAAGATAATTTATTTACAAATTATGATTTGATTATAATATACTAATAATTGTCATCATAAAATAAAATAATAATTAGCAATAAAAAATGGAAGGGTTTTATATCCATATAGGCTTTGTTTAAATTTTGCAAATTACCTTTCTAGGTGGCTCGTAAAATATGAACGTTGATTGATTCTATGAAGGTGGACTCTCAGGTGGTCCCTGTGGTCGGAGGACCTCCTATTAGAGGTCTTCATTCCATCACAAATTGTTAAATTGGTTAAATTGTTTAGGTAAAATGGTAAGAGGTAATTTACCTGCTCTATCAGGATCATCTTAATTAAGTTCTATATTCAAATTTTTTATAATTACTTTATAAAATTGATATTTAATAGAATAAGAAATTTCAGATAAATTTATTGGTCTTATAATATAATTTCTTATAATTTTGATGAAATGTTTAAAGTTGAATTGAATTTTTTTTTACTTTTCGCGTAGAAAATTATTTAATATTTATTTAATAAAATTCTCAAAAAAAAAAGAGAATACATACGATTTATTTGAAGAACTTGGGATTCCAACTTTTCTCTCATATAATATTAGATTTGAATAAATAAGTTTTATAATCGGTTGATATTAATTAATGTTCCACGTTGGGTGCCTATATAATCAATTGATAAATATTTCGATGCCCCACTTTGGGCAGTCAATATAATAGTTGGATAAAAATTAAAGGCACACTTTGATTGCCAATTGTATAAGTTGGATAATAATTATGATATTGATGATAATATATTTATGTTATATGTAAATGAATAATAAAAGAAACAAAAAAAAAATACGATTTGTTAAATAATACAAAATAAGCTACTCTGGCTTAAGTTAGGATGGATTTAGAACAAAGAAATTATAGAGGATCACACTTAAATGTTATCAGTGCAAGAATCTGATCCTGACTCCTCTCATGGCAACGAGCGGAGCCGGTCACACATTCTGGGAATCCCTCCATGGTTTTGGGTTGCCCTGAAGGGCAGCACCCCACGGGAGTCAAACCCAGCGGAAGAATTAATCAAATTTAAAAATATCAATATCATTTTATCTTAAAATTAAATAAATTAATTAATTAAATAAGTTACGATCGTTACAGTTTTACATTTATTTTTCACATGATTTCAATCATTCTTTCAGGCTCCAAAATGCATTACATAATTATGCCATTAAAAAAATAATCATTAAAATTTATTGCGTATTAATTTTTATATCAAATACATAAATTCATTTTTTTAAATTTATATATATGTTGATGTAGGATATATTATTGAAAGGAGTCTTGAATTCAAGTTTCATTGAAAAATTAATTCCATCCTATTTTACTTAATTTAATCTCTGTTTGTTTGATAACATCCAGTACTGTTCATTAGTTATTTTTTTTTATAAATGAATATTGATTGAAGCGTTGAAGATCGCTTGTAAAACGTTTCAGATCTAATGCCAGAAGTTGTTTAGGCTATTCCAGTGATTTGTCCTTAATTTATTCGTTATCATTTATATTTTTTACGATGGTTCCAGCATGGGAACCCAAGTGTCTATGAGAATAGTTAATGAAGGATGGCAAAGAGGGAGAAAAAAGAGAAGCGGGAAAAGGGGAGAGGGGAAAAGGAAAGAGACGTGATGCGCTGAAGCGGTTCTTTTGTATGTTTCTTACGCGAATCCTACTTTCTTATGGAGATTAATTGGTTCGGGTCTCTCGGTTGATGATTCAATCTCGAATGTCAACCCAAATTGTGCTTTAAGACAAGGAATACTAACGTGTTTTAAATTGAACCATTTAATAGTATATTTATCTTTATTTTTTATCCTATATTTCATTTCAACATAAGACAAGACTATTGTTTTTTTATTTTGTTTTATTATATGTAATTATATATAATAGTGCATAGAGGGATAATAATTAAAATAAACTGAAGCTTGGTATAATGTTTGAAATATACTCCATTTTTACCGACCCACGATAGGAAGGGAAGGGTTATTTTCACACCAAATTTCACATGAGGAGATTTTTTTATATATCACCACGAATCATGCACATTGTATTGGTTTTATCCTCGGGAAAAATCATCTTCATTAGTTTTTTCTTAATTTAAAATTGTATGACGTCATCCAGCCATTCATGACGTCACAGCCTGGTCTTACATATATATTATAAATAAAATAAAATTAAAATATTTATGTTATATCCATATCTGTTTTTTATTGCATTAATAGATATATTAAAATTATTTGAAATTGTTTCTGTAGCTGGAAATTAATTTACTTCATCGTCGGTTCGGAGCTGGCCAGTGGTCAACTTATTTTTTTAAGAACCAAATTGAAAAAATTTAGAAAAAACTGGACTAGATTTATGAATTAATTTGCATATTATAAAAAAATTATTTTGGGAATAGTTCCTCCAACTGAAAAATATACTGGAACCAAAGAAGGTTGAGATATATAAAATGTTAATTGGGTATGTAACTAATGTATTACTTACTAAATTTTTTTTATAATTAAAATAGAAATTCATACTAGAAAAGAATTGTTTAACGTAATTTGCTAAGAACAGAGCAAAGAAAAGCAAACTCATCGATATTTTCAAAATGACATGTAGACTTACTATACCGTATCCCAACCAAGATAAGAACAATTCTTACCATTTACCCTCTTTTTTATGAAATATATTTACATTATATTAAAATTATATCACTTTCGTCAAACAAATATAAATTTAAATTGAACCATTTACATTAATACGCCACCCCCTTGTTTTTTTTTCAAAATATGTTCATTAATGAACTTCTTACTGATATATTTATAATTTTTTTTTTTAATTTTCATTAAGATCTTTGAATAAAATTAAGCTTATTGATTTAATAGAATTAATAGAATTAAACTTATTGATTCGATTTGAGATGTATTCTAAAACACCACTAATTTTAAAAATTAATATTTGTTTATTTTATTTTATTTTAATATTTATTTCATTTGAAATAATTTGCAGTAGAGCGCTCACCTCTGCACTCCCCGCTCGCCCCTCTCCATTCCCCTCCGCCGCCTGGAATGACCACCTCATGCCGTCCGGCCGACTCGAACGATTCAGTTCCCCTCAGTTCCTCTTCCATGCTGAGTGTAAGACCATAGGCGGCCTCTCCACTGAAATCATCCCTTAATCAGTCGCTAATCAAGAATTAATTGTAATTTTATTATTTATTTTTATTAATTAAAAGGAAGATTAGTGAACTTAAAAAAAAAAATATTTCAATAAAAATTAAATTTTATAATGTGCATTTTTATAATTTTTTATTCATATACCCAAATAAATTTATAAATTTTTCATTCAAATCTTTGAAAAGAATTAATCTTAAATATTCTATCAGATCTCATTAATTCAATTTTATTAAAAGTTAAATTAAAATTATTTAAAAATTAAAAAATCATATACAAAATTTTATTTTCTTTAAATATATTTATTGAAATATTTTTTAAATTTCAATATGTATATTAATCCTATTAAAACTTATTTATTTAAAAAATATTATTATTTTATATTATAATATAATTATAAATCAAAAAAATATAAATTTCTCATATTCATATAGGAATATATAATTTTAAATATTCTATATATTCTTTCTAATCTCATTATCGCTCACACCGTTCCTTTCAAATCTCATATGAATATTGTTTTGTCAATTTCGTATTATTATAACACTTTTGAAAAATGAATAATATTTCTATTACTTATATATCAATTAAACAGAATAAAATCTTCGTGAAATTAATAATATAATCATAATTAGTTTTCTGATGTTTTCTAAGATATTTTTATTTTATGTCTATTAAATGCATATTATATCTTATTATAATCATGGTTCTATATCGTATGTAAAATAATTTTAGTATTTTAATATTACAGAAATAAGATAATATTTTTAAAAATCTATACACTTTTTTAATCCTATTAATATTATTTATTTATTTATATCTTATTTTTTTATTTCCTGTATATAATATAAATATCTAATCTTAATTATTTTTTTCTTCATCGAGGCGAGAGTCTACGAGCTGTTCTTCGAGTTTAATCTGCGAGAAATATCAACCCTTTATTAACTCCGAGGTCAGTATTTATTATTAATTTTATTTTTAATTCAATTTAAATTTATTGATTATAAACTAATAAGTTATTTTTCTTCTTCTATTTCATGTTTCAATCTTCGTTCCTTCTACTGAATGTTGATTTGAATTCTTGATTATCTTCTCCATCCTTCATGACGATGAAATGATTGAAATACAGCTCACCAAATGTAAGTAATAATCGTTATTTATTTAGCATGGCGCACTTTAATATAGAAAATGTAAATATAATATTTAAAGTAAAGTTTAATATAATATAGAAAGTATAATTAAATTACAATGATTTTTTGCTTTTGATAATATGCATTTGCAGATTATAGAGAAATATATTAAATTATATGACAGAATTAGTGAGATTAGGGAATTTCAGAGTACATCTTTCAAGAAGAAGCATTGATAAAGGAGGCAAAAGAGACAAAGGTATTTTTGGAATTAGTAGGTTTCGATGCGTTATACTGGGAGGGTGGCTATTTTTTGATATATATATATATATATATATATAGTTGTTAGGAATTTTCAGGTGGTTGCCTCTTACTTCCATGCATGTTCTCATCCTACTAATTCATAGATTAGATTAGAATTAATAAATAAATAAAATGTGGGTGTTTAAAACAAATGCCATGCTATTAATTAAGGGATGGTTTGCATGAATTGCATGTCAGGTCTGAATTGTGTTTTTTGTATTACTGAGAGTGTATTTGAGGTGGATTGGATGAACGGGCATTCGGGAAGGTAATCAGCACAGTTCCAAAATGGGATTAGCCTGAACAGGAACAAATTGTTGGTTACCTTTTGAGCGCAGGGCTTTTTTGATTAGCATGGGCCTTCCATCCATATTGATGGAGGCTATGCACTCCCTTACTAGGTAGGTTTTATTTCAGGTTGCCCCGAATGTCGCGATTTCATTTCAAAATCCAAAAAATCAAAGGCAATCTCAGCTAATTCAAAGAGCCTACAGACCAAACGCCTTATTTTTTTTTAATCTTTTTTTTAAGGCAAACTTTCTTTATTATTACTTTTTCTAAATTTCGGAAGGCGAGGCTTGGAAGGGCTAATTTATGGGGAAAGGAGGAGGCCCTATTAAATATTCAATTGTTTTTTTTTAATTTAATTAATAATAAAAAAATAATTGAATATCGCGATTATTTTCTTTAACTTTTTATTTTCATTTTGAAATATTCAATTTAATAATTTAAACTTTGATATATTTTAAATATTTTACTAAATAGGTAGAATTATTATAATTATTATTATAATTTCTCAATTTAAAATTAAAATGCAAACATCACAAAAAAAAATTATATATATTGTAAAAATATAACTCATTTTCATTATTATTTCTTTTTAACTTACCAAATATAAAAATATTTTATTTTATTTTATTATGGAAATTATTTCATATGAATATAAATATATTGTAATCGAATATATCTATAGTCAATAATAATTTAATATTAATAAAGTATCAAATTTTTTTCTTATCATTGTACTGATAAATCATATTTGGAAAGAAATAAATTATAGTTAAGCTTATTTAAAAAATTAACTTAATGTATAATTTTTGTTAATTATAAACATGTGGTACAACATATTTTAAATAAATAAATAAAATTAGATCTTCTAAATTTTTTTTTAATTTTGATAGATCAAATATTCTTATTCTTTAGCTGACTTATAAATCCCATACCATATTTTGACCCAGTGTCCCCGCAAAAATTCTCCGGGAGATAAAAATGTCTCGGTTTACATAAATAATAATATCATCCGTGAATAAACCCAATATTATTCAATTTTTACCGACCGACGATAGTAAGGGATGTATTGTTTTCACACCAAATTTCACATGTGGAGATTTTTACATATCTACTCGAATCAAGCATTTTGTATTGGTTTTATCCTCGGGAAAAATCATCTTCATTAGTTTTTTCTTAATTTTAAATTATATGACGTCACCCAGTCCTTCATGACGTCACAGCCACCTTATATATTATAAATATATTATAAATATAATAAAATTAAAAATATTTATGTTTATATCCATATCTGTTTTTTATTTAATAGATACATTTAAATTATTTGAAATTGTTTCTGTAGCTGGAAATTAATTTACTTCAAACCGTCGGTCGGTTCGGACCTGGCCACAGGTCAACTTATTACTATCTCTCCAGAGGTAATATTGTGATTACGAAAATGTTCGATGTCGAGAATTTGATGTTTTTTACGTTTTTAAGGTTCCTGAATCATTTTCACTAAGGTTGAGAAAATTGTCTGTGTGTGTTGTATGTATGTAACCAAGATTACGCAAAAACGGATTGAGCTAGAATGATGAAATTTGGTACATGGACATTATTCAAAATTCATAGTTTTCTATCAACTTTTGAGAAATGTAGCTCAACCGGAAGAGGGTCATTACCTACAACGTTTTGATTTTTTTTCCTCTAAAGTGACCGTAAAAATAAAGATATATGTTTGATAATTTTTCACATGATTAATAATTGTATAAAACTGCTATATATAGAATTTCAGCTTGATTGAATCGCTAAAAGTACCGGAATTAATTTTTTATCACTGCAAATCAAATGACATGGTGCAATCAACAAAGAGCCAATTAATATTAATGATTTAATAAATATTATTTATTAATTTTAATATAAATCTTTTCCAAAGATCAAGACTAGCAGACTATTTTGTATTAGAATTAATATAGTTGAAGATGCAGGGCTAAAATGTGTGTGGCTAATACTTTATTACCTTCTGCGTTCAATTTCAGTTCGATCAATAAATATTGGAATTTGGAAAAACCTTTTCCTTATAAAAATTTTTTACTTAAGCTAAAAAAAAAAATTTTAATAAATCAATTTATCCTGAGGTTAATAAGAAATATTTTATACATGTTGATTATTTGTAAAAAAAGCAAAATGTGCAGCATCGTACACGTGGCGGAAGTGAAACTTCTTACAATCTAGAGAATAAGATAAATTTTAGTTGAGAGTGTGAGTGAGAGAGAAATAGAGAAAAATAAAGGGATCATTTCGAAAGACATATAACAGTATAAAATTTTCGTAACAAATATTCGCTTTATTATTATTATTATCTACTCTATCATCATATCTACATTGCCTGTACTATTGTCGGTTGGTGCTTCAATTGGTAATACTGATATTAATGGCTTGTGATAACTAAAATAAGATATATATGTTCGTGATTCGATATTTTCTATATAACGTGTAAAAACAGCATCTATTGTAGTTCCAGATTTTGTTGTTGATTCCTTGGGATCGTTATTTATAAGCAGACCAAATGTTTCTCGAAGAAAGTTGATCAACGGCAACGAATCATCAGATCCAAAATTTACATTAAAATCTCCCCCGAGAATTAGAGGGATTTTATCTTCGCCTCGTTCAAGTGCATTAGCACCTGTGTGGCTATAAACCAGTAGTGAAAGGTGTATGAAATAAATAATATCGTCTAAATTTTGGTCGTTATTTTTTTTCGGCATAGTGAAATCTGTGGAGTAGAGAAAAGCAGATTTAAATGCAATAATAATTTTAAATTGATTTAGTAGTGTTAAAGTAATGTTGAGATTCGGATAAATAACGTGAATGGTCATCGACGCACATAACTGTATGTGTTGGCGTGTGAATCGCCGACCATGTTCACACACACAATTACATGCGTCGGTATGCGTGCACGCTGTATATTTGACTTGAGAATTTTAATTATTTCACGATATATATCTTATCTTATTATGCTAGCTAAAATTGTATATATCTATCTATTTATCTATAACCATTGGTTCTCAAAAACCGCTCTAACGATTTTTTTCAAATTCACACTAGATATAGTATTTATAAAGAAAAATTGAGTTTTATTGATTACATCTCTTGAAACTTACAGCTTCATTATTAATTTCTTAATTGAAAATTATATATGGGTGACGTAAATGGCATCCATTTTGAAATTTTACTCCCGCCTTTTTTTAATTTTGTATTAATATTTTTTTTATATTTAAAATATTTTAAAATTTATAATTTAATTTCGAAATAAAATTAAAAATATTTATTTTTAATAAAATATATATATATATTTATTAATCCCGCTTTTTTTTTAAATGATATTGTATTAACATTTTTTTATATTTAAAATATTTTAAAATTCATTATTTAATTTCGAAATTTTATATTTAAAATATTTTAAAATTTATTATTTAATTTCGAAATAAAATTAAAAATATTTATTTTTAATAAAATATATATATATATTTATTAATCCCGCTTTTTTTTTAAATGATATTGTATTAACATTTTTTTATATTTAAAATATTTTAAAATTCATTATTTAATTTCGAAATAAAATTAAAAATATTTATTTTTAATAAAATATATATATATTTATTAATCTCTCTCAAAAAAAAACAACAAAACAAATAAATGTCTTTGAAAGATGGTAAAAATATCTTTGTAATTATCAAAATATCATAGACCAGCAGTAAGAACAATTGTTTTTACTCCCCGAGTTCGAAGGATCGAAACTCGCCGCGTGCATTTTTTTTTTATCTATTTTCGTGATTTATTTATTCATTGTTCTTTTATTAATTAAGTTTTAGATAGTTTTATAATTTTTAATATTTTTTCAATAAAATATTATTTAATACATTTAATAATTGTAATAAATAATTAAAGAATTGTATATCAATATTTTTTAAAGGGTAGAGCGAGCTCGGTGTCTCAGGTATTAATATTACCAGCCAAATCCAATAATAATGAATCATTTTTTACTATCTCGCCAGAGATACTATTGCGATCACGAAAATTTTCGATGTTGAGATTTTGATGTTTTTATACTTTTTGAAGGTTCCTGAATCATTTTCACTAAGGTTGTGTGTGTGTGTCTGTGTGTGTGTGTGTGTGTGTGTGTGTGTGTGTATGTAGGCAAGATTACGCAAAAACGGTTTGAGCTAGAATGATGAAATTTGGTACATGGACATTATTCAAAATTCATAGTTTTCTATCAACTTTTGAGAAATGTAGCTCAACCGGAAGAGGGTCATTACCTACAACGTTTTGATTTTTTTTCCTCTAAAGTGACCGTAAAAATAAAGATATATGTTTGATAATTTTTCACATGATTAATAATTGTATAAAACTGCTATATATAGAATTTCAGCTTGATTGATTAGCTGAAATTACCAGAATTAATTTTTTAACACTGCAAATCTCACGCGCCAACACGTGACGTGGTGCCATCAACAAAAAGCCAAACATGCGCTGGTTTAATATTTATTATTTATTATTTATAATTTATAATTAATTAAATTTAATAATAATTTTTAAATAATATAAATAATATTTAATTATAATCTAATCAAAGAAAATAAAAGTTTGAATCTATTTGATAGTTGATCTTTTTACATATAATTAATCTCAAATTAAATATTTTTTAATATTAAAAAAAAATAACAAATTTCATATGTATATTTATTTTTATAAATGTTTAGGCAAATTTTGAAATTAATATATATTTAAATTCAAATTGTATTTAATTGCGATATCTACTGGACAAGGTGGAGATCTCGCCCTCTTTTGATCATAAGTCATACTAATTTTTATTCTTTGACCCAGTAGAAGCTGAGAAATATTATTCCGCGTCAACGTACTAGCGCGCATGCGCGCCGTGGACTTTGGACCTAGCGAGAGCGTAGTAGAACGAAAGACAGCACAAAACGAAGAGGCAGATAGCCTCTTTCTCAAAGACGAAAGACCGGACAAAAGAAAGACCCAGATAGCCTCTCTCTCAAGAACGAAACACCGCACAAAAGAGAGTCGGAGATAGAGGCTATCTCATTCTCACTCGTTATATCTATATCTTTTTTCTCTCTTGCGTTTCGTAACGCGTTACGAAATTTCAATTTTTCAATTCACTCTCCATTCTCAACCAAATGTCAGGACGCCGCTAAAGAAGTTTCACTTCAAAAAAAAACTTTCTTAATCTTAAAATTAAAGTGGTAAAGAAAAGATGAACTAATCTTATACTCTTCTATTCTATTCTATCAATATTTATATTTACCTTAGCTTATTCTTTTAATTAAAAAGACAATTCTTCAAAGCAATTGCTATTATCTTATGTTCATATCAAGTTTCTTTATCATAAGTAATTATTAATGAAAATTTCCCCTTACCTACCAAGTCATGGTTTAGTGTTTCGCTTATTTCATTCATCAATTAATTCGTGTTTATTTATTATTAAAGACTAATATTAATTTTGGGAGATGAAGATCAAAGCTGATCTCCCGTGTCTCTCCTCGAATGGAAATAACGAGAAGGCGGCGGTTGCTTGCTCCCAGAAACCACCGATTAGACAGATGAAGGCCTGAGGTGCTTCATACGATTGATGAATTGAAATACAAATAGAATGAAAGAATGAGAGAAGGGAAAATTTTCCCTTCTACTACTTGAAGCAGGAGATGGATTGGTATAATCGAAAAATACCGAAGACGTGTTTCGAATGTCGGTTGTCGAATACCACCCACTCGTCCGATAACAATGGGTGTTGAACAATACTAGAAACGCCCTTAAGTATCCCTGACAGCCCTTCGTCTCTCTATCACGTACATTCTCAGATCCTTCTCGCCTTCTTTCTTCCCTTACCTCCTTCTAATATATTTCTATTGACAAAAAAAATTTATTTTATTTAATATTTATTTATTTAATTAAAGAGATTATATACAAGCCAGTATATCTCTATCCTCTCCCTATTTGGGGTAGAGGATTTACAAAAAAATAAAAAATAAAAACAAAAACAAATTTCCATTTATTTAAATATGTAAGCTGATTACTTATTACAGCTGAGGCTGGAGTATTTTATTTATCTATTTATCCATTTAAGAGATCATATACAGATCCAGGTATATCTCTATCCTCCCCTTATTTGGGCTAGAGGATTTACAAAAAAAAAAAACAATTACAACAGAAAAACAAAAGAAAACAAAAAAACAATAAGTTGACCTGTGGCCAGGTCCGAACCGACCGACGGTTTGAAATAAATTAATTTCCAGCTACAGAAACAATTTCAAATAATTTTCATATATCTATTAATGTAATAAAAAACAGATAGGCATACATAAATAATAAATATAAACATTTTTAATTTTATTTTATTTATAATATCTATGCAAGACCAGGCTGTGACGTCATGAATGGCTGGATGACGTCATATAATTTTAAATCAAGAAAAAACTAATAAATATGATTTTTCTCGAGGATAAAACCAATACAAAGTGAATGATTCGTGGTGATATATAAAAAAATCTCCTTTGGTGTGAAAATAACCCTTTCCTTCCTATCGTCGATCGCTAATACTACCACTTCCGGTTTCCGGAATTGCACCAAAAGTTGATCAATTCATCCCACTGATGCATTAAGTAAATATACCAAATTTCATCAAAATCGGTTGAGCCGTTCAGGCTGTACACATCTATACGGACGGACGGACGGACAGACGGACAGACGGACGGACAGACGGACGGACGGACAGACATCATGCTAAAAATACTTTTTTCTGTTTAGAAAATGCATAATTCGTGGAGATATGTAAAAATCTCCACATGTGAAATTTGGTGTGAAAACAATACCTCCCTTACTATCGTCGGTCGGTAAAAAAAAATCCAGCGTAACAGAAATCAAACCGAAGAACCTTCAAAAACTCATACATCACAAAAGGGTTACAGAAAAAACACACACACAAAAAAAAAATAATATTAGAATATTCAAATCAGCATAAATGATCTCATACCGTAACATAAAAGCCAAACAATCTCTTTTTTATCATAGCTGGGGTAAACACATTATTCCAAACAATTAATACTCATGTGCTTTTTCCACCCGTCTCATCTATATTGCTTATGCATTTTTTATCGCTCACTGTTACTTCCTACTACTTTCTGTGTTAGATATTAATTTTTCTAAACTTCCCTGAATTTATTAAAATTTATTCTTTGTTTCGATTTATCCTCTTCATTACTATAATCAATTAATTTTAATATTATTACTGCTATTATGTAAGTGCTAATTACAGTACGAAATGAAAGAACAATTTGTTGAAAAAAGCAATTTTTTGAACTGTATTTTATTTTTATTGTGGTATGGAAAAAACCAACATATTTAATAAGATTGTACTACATGCGTATGTATTAATTTAACAATTTAGTCAAGTAAACTTGTTCTTATAATATTAACACTTGCATATTTTTCACTTTTCACAAATTCACTCTTCATCACTCAGCTGCCGATTACAATATTCAGTTCTTTATCTATTTGTTTATTAATAATACGGATTTATTTATTACTCGGTTGTTATGAGTTATACGCTTACTTAGTTACTATTATGAAGAAATGCCTACTGTTCAACATCGATGGCAGTGACTTGTTTGTGTGTTTACGTGTTATTTGTTTTTGTGTAAAGTGTGTTTACCTTATCACTGAACTTATCTATAATGATTATGCATTTTTTATCGCTCTCCATTCCCTCCAACAACTTTGTATGTCAGATATTCATTTTTCTAAAATCTTTAGCTTTCCAACGGTATATTACACGTCTATAATAGAACAATTCATTCCGGAAATTAGTTTCCAACCTTTGAAAGTTCTTTTTTCCAATTTTCCTCTGAAGTAAATTATCAAATTCGTTTATAGTTTGCATTTATCAATATTTATTAATATTAACAATGTGGATTGGTTATTTGTTTTTAAATTATAAAAATTAATGGTACTTTAGAGGAAGCCATTTTGAAAATTCGTCATTAAAGCCCCCTCAGAGAAGTTCCACGTGGTTAACACTAAACTCATAATATAGATCACTTAATTTCAAATCGATATAGCGAGTTTAATCAAAATCGTTAGAGCCGTTTTGGAGAAAACCGCAAAAAAGTGTAATATCAATGATGTAAAGTGGCACTTCCGGTCAACTGATTTTAACGAAAAAGTTGCTGTAACATCCCGGGTATATACCTATTCTAAATACGGAGTTTCAGTTTCGGACAGCTTCTCGTTTCTGACCTGGAGTGATCACATACACACAGACACAGACCATTTTGCGGGACTATGTTTTTTGGATTCAGGAGTCCTCAAAACGTGTATTTCCGTTGAAAACTCAAAATCGAATTTTTGCAGGATCGCAATACTTCCCCTTACTATATCTTATATATATATATAGGTAAGTGAAAGTAAAATGAGATTTTTCGGTCATCTTATTTATATGCTGTGTGTGTGTGTGTGTGTGATACCGCTTATCCAGGAAGTACATCATCTCCAGGAACCTCCATTGAAGATGATAACTCATTTAATAAAATTGGATCTTGATGAGGTCTAAATCATTGAAATCAAAAACTCATTCTTTAATGCCTTTTTATATTAATTTATATAAATCCAAATTTGAAATTTTAATATAAAAATAAAAATAAAAATTATTTTTAAAAATAATTAAACATTTCTATTTTTACTATAGCTCTAAATATTAATTTGATCTTTATTTATAATATTCAAAGTCTATTTTTCATTGTATTCAAAAAAAAAAAATATTTTCAATATATTTTATATCTATAAAATTTTCATAAATTAAAACAATTATTTATTATAGAAGAAATTGAACATATCTAATATATATTATTTGTATTACTCAAAGTTATCGAATTTTAAAATTTATATTTCCCAATAATTTTTGAATTTATATAATTTTTTCTATTCAAATTTTGCTAATTAAATTTTGGATTGATCCCATATTCATTTCAATATATTTAAATAGAAAAATATAATAAATTTAATTGTGTTAATTAGAGGAACAAGAGAAAGTTGTAGAAGATTCCAGATTTTCTGTTTCATTTGACATAAAATACCAAGAATGGATAGATTTATTTCTTCTCTCGCCATTAAGAAGGAAAGGGTGTTGTTTTTGTCATCGGAACGAATCCAATCAGTTGATGGATTGAATGAAGAGCGAGGAGAGATGATGCTCTTCTTGAGTGACTGGATGGCTTGCTATGCTCGAATGTTCATCCCCTGTTGTCTCTGTTGTTTACATCTCAAAGGTAAACACTGCCACAGCTGTTTTATTTTTTGAAACCCATGTTGATTCGAATAAAAGCCACCCAGTGCGATGGCCGCTAGGCACTTTAATGATCGGATGAATGTCGAGAGTTGGCACTCGTGGAAAACTTCTAAACGACCCGATGTAAATAGACACACTCACAATAAAACACATACTCTCCTTTCAATATTAGAAGAAAAAACTTAACAATATATATTTTTTTAAGCTGAGTAAAAATTTTATTTTATCAAGATTATTTAATATATATATATATATATATATATAAAGAATTCGAACTTATCTCCCTCCCCCTTCCCAGCAATATAATTAAATTACAGATCAGGTATCTTTTATTTATTCTTTATATTCAAATTTATTATTCTATATTACAATTTAATTGTTTATACTGGTGAAATACCAAGATAACCTTTAACATATTTACATTCATGAACAAATTTTAATAGTTTTATATATTTTATGTTCTTTCTATTAACTTCAATAATACTTATATTTCTAATAGTTTAATAAATAATAAATTTTAATTTTGAAGGAATTTAAATTTATTATTTTTTACTTAGAAAGTTTTAAAATAAATATTTATTTTAAAATTTATGTTTACATTTTAAAAATTTTATTATAGAAAAAAAAAATTGTACAATATCATTATTATTGGAATGTACAATTGACATGTCAGATCTCTTAAAATAATTAGTAGTATAACTTCCAGATTCAAGTCTATAAGCAGGAAGTATACTTATATACTTCTATTGATAGTTAAATAAAATGAATAAAAATCATCTTATTATATTATAAGGTTAATGATGTAATATAATTGTAATCAACTCAACTTCGATTTCTATTTATATTTCGGTACATATCAATTTAGAAAACAATTTTCTAATCTTCTTATTACCGGTTGAACTCTTTTTTATGCAAATAAATGCATTTTATTTATAATAGAAAGCAAGTTTCAACTTCATCTATTCTTCTATTATCTTATATTCTTCTCCAAGAGTGAATAGTGTTTATCTTCCGATAGCCTTCTAATATAATATATTATCGTCTATAATAGGAAGAGAGTATTCGATAGGGATAGATAATAGAAAAGATTTTTATATATATTGCTTCATTCCCCCATTAAGGAATAAGATAAAGAAAGGGGGATATAAAAATGTTTATCTAGGTGTTTTAGTGGATACCAGCAAGGACACTTTTGACTAATTCCATTAATTATCCTATAAATATCTACATTTCCTCATAAATATAAATAAACACATTTATAAGAATGATATGCACTTGAAAATTCTCAAACAACAAGTTTATCTATTGCCAAGGTTGGATCGATTTTTTTTAAAGTAATTATTGTCTAATAATAATAATTCAAATGTTTTACTATGAAAGGAATGTGATTAATAGTTAAAAAGAAGAATGATTGGATGATTACATTATTTGAAACAAGGTATTTTTTGTAATATTTATGAAAATAAGTTGACCTGTGGTCAGGCACAGAACCGACCGACAGTTGGAAAAAAAGTAATTTCCAGATACAGAAACAATTTGAAATAATTTGAATGAATCTATTAATGCAATAAAAAACAGATATCAATATAACATAAATATTTTTAATTTTATTTTATTTAGAATATATAGCTGAAGTACCCGGCGTTACCCGTGATCATAATAATGAGACTGTGACGTCATGAAGGGCTGGATGACGTCATATAATTTTAAATTAAGAAAAACCTAATGAAGATGATTTTTCCAGAGGATAAAATCAATACAAAGTGCATGATTTGTGGGGATATGTAAAAATCTCCACATGTGAAATTTGGTGTTTTTACTATCATCGGTCGGTAAAAATATTGAAAAATTATTAAAAATTGGATTATCAGTCTTAATTTTTTACCGTTCGTCGATAGTACGAGGTATTGTATTCACACCAAATTTGACATGTGGAGATTTTTACAGATCTTTACGAATCATGCATTTTTTAACAGAAAAAAAGTATTTTTAGCATGATATCTGTCCGTCCGTCTGTTTGTCCGTCTGTCCATCCTTACGTATAGATGTGTACAGCTTGAACGGCTCAACGGATTTTGATAAAATTTGGTATATTTACTTAATGCATCAATATGATGAATTGATCAACTTTTGGTGTATATCCGGAAACCGGAAGTGGTAGAATTAGCGATCGACAATAGGAAGGGAAGGGTTATTTTCACACCAAATTTCACATGAGGAGATTTTTACTGCTAAAATAATAAACTACAGAATTTGAGGATGAAGCTTCAAACCTCACTATAATTCATTATATTTATAACTCACTATAGTTCATTATAATATTTAATGTAATGTAATCATATAAATAAAATATTAAATAATATTTATTAAACCAGTGCTTGTTTGACTCTTTGTTGATGGCACCATGTCATGTGCTGGCGAGTGATTTGCATTGTTAAAAAATTAATTCCGGTTATTTCAGTGATTCAATCAAGCTGAAATTCTCTATATAGCAGTTTTATACAATTTTTAATCATGTGACAAAGTATCAAACACATATCTTTATTTTTACGGTCACTTTAGGGGAAAAAATATCAAAACGTAGGTAATGACCCTCTTCCGGTTGAGCTACATTTCTCAAAAGTTGATAGAAAACTACAAATTTTGAATATGCCCATGTACCAAATTTGATGATTCTAACTCAAACCGTTTTTGCGTAATCTTGTCTACATACTCACACACACACACACACACACACACATACATACCAATTATGAGATCAATTATTTAAAATTATTTATTCATATAATCTTAAAAATTAAAAGAGGTAATAATATTCGCAATGTGTTTTATAAATAATTTAAAAAGGCTAATATTAGAAAAATAAAATTAAAAATATAATAAAATGTAAATATAAATATAACATAAAAAATAAAAACAAACATTCTTTGAATGACAACATGTAGATATCAAATTTTAAATAAGTTGAAATGTTGACCAGGCGCAGAACCGACCGACGGTTTGAAATAAATTATTTCCAGCTACAGAAACAATTTCAAATAATTTAAATGTATCTGTTAACGTTTAAGGGGTGTATGTTTTATGACCATTTTTTTAATGTATGTTGTTTTAAATTATTTAAATAGAATTATTTGAATTGTGATAATTAAAAAATTGTAAAATCTTTAAAGTATATAATAATAAATTGTATATAGTTCTTAAAGGGTCGAGCGATAGCTCGGTGTCCCAGGTATATATTTTATATCAACAGTCCTACTTTTCTGTTTGTATGTTATTATTTGAATGGAGATTCGGTGATTCAGGTATTATTATTGAGGACCCCAGATCCATTCATTTTAATCAGATTGATGCAATGATGCAACATTTAATAATTGTAATAAATAATTAAAGAATTCTATATCAATAGTTTTTAAAGGGTCGAGCGAGAGCTCGGTGTCCCAGGTATTAATATTACCAGCTAAACCCAATAATAATGAATCATTTTTTTTAACTTAATTACCGAGTCGAAGCTCGGGGTCCCGTTACTAATAGAATATATTTTATTTATTTTATATGTTAACAATACCATTGAAATAAGTATAATTTTCTATTTAATTAATTCTATATTAGAATTTGTTCCGTTTGAATAATTTAAAGACATCCAGGGTGGTCCTTGCATTAATTCCCTGATGAACAAATAACAACTAAATTGCTCTTGATGATAAATTTAAACAATATCATTAACAAGCATTTACATTCCCTCCCCTTCACTCTCCCCCACTTAAAAGGGTCGTTTCCCTTCGAAGAGGTTTTTGAACTTTTAAATAAAAGTGTAAATAAGTGAAGTGAATGTGGAAGTGCAAGAGGAAGTACAACGTACCTCCCCCACCTCTCACCCTTCCACGTCCTTCTTCCCTCCACCCGTTACGTCCTTACTCTGGAGAAAGCAACTTGATAGCTTGTTTTAAAAATATTTAGTCTAGCTTCAACACACAGAATTTTTTTTTAAAGGAAAATGGTTTACATTCTAAATTTCATTTCACAAAAATAAAGTTGAAATGATTTACTAAAATAACAAAAAATAAATTTGCTTTCATTTTTTATATACTTTTTTTTGCAATAATAATGTTAGTAAATAATCTTGATAGATATAAGAAAATATAAATCAACTCTTAAATGTTCGACCTAGTACATATATTATATATAATCATATATAACTTAAATAAATAAATGTTTATGATAATGATAATAATAATAATAAATAAAATACCTACATAAATATTAAAATACCTACATAAATATTAAAATACCAATTTAACTCATTAGAATCTAATGTATACTTTATGATCACGATTTCTTATATAATCATTAATGAAAAGTACTTTACTTTTTTATTGTAACATTTTTTTTTGTTAGATGAATAAGGATAGTATAAAATGAAGTCAATTTATAATAGTGTTTTAGACATAAATAGGACTAAAAGTTTTTTTTTTAAAAAAAAAATAAGATAACGAGACATTAACAGAATCGTTCAACGCTCTGTTTTGGAAGACACATAAAATTCATGGTAATTAATGATCAAATAAATCACTTTTTTCATATACATAGTTAGCTACTAAGTGTTTATTGTTGAGATAGTGATCTAGAAGATAGAAAAAAAATTATTTTTTAAAAATTTTTAGTATTTACGTCATTTCAAAAATTTTGATTTTATTATAAATTTTATTTTGATATTTTAATTGATTTTTTAAAATTTTACAACTATGTAAGGATAGAAGTCTTGTCTTAAAACTTGGTAATTCACGAGTGTACCATTTAAGGTACGATAATAATATAATAAATAGATATAAAACAATAAAAATACATTTAAGACAATGATTATAGTAATAGAACATATTTTAATTATTATTATTATTATATTATATAATAATAATAATTCTAAATCAATACTGATTAAATAGAAATATTTTTTTACAAAATTCCTCTTTATACATATGATTAAGAATTAAACACATTCAAAATTAAATTCTATTTTTTTGAGGTTTGAACCATCCTACAAAAGTTCATTAAGCAATTTTTACCGACCGACGATAGTAAGGGAGGTATTGTTTTCACACCAAATTTGGCATGTGGAGATTTTTACATATCTCCACGAATCATGCATTTTCTTAACAGAAATAAGTTGACCTGTGGCCAGGTCCGAACCGACCGACGGTTTGAAATAAATTAATTTCCAGCTACAGAAACAATTTCAAATAATTTTCATATATCTATTAATGTAATAAAAAACAGATATGGATACATAAATAATAAATATAAACATTTTTAATTTTATTTTATTTATCTTCTATCTATATATATAAAGGAGAGTGTTTGTATGTATGTATGTATATATGTATGTAATTTGTTTACTTTTTTGCTGTCATAGAAACAAACAAAAAAGAAATTTCCTACTTAACCGACACTTTACCGGTAATTTAGAATTATGAACATCAAAAAATAAGAAACGATTTCTATGAAATTACATCACAATATTCTAATATATCTCTATGGTAACATAGGCTATAGATTTTATTAATATCTAATTCTAATCAATAACCGCAGAATTTAATTTTTTAAAGTTTATATAGTTCTCCGTGTTGTTCATTCAAGAGCCAGGCGTGGCCCACTGACTGGCGGACTCATTTTACACAATGTATATAACTAGCAATCAAAGAATTATTATAATATTTAACTTTTTATTTTAAATTCTAATATTCAAATATCATTTCAATTAAATAATTTATTCTAAAAGTTCTCATTTTAATTAATATAATAAAATATTTAAATCATATTTAACTTAAATTATTTTGTATTTATTCTTTCTATATTTGAATACTTCTTTTATTTTAAGGGAGGGAATTAACTATGATCTAAAAAAATGAATAAATGAACTTAATAATAAAAAATCAAATAAATCCATTAATTTAAATTAATACTATTAATGAATGTATATATTGTTAATTTATCTTTAGTTTTATCAATACTTTTATACCGTTAATTTTTATAAATTGTCTCAAGTCTCTAACTTTGCATTTTCTCAAATTTTATTATAATTAAAAATATTCAATAAAAATCAAGCAATGAAATTAAAATATCAAAATGAAATGATCAAGAAATATTATACTCTATTATAACATATACAATAATTATAAACTATAGGCGGAGGAAATATTAGGCGAAATCATTGCGGGTTAAGGCCAAATCGATCAACATTAATTAAGATATTTTCATTATGACAGATATTAAAAAAACCGCGAATTCAATATCTCTGTTCACTAATTATTTGTAGACTTTAGTAAAACCTACGCATGACTCAATAGATCCGGATAAACTTTTTCAAATTTTGATCTTAAAATTTATCTTGAAGGTAGCAAAGAAAGAATAAGATGCGGAAATCAATTGTAAAATATTAGGTTACCCAGACGACTTAAATATAATAGGAGATTCGGCAATTGCAATTACAGATAGCGAGGAAAAATTAATCGAGGTAGGAAAAGAGATGAGGTTTGAAATTAATAATGATAAATAAATATATTTAGAAACAAACAGGAGCAGTATTAACATACAAAATGTAGAATTTGAATATGTAAAAAAATTGAATGTAATCACGAAGGATAATAATATTTGAGAAGAATTTAAATCGAAGTTGCAATCGGGAAACGCCTGTTATCATGCAGTAAAGAGGCTTATCTCATCAAAATTATTATAAAAAGGAATGAAAATTAAAATATATAAAACAATTATTTTGTCTGTTGTATTATATGAGTGTGAGACATGGTCTATGATCTTAGGAGATGAGAGTGGATTCAGAGTATTTGAGAATAGGATTCTTCCCAGCATTTATGGGCCAAAGATGAGGACACCAGGGAATGACGTAAGAAAGATGGAACAGAGGCTCAGGATAAGGACACTTGGAGAAATGTGGTTGTAGCTGCCAAGAACTTTCGAGTAGATAGTTATACATATTCAATAAAAATATATATAATTAATTTACTGATTAAATTAAAATATATTTTAAATAATCACACAATAAGAAATGAATGTTTTATGTTATACATTGATTGAAACAAAATGGATGAAAACCTTTTACTACTTTCAACCAAATACTATGTACCACTCGGGGGTCCAGGGGGCGGAGCCCCCGTCTAGATGTGAAGAGCGACGAAGGAGCTCTGAGCAGCTAGTAATATATATGCAAGACCAGGCTGTGACGTCATGCATGGCTGGATATATAATTTTAAATCAATAAAAAACTAATAAATATGATTTTTTTCGAGGATAAAACCAATACAAAATGCATGATTCGTGGTGATATATAAAAAAATCTCCTTTGGTGTGAAAATAACCCTTTCCTTCCTATCGTCGATCGCTAATACTACCACTTCCGGTTTCCGGAATTGCACCAAAAGTTGATCAATTCATCCCACTGATGCATTAATTAAATATACCAAATTTCATCAAAATCGGTTGAGCCGTTCAGGCTGTACACATCTATACGGACGGACAGACGGACAGACGGACGGACAGACGGACGGACAGACGGACAGACGGACGGACAGACGGACAGACGGACGGACAGACATCATGCTAAAAATACTTTTTTCTGTTTAGAAAATGCATGATTCGTGGAGATATGTAAAAATCTCCACATGTGAAATTTGGTGTGAAAACAATACCTCCCTTACTATCGTCGGTCGGTAAAAAGTATTTTTAGCATGATATCTGTCCGTCTGTCCGTCCGTATAGATGTGTACAGCCTGAACGGTTCAACCGATTTTGATGAAATTTGGTATATTTACTTAATGCATCATTGTGATGATTTGATCAACTTTTGGTGCAAATCCGGAAACCGGAAGTGGTAGTATTAGCGATCGACGATAGGAAGGGAAGGGTTATTTACACACCAAATTTCACATGAGGAGATTTTTTTATATATCAGCACGAATCATGCACTTTGTATTGGTTTTATCCTCGGGAAAATCATATTTATTAGTTTTTTCTTGATTTAAAATTATATGACGTAATCCAGCCATACATGACGTCACAGCCTGGTCTTGCATATATATTATAAATAAAATAAAATTAAAAATGTTTATATTTATTATTTATGTATCCATATCTGTTTTTTATTACATTAATAGATATATTAAACTTATTTGAAATTGTTTCTGTAGCTGGAAATTAATTTACTTCAAATCGTCGGTCGGTTCGGACCTGGCCACAGGTCAACTTATTACCGACCGACGATAGTAAGGGAGGTATTGTTTTCACACCAAATTTCACATGTGGAGATTTTTACATATCTCCACGAATCATGCATTTTCTTAACAGAAAAAAGTATTTTTAGCATGATGTCTGTCCGTCCGTCTGTCCGTCCGTCTGTCCGTCTGTCCGTCCGTATAGATGTGTACAGCCCGAACGGCTCAACCGATTTTGATGAAATTTGGTATATTTACTTAATGCATCAGTGGGATGAATTGATCAACTTTTGGTGCAATTCCGGAAACCGGAAGTGGTAGTATTAGCGATCGACGATAGCAAGGCAAGGGTTATTTTCACACCAAATTTCACATGAGGAGATTTTTTTATATATCACCACGAATCATGCACTTTGTATTGGTTTTATCCTCGGGAAAATCATATTTATTAGTTTTTTCTTGATTTAAAATTATATGACGTCATCCAGCCATTCATGACGTCACAGCCTGGTCTTACATATATATTATAAATAAAATAAAATTAAAAATATTTATGTTATATTCATATCTGTTTTTTATTACATTAATAGATATATTAAAATTATTTGAAATTGTTTCTGTAGCTGGAAATTAATTTTTCAAACCGTCGGTCGGTTCGGACCTGGCCACAGGTCAACTTATTTTTTGTTTGATTTAGAAATTAAAAAATAAAATTTCATAAAATTACTATTATAATATATAAATTATTTATTTATATCGATAGTATAGATCCTCGAACCTAAATATTATTTTAAAAAATATTAATTTTCCATGTGTATTATTATATATAAAAAAATCGCCAATGAATATTTTTTCAATTTAATTTTAAATTTACGGAATTATAAATGTATAAATCATTTAAATTTTCATTTTTTCACTCCTGATTTAAGCAACTTGTTACAATTAATTGGGAATTTCTTTTATTAAATATTATTTATTTATTTGATACATTGCATTAAATATTATAATGAAGCTTCATCCTCAAATTCTGTAGTTTATTATTTCAACAGCGTTCACACTTGATATAGAAATTTTTAATTTACTGTAAAAGAAATTATAAAAACCAACTGTAGCTCCCACGATAATCATGGTTTTTTCTTTCAATTCATCTTAAACATCTTTATTGGATTGAAGGTTGAATCGAAGTGAAAATTGATTTGAAACGCTTATTTCTATAATTTATATTCTATCCATTTATTGAGCGTTATTTAATTAGAAAGAAACAAATAATAAAGATGTTTAATTATCGTAATATATTTCCTATCGGGCTGTTGTATATATTATTAGTATATCTCTATACGTCAATGGGTAAATTGTAAATGTCAATAAAATTTTTTTCAACCTCTTCACCTCCTTATTAAGGATATTCGTTTTTTTTATCTTAATGGAAAGTGACATGAAAAATTGCAGCTGTTTCTTTATTATCTATGAAAAAGAATTTGCAATTTCACAATCTTTGCCGATGTGATTTTTGGTTTGTTGTTGCCGATGACTTTGTTCTCCTGGAGGTAATTGGTTAGAAGGTATCGTGGATGGAGAGGAGGGTTTGGATCGGGCAGTGGCCCAAAAGAGGTGAGAGATGGTTTGGGGTGGGGGTGCAGTGTGCGCTCGGCCTGGTGAGGAAGCAGGAAACGTGGCGAAGGCGAAGGCGAAGGTCGGCGTCTCGGCCGCCGTGACCCCAGAACAGCAGAGCCTTGAGGCTCGAGGGGCTCTAGCCGATCCTCTCCGCGCCCCACCCGTCAACCGCTCATTGCAATTCCCAGTCACAAACGATCCATGTAATCTAGTTATGGGACAAATGGCATGTTCCATGTTCAGGAGGTAATTGACTCGGGGAAAAAAGTCAAGGGGCCATTCATTGCCAGCCAACAAAACACCTCCTGCTTATGAAAACTGCTGAGACAGTTTCCAATTAATTCAGCAAAACATAACAATAGAATTTACAAATGATTATTCCACCTACTTAAGCGATTATAACCAAATCATTGACATTCGATCTTCTACTTTAATAAATTATTAAAGATGAAATAAGTTGAATTTAAATAATATAATCAAATAAATTTATATAATTAGAAATTCATTTTGTTTGCGCTTATTCATAATTACGAAATATTTTTATATGTTAATTGACATTTAGATGAAATATCAAGGATATATTTATATATCTGTTTATTAAATATATATTTCAAATTAATGTTTAATAAATATATATATTGTCGTTATTGGAGGCTTAGTATGGGTGTGTTATTAAAAAAAATAGGTTTGAAATTAATAAAATTGATCTTTAATTTAATTGGTAGCACTCTGTTTATTATTAATAGAAAATAGTTGAATTCAGCGAAGGCTGATAAGGCAAGAGATAAAGTTGAATTGATTCAGAAAAAATAAAATATTAAATTATAATAAAATCAATATTTAATGAAAGACATTAATACAATTATAATAAATATCAAGAGAAATTATAATTTAGAAATTAACTATAAAATAAAGTTCATTTATTTTAATATTATTAATTATCAGATTTTATTTTTGTTTAGCAATTGCAATTTATAAAGGGTCGACCACTTAGCTGTTGTTAAATGTGAGCGGACGTGAGGATGTCAATATTTATTATAAATGTTTATTTAAAGCATCTTAATGATATTTCCCTATTAAAAGGCATTTTTATGCTTATATATTACAATATATATATAGATAGATATATATGAGAAAATTGTAAATTTTTTGCCAAATAATCAAGCCTAATTATATTGTACTAATTATATTATATGCAGCTCCAGATAAAAGGACGGGCATTCCAGGGGGCCAAATTTTGAGGGGCGTTGAATTAAAAACAAAATAATTTTTACATTCATTATTTAAATGATTATTTGAATGAAAAAGGGCCAAATTTTGTTTTTCCATTATTATTATTACAAATATTATAAATTATTTTGACAACAAATCAAATTTAAGAAAAAAGTATAAATCTAATAAGAATACCTTTCCCAAGAAAATTTTATTTAAATTATTTATAGAAATTTCATTTAAATCAATCTCTGTGGTGTGTTTCTTTTATTGAAAATCATTTAATTTTTTGAAAATAGAAAATAAATCATATCATTTCAAATATCAAATAAAATTTTAAGTTCTTTACCTTGAAAACCTAGAAAAGGCATTCACTGACATGAGTAAAATAGTTTTTTTTTTCAATTCTCGATCTATAAGGATACTATTATAATCATGGAAAGCATGAACCCGATAAGAAAGGAAAAGGATTGAATTTATCCAGCTCGACACATAGTTCGAGAGATATCCATGCTTTTTCATGTAAATGCAACCGAGGTGAATGTTAAGTATTGTGGGTGGTTGCTTCGACCTTCTGACAACACATTATTTAACAATTTACATTTATATAATAAATAAAAATGAAAATTAAAGTAAAATTATACGATATGAAAAGAAATTTGAATGATTGAAAGATGAAACCGATTACTTCTAAAAAATAGAAAAAAAAGATTTACGAATAGGGAAAATTTATTTACTAACAAAGTTTAACAGATAAGGCACAATATAAAATATACTAAGTATACGATAATATCTGATATAAATAAATCACTAATAAATAAATAAACTGCTAAAAAATTGATATTAAAATTCATTAATATTATTATTTCACAAATTGTATTTATTTTTATCTAAGGCAATATTTTTGTAATTTCTTACTTTTTTTTAACTTAGATAAATTATATATAGAAAAACTTTATAATATTTTTTTTATTTGAAATATTCTCTAGAAAAATAAAAATAGAAATTTTACATATACATGATGTGTTCAAAAAGTATCGCGAATTTTGTATTTCTTAAAAAAGTGTTTATTTATTCATGAATATCTATTTCAAAGTATTCACCACAGATATAATGCACTTATTCCAACGTGTTTTTATCTTGTTCAGCTTCTTCGATGCACTTTTTATCTCCTTTCATGGGCCTCTTCAGGTTTGTGAACAAAAAAAAGTCACAGAGGTTCAGTTCTGGGGAATACGGTGGCTGTGGCACCATTACTGTGTTGTTTTTGGATAAATATTCACGCACAACGATGCGTTAGCAGGGGCGTTATCATTATGAAAAGCCAATTTTTGTTCTTCCACAAATCCGGGCATTTCTGGCCTAATTTGCGCATAACTTGCCGGTAATATTCTTTATTGACCATTTCACCCTTTGACAAGAATTCATGATCCACGATGCCTCTGCAATCGAAGAAAACTGTGAGCAAAACCTTCCAACACGCTCTCTGTTGTTCAAATCTTCTCGTCCCTCTGAAAACAATTTGAACCACCGATTAACGTTGCTTTTGACATAGGTAGATTCATCAAATGACACAGTCAACATTCAAAATGTATCCGCACATTTAATTTTGTTTTTCACCCAAAATTTGATACAGATTCTTTGGTCCATTTTTTGGAATAATCAAAAATCGAAGGCGAACCAAAACACGTCCATGCTAACAGCTGTCAAAAATTTACTAAACATTTAAAATTACCGACCTTGTCAGTATAAGTAAAGAATATGAGAACCAACATAACTCAACAAAACAATCGAAAATCAAATACACGTAGTAAATTCAAAATTCGCGATTCTTATTGAACACACCACGGATATATATATTATAATTTTTAAAAAATTTTATTTTTATACGAGCCCGGAAAGTAAAATTCATTCATAACACTCACATAATTATGAAATTATTATATTTCCAAGCAAATCTCAATGAATGACTTCCAATTATTTTTAATATACTATTTATAGAGTATAATTATATATTTTATTTTGGTAAAATTTAATTACAGTTTCTTCAAGTAATTTAATTTTTCCAAAACCAATGTCTGATTAAATGAGATACTAAGGGAGAGGGAGGACCATTGTGGGTAGTACGAGTTGAACAATTAATTCTTGTGGTCAGTAAGAGTATTGCTTCTTGCCGAGTGTCCAGGCGCGGTGGTCCAGCCAGGTTTGTCGTCCTCCTCCGCGAGAGGCGCTTGCCCCTCGCATTAATAGCCCGGCGCGGAGAGCCCACTCTCAGTGCGGCTCTCGCCTCTCGGGTTGTCATGGTATCCTCGTGGCGCGAGTGACTCGTGACTCGAAGTGCGTGCGACCGACTAACCCGTGTTTGTGATCGTGCGTGTAGCTGCCATGGGCCCTGTGTCCTCGTGACCGCAGCATGTCTTCCCGTGCCCGGCAACGGCTTTTAGGGCTTTTAGCCCTCCTCGCCATTCTTTTATTATTCGCCCTTCTTGGTTGGTTATGGGGCGCCGTGCACGCGGGCGTTTTTAGAGACTCCACCCCGAAACCTGCGACTGTCGAACCCTCGCTATCTGTGCTTACCTCTCCAGCCACCGGTGAGTTTACATCTGTACATCATGCATGACAGTCATTTTCAAGGGCTGCTTTACTCCCTCCTCTCGATTATTAATCTCATCATAAATACCTTAATTTATAATATATATATATATATATATATATTATAAACATACATTTAATTGAATAAAATAATTGAAAATTTTTTTTAATTAATTATAACGAATTATTTTGTTATTATATAAATTTTATTATTTATTATATTAACTATTGTTAATTATAGTCATTCTTAATATTTACTATAATAGTATATATAAATTATATAATAAATTATTTTAAAATAAAATTAAAATTTATATATAAATATATATTTATATAGGTATGTGTACATAGACATATGTTAAGGTTAAAATGTTAAATTTTATTTTTCCTCAGGTAAGAGTGCAAATTTATTAGATTAAAAAAAATCATAATAATTCTTAAAAATATAATTATAAATTAATAAAAATTTAAAAAATGAACCGAGTAATATTAATTATTATTCAATACAATATTATAATAATTAAAATAAATTAAAAAAATGAATAGAAAAGAAACAATTATTGCAAATATGTTGAATTTATTAATCTTTGTCAGTGAATTTTTCATGGTGCTGTTTACCTCGACAATCTACAGACAACACCCAACATCATCAACACTTATCTATTATGCATATGTAGTTGCTATAAAATATATATATATATAAATATTCGTCTCCATTAGATTAAAATAAATTTATTCATTCATCATTAGACAAACCGACTCGGCTATCAATTATAAATTAATTGACTTTTAATTTAATTAATTAATAAATCGGGGAAATAATTATTTATTATTTATTAAGTGTCTTCTTGTTCTCGATCGTGCCCCTCCAGTATAGACTGTCTTTTTTTCTACTATTTTATTAATAACTTGAAAAGATTATCGTTGCCAAAAGAGCGAAAGAAGGAGAAGTCAGAATTGAACCAAGACCTTGGATTAAACAAAAAAGAAAAAGAAAAAAAAAAATAATTATTTATTAATCAGTCAACGAGAGATAAGGAATTTTTTCTGCTGCGTTTTCAATGTCATTGTCCTGTCAAAATTATGAATGACTTTTTGATGATCAATCGAAAGAATAATAATGGGGGCACTCTTAGAAATTTTGAATTTCAATAAAAACAAAAATCTCATTGAAAAATAATTAATTAAATATCATTTTAAATTAATTATTATATTATATTAATAAAATATTTATGAATGGGAATATTATTCGAAATAATAAATATTACTTTTTCTTTATATTATTTATAGATTATATATTATAATAAATGAATACATTTTGAGCGTATAATATTAAATTGATTTTTTCCTAACAGAGCATAATTGATTATTAAAAATTTTGAATTATTTTCTGTCTTTGTCTATCATTTTTATTATTATTAATTATTTTAATAAAAAAACCTCACATCTTTTAAAATCAACCTAATTAAGTTTCATTTGATTGGAATTGACCTTGATAGGGTGACCGCTCGCCTTGCAGGTTAGGCTTTTTTATAAACTACCGTACTACCGATTCAATCGTCAGAAAACCAAAAATTGAAAATTTTCAAGTATTTTTTTTTTTATTTCAAATTACTAGTTTTTTAAAAAATACTAATTTATATATGCATTTTGTTTTCTTTATTATTTCTATGTTATAATCATAATTATTAAGTAATGTATTAACAATTTCCTACTTTAATGAAATATATTTACCCATGACTCTTCTAATTTTAAACTCAAAAAATTAAAAATATATATGTATTTATACAATTTTTGTTTTATTCAAAAAAATCTCAAAAAAATTAAATTGTCAATAGTTTTTGAAAACCACAAACCACAACTTAAATTATAATCTCTAAACAAAAAAAAATAAATAAATAAATTTCAATTTTGTCTATGAAATTTCTCTTTTGAAAAGTCTCACATAAATATAATTAGTAATATATTTTAATTATATATACGCTTTATTACGATTGACTAAGAAGATGTTAATCGAAGTAAGAATAAAATTTTAACATTTTTCAATTTTCAAATAAAAAAATTATTATATTTTCATTCTTCTCAATAATAAGAACAAAATAATTTAATAATTTATTATCTTGTTTTTATATATTATTATATATATTTATATATAATTAATAATAATGATAATAATAATAATTTTGATAATAATAAAAATAAGAAATAAATATACCAATACATTTTAGATGAATCAGAATAATTTTTCATTTATTATATATAACCTCGTGATTTCTAAAGATCTTATATCTAATCCCATACAATGGAATGGTTCTTCTTATTTTATGCAAATAACTATATATTACGTGAACGTTTCATAATTGGCTTTAAAAAAAAATATCGAAAATTAGCCGTGCTTAAATATGTATATAATATTTTCTCTCTTGGAGTAAATATTTTTAATTTATTTACTTTCTTTACACAATTTTTTAAATAAACATTTTTTTTTTATTATCTTGTATTTATATATTTATAATTTAAAATACAGTGAGAAGAGTATAAAATAAAGTGTATTGTCCTTTCACTCTAACTTTGAATGAATATATTGGAACTTCATTAAGAGAACTTTATTAAGACCATAATAGTTATTAATTAATATTAATTATTATCACAACAATGAACAGCTCAAATTTTTAATTTAATTATTTATTTATCTACAGGTAGTCTATATAATCAATTTTATTTATTATATATTATATACAATGTTATATGTATTTGTATGTATAGAAAATAAATGGTTAATTTAATTAATAATTAAAATATTCACACATCAAATGGTGTAATTTTTGTAAAATAAATAAATAAAACATATACAGCTTTTTAAGCCTTGAATTACTGAAGTATGAAAAATTCTTGAGTTGCTTATCACCTTTCTATACTACTCAAATACCTAAGCTAATGTATGTAATATTTTTAAATATTTTTTTAAAACGTAAAAGTTAATTGTTTTGTTTTATAAGCGTGAAAGCAGGGTTCTGTATTTTGTTTTGTAGTGAATTTTGATGATTAATGTGACTATTTCACTTCTTTCACCCCATGTCGATTTCTTCAACAGGTTTTTTTTCATTTCAGTCCCACACTCTTTACGTGTGCGTAGGCATGCAACTTTACTTTCTACTCTTGTTTATTTTATTTTGTAAATATGAACGTCTTTTTCCTTTCAATTCTCATTCGATTTAATTTTATAACTCACGCATGCAAATAATTTCATTAACAGCCCCACCATCTCTTCTTCCATCCATCCCCTTTGGTTCCTCTACTCGTCCTCCTTTCCCCCCCGCTTTGACCCTTCCCTCTTGGTCAACTCGATCTATGAGTTGAAAAACCGCGCTTTATAGATCCATTCATTGGCTCATTCATAAAATATTGCTTTAGCCTTTGACATTCGCAATGTTTTCTTGACTGGATGGATGAATATGCGTATGTCTGTCCCTCCCTCCCCGGCCGAATAGAAGAAAATTGTCAGGCTAGTGAACTCGTTTTTTTTTCTCCCTCCCTGCGGTCCATTAAGCCGATAAATGTCCGCGACGCTGATAAATTGCATTTGAAAAATTAAGAAATCATTTGCAAATCACCGTCCGGTATTTTACATTCATTGCTTTTGTCTCTTGAACTAAAAGATTATCTAATTTTAGTTGAGGTCACATATCACTTTACAATATCAATATTGAACCTTGAAACTTTAAATAGAATTGAAAAATTGTAATGGATTACCATTCGTCTCAATATATTATCTAATGACATCCATTTATTTATTATTTATTATATATGTAATAAATATTTTTGATTATTTTATTTATCTATTTTATAAAAATCGTGCAAAAAGCATATGATTATTATACATAATATCATCAGAAGATCTGTAAATACTTCTTCTATAATAATAATAATAATAATAATAATAACAATAAATATATTATTGATAAAGGGTGATATTTTAATCTTGCCAGTAAGAAATTCAGCAAGTTTAGTATTATTTAAGAGATTATTCATAATGTGTAGATTAAATATTGATCATTTGAATTGTTAATTTTTTTTTCTCTTTCTCCTTACACAACATCAATGTGTGAAGAAAATAATTCAAATTTTCTTAATTTAAATATTTTTGCAAAAATATCCCCTGATTTTGATTTTATCAGTTTCTTTATTACTTAGAGTCTACTTCTTATAAATTTATTTATATAAATATCTTAAAAAAAAAAAAATAAATAAACGTTTTCAAATGAAAAATTAATATATAACTTCCTAAGACAATTTTTTTTTTTGCAAAAATTTCTACCTTAAAACTAAGTAAATGAATGAATAAAATAATGAATTGAGTTCACTGATAACATTGAAATTATTTACATATTTAATGGTATTATATAAGTAATTTTCAGTATAATCTTTTTTTGTAGATAAAATAGGATAATTAATAGAGTTTATAGTTTCTATACATTAAAGTAGTTATCAACAATTATAACGTTTGATTACTGACTTGATTGCGCAAAAAATATTTTTAATTAATTTATATTCAATAAACCTCTTAGGTATCACCCTCGTATATTTATATACAAGAATTATATAAGTATTATATGAAATGTTTACTTAAATTCATATTTTATAAAAATTTGAAACATTTATAAAAATTTGAAACATGGAGGGAATAATATCTTATTTTTAATATTTTTTATGAAAATTAAAATTCTTTACTTTTCGGACATGCAACATATTGAAAATGATAGATGGGACTGTATTCTTATAAAAGAAAACTGGTTTCGATGTCTGGGACTTCACATCTTGATTTTATATCAAAATTGCCAATTTGTTTTTTTACGTATCACGCTAATAGGATATTTTCCCTTTCATTATATATATAATATATATATATACATATACACGAAATTACAAAATCGAAGGTAATTTTATTTTTTAAAGAATATTTTATTCTTATTAAATTTGAATAAAGCGTATAAATATAAGAAATATAATAGTATTTTAATAATTTAAAAAAATATTATCTACAAATTTATTGTTGTTTAAATAAAATAAATAATAAATATAATAAATAATGTGATGATGTTAATATAGTGACTGTAAAGGGCCACCTCGAACTTAAATTTAATAAATAAATCAATTTTAATTACATGTATAGATACTATATACCTTAATATATAATAATATATTTAAATTTATTTTATAATTTTTTATACTTTCTATTATATAGTTATATTTCTTAGGAGAATTAATTGATTTCCGAAACAAGGAACTGAATCAGTCTCCTTAATTCCATTTGTTTATATCATATTTTTAGTGAATTGAATCATTTTCATCGATTAAATGAAGGTCAAAGCGAGTCGCGTTTGAAGGCGATCTGAGAGGAAAAAGGAAGACGGCACTAAAAAAACATGATTTTTTCCTTCCACTTGAACAAAATGTACCAAGAGATCTGTTACGTTCGCAAATAGAAATGTCCTGTCAGCGTTTTGTGAATGAAATTGATGATGCCATGTGAAAATTACGTGTTCAACTGGCAAACAGTTAAAATCGTTTGCGACACGTGAGATTCAATCATTCACTCGTAGGGAGAAAGTCAAATGGAAATTTTTTACATTTGATTCATGAAAATAGATTTATTCTTTCTAAATACAATAGAATCTAAAAATTAGAGATATAGACATAAAATATATGATTAAGTAAAAATAATAAAAAAAAATCTGGAGTGTCTCCACTCTACTATCTCGCAAATTTGAATTGTATTAAATAACATATATTAATTTAAATTAAATTAAATTAAATTAATTAAATTATAAATTAAAATTAATAAATATTATTTATTAAACCAGCGCATGTTTGGCTCTTTGTTGATGGCACCACGTCACGTGTTGGTGCGGGATTTGCAGTGTTAAAAAATTAATTCCGTTACTTTCAGCGATTCAATGAAGCTGAAATTCTATATATATCAGTTTTATACAATTTTTAATCATGTGAAAAAATATCAAACATATATCTTTATTTTTACGGTCACTTTAGAGGAAAAAAAATAAAAACATTGTAGGTAATGACCCTTTACCGGTTGAGCTACATTTCTCAAAAGTTGATAGAAAACTATGAATTTTGAATAATGCCCATGTACCCAATTTCATCATTCTAGCTCAAACCGTTTTTGCGTAATCTTGGTTACATACATACACACACACATACACAGAGACCGTCATTTTTCTCAACCTTAGTGAAAATGATTCAGGAACCTTCAAAACGTATAAAAACATCAAAATTTCAACATCGAAAATTTTCTGGCGAGATAGTAAAAAGAATTGAAACCAATTTTTGTACCTTATTCAAATTTAAGATGATAAGCTTATCTCGTATATGAGGTGACTAAAACTACGATTGGTATATTATTATATCTTGAATAAAAAATAATTACTTATATATATATAAATATATAATTATTATAAAATTCTCCTAATTTGCCATTTATTATGAAATAAGTCACTTTCTTATTAATTATTAATTATGATATTTATATAAACAAATCTCTAAATTGGATTTTATATACTACAATTCCATATACTATATTGTATAAAATATAATTGAATTAAGATTAATGTTGATATTAAAATTCGTGGCATTGAAAGGGTCGAAAGGTAAAGTCGTGTGGTGTTTTCGTTCGTTCTTATTCAATTCAGTCCAAAAAAGAGTAGGTGTGTAAGTGGGGGGGGGGGGGGGGGAGAGACATGCATTTGAAAGAAATGTAATTCCCTGAAGGGGCTATTGGCCTAGAGCTGCTCTTGCGTGTCTGCCTCTGTGTCTGTCTGATTTGCTGTCTGTTTTTTCGTATGACCATCAAACAGACAACCTAATTAATACTTCCAGAGGAGTCACTGCGTCTGTCTGTCAAGTGGAATCCATCCAAATCGCTTAGCGCTAATATACCACAATATTTTTTTTTTTATAAATATCGATTCCAATTCATATTACTTGAATTGATTTCAATTTCTCCCTATAATTAGTCACATGTATATATATGTGTGTGTGTAATTTCCAAAACCAGGATTTTTTTTCTCTTTGTCAATCTTTCATGTTAAAATAAGCATCACGCCATCCTTTTTAGCACTTAAGACGATAATTATAATGATTATGAAATTATTATATATTGGAAAAATAGGCCTAAATTTAATTTTTACGAAATATAATATGATTTCCTGAATATTTTATATTATATTATGACAAATTATTACCAACCAATAAATCTGATCTATAAATAATTATATTTATGCTTTTAGAATAATTTTTTTTAATTATTAATATGTCTTCATTAATTAATTATATTAATCTTCTTGTGACATTAATCTTCATAAATCATTTCTATATAAAAAAAAAATTATAATTCTATGGCTGATTTATTAAACAATTATTGTATAATAACTTTTGCTAAAATAAATTGATAAGTAAAGACTACAATTTCAAGGGCATCGTCATTCGTACAAAATCTTCTTTTGCTTATATCATTTAGAAATTTAATATCACTTAAATAAAAAAAAAAGGAATGTATTTTTTGTTCCGTTTAACAAATTCATCTGGTGCAATTTATAATAAATATTCTACCTATTTTTTAAACTATCGTGTGGAGATCAAAATAAAATGTTAATCGTTTGGCCTGCCGCTCTGCACAAAACTTTTTTTCAGATCATTCTAGCAATAAATTTCCATTTTCAGATGAGTATCAACCTATCAAAAACCGAGCTGGGCCATTAATTGAAAAGACAACAAATATTCATTCATTATTTTTTTTTCTCTTGCATTCATTGACGCAACCCTTTCTAACACACTCCCCCCCTCCCTCCCTTCCTTCTACAGAAACTTCCAATCTATCGTGTTTTTTTATATTCTTCTTTTTGCTTTGAGTGTTTTTCTTTTGTGACCGAAAGATGATCGAATAACCAAACATTTCGAAAGGGTCCAAGTATGGAATGCCTCACAGATGATAGGTGATAATATATCTTGAAGCATAAATATTTCACTTCTCGATGAATTAAATGGGATAATGATAAAGAGAAGGAAGAGATTTTTCTCGCAAGTGATGCAACCAGCCAGCACATGCAGCTGCAAACCAATATTTCTTTCAAATAGATGCAACAAAAATAAATATTTAAATCTAATAAATATAAATATATATATATGTTGTCAATTATATAGCTATTAAAGTTATTTATTACAAATTGATAAATTTGAAGTCAACATAACCTTGAATTGATTGTTTATATAGTAACTTCTTAAAAAATAGCAATTAATAATTAAATGTAGGATTTGAAAAAATAGGAATTTATTTTTTTTTATTCCCCCCCCCCCTTCGACTAAGTTGTTCTCGGAGCGACTAGACAAATTCTCGTTGTGCTTTTACTAATATTTAAGTCCTCGGTGCCCCTCGCTCAAGCCTACGATTGGAGATAATAACGGAGTCATCTATTGACTCTTCGCATAGCGCCTGCCATCCGATTGGTCGCTAAGCGTCCCTACCACTTCGCCTAGACGACACTAGAGGAGTATAAAATGCTACGAATTTGTTCAGGCGGCATCATTCATGATTCAGACGTCAAGTTAAGAAGACACCAAAAAATTTAATAAAAAAACATTCATTTTCGATTTTTACTATTTTTGTCAATTTTAAAAAATATCAAAATTAAAAAAACATAATTTCAGCTGTTCATAATTTTTGATTAGACATTGAAATATGTTTTCTTAATGATGTTAATTATATCACATAACCAGATAGTTCGGTTGCATAAACGATAGGCGTAAAAGATATTTTAATATCGCTGAAATTATTATTGTAATAATATTTAAAAAAAAAATCTATCCAAGTTTAAATAGAATATTTTAGAATTAAATAATCTTCTTATTTAATATCATTATAATATAAAATACATGTATGTATTAAAAAAATTTATTTGGTTAAACGTTATAAGTTTTTTAGAATTATAATAAAATATTTGTGTTATATAAAAAATACTGAAACATTATTATATATATAAAAAAAAAAAATAGGATAAAAGAGAATATTATTTCAAAATTTTATAAAAACACATTCATTTCACTAGATAAAAGAAAATTTTTTAACAACTCTGAAGTGAGACTTCATTACAATATATTATATTAAAACTAATAAATTCAGACGTTTACAAATATCGTTTTATTTAAAATTGACAGCGAACAATGTAAAATCGAATCGATTAGTATCTTTCTTTTCTTTTTTATTACTATCTCGCCAGAGATAGTATTGCGCTCACGAAAATTTTCTATGTTGAGATTTTGACGTTTTGATTTTTTTCCTCTAAAATGACTGTAAAAATAAAGATATATGTTTGATAATTTTTCACATGATTAAAAATTGTATAAAACTGCTATTATATTTTAAAACAAAATAGAATTTCAGCTTGATTGAATCGCTGAAAGTACCAGAATTAATTTTTTAACACTGCAAATCTCACGCGCCAACACGTGACGTGTGCCATCAACAAAGAGCCAAACATGTGCTGGTTTCATAAATATTATTTATTAATTTTAATTTATAATTAATTAAATTTAATTTAAATATAATATATTATGTTAATAATCCAATTCAAATTGCGGGATAGTCGAGTGGAGACACTCCAGCTAATTTATTGATAACATTGAAGTAGGAATTTAAATAAAGAAGTCATTTGGATCGTCAACGACGAATTTCAATTTTTATTTATTGGTTTTAAAAAAATAAATGAATTCATTATATGAAAAGGATAGAAATTTCTCTTATCTACAATATATCAATTATATTAATTTAAGTCAAGAAAACATTAAATTAATGTTTCATAAAATAACAATTAATATAAATTAATTTTATTCGCTATAAAACTTATATTATGAAAGACTATAATAATGATTTATATTGTTACTAAGTCATTCATTATTCTATATAAATATAATAGTACTTCCATCTTAGATTGTAATAAAATACTATTATTTATTTAAGTTTGTTTTTCTAGCATTATTTTAATCAGAAAGATAATTTATAGTTGGTTATAGAATTTTAATAATATCATCTATTCTTTATCAATATAGTCATAATAACATAATTTCGTTTAATAAAGCATTAATTTATTCTGAATCTCTTTTGTTTTGATAAATTATTAGTTTTTCTTTCACATTTATAAGTTTTATTAAATGTTAATATTCATTTAACTATTAGGGAATTTCGAAAGGAATTTATTAATTATAATCTTGAAAATTAATTTAGATTAGAAGTGATAGACTAAAAGTTTATAATATGTAAAATGTGATTTAATTAATCAAAAATATAATATAATTTGCATCTTGATTAAATAAACATTGTTCATTTTAATTATCATGTTTGTATAATAAATACATTTCATATAACTTTATTAATAAAAAAACAATAGTTATTTAAATTTTTTAATACAAATTAAGAAATAATAAATTTTCTATCATTTCAAAAGTTTTTTTTTTAAATAAAAAAAGATAAATATCAATATATCTTTATACTGTTATGTTTACAGATCGATTCATCTAACAAATCCTTTTCATGTGTAACCCTCGCCTTGATCTTCATCTGTAATGGACTGAGTCTTTCACTTTGATTTCAAAGGCGGAAATTTTTTATTTTTATCATTAAAAAAAAAAAATCAATATAAAAGATGATAAGTGTCATTCAGAAGGAGAAAGATTGAGATTTAAGGAAAGTAGTTAGATTGTGTGTGTGTGTGTAGAGCTTGAATAAGAGAGAGAGAGAAGGGATACCACTCAACTCGTGAGAGTTTGTTTTGCATAAACAAATGAATCTCCCCAACCTTTTCCAACAACTTTCAATCATTAACTATATATATATATATATATATATATATATATATATATGTTACAGAGTATATTCGTCAGGAAGGAGAGTGACCGTAGAAGGTAAGTGAGGAGTGGGGGTAATGAGGAGGCGCTTAGTAAACTCGAGCTGTGTGCAGACCGAATGGCAGACGGTGTAGTTTGTTCAGACAAATGAACATATATCCGCGCATCGAGCCGTTCACTAACACACTTGGCAAGACTTCGTAACACTCATTAAAATAGTTTAATTGACAAGTCGCGACAAAGAGAACCTTTAATGCCTTATCGTCAGTCAGCCGACCAAAAAACTATCGATACTTCTTAATTAAGAGGCGAAAAGCTAATTACCAGGCATCCGTTGAGGCAATCTCTAATTTATAACTGATCAATTCAGTTGATTCAGTCAATTTTTTACTCCCTCCATCTTCATTTCTTGACAAAAAGAACTCACTCAGTCCTTTCAGAAAAGCTTTGAATTTTATTGAACTATGAAATACTATATCACGATTTTATTTTATCAATCTTGCAGTTTGCAGAATTGATGTATTTTTAATAACATGACCGTATAAAGTTATAAATGAATTTATCTATCTATTTATGTGTACCTGCTGAACTCATAAATTATTGACTGCCACATCCATATTCATACTTTCATCGAATTCCTATCCTATTCCTTATATTTTATCTTATAGTATATTGCGTTCTTAGTTTACTCACCGATACTCTCTTTTTTCCAAATTCGTTTCTCTATAAATAACCTTTTTTCTATCTATATCTATGTAATCCGCTTGAGTCGGAGCAAACGTACTCTACTTGATAACGACTGCAGAATAAATAGTTGAAACTTTGTACTTTTATTTAACTAAATAAATAAATAACACAAATACGAGGGTTGTCTGAAAGGTTTCCGACCTCACCAAGAAAAACGATGTTTTTTAATTTTTTTGTTTGTTTTATTTTTCAAAATTCAAGATAATTGAGAACTGTACGATGTCAGCTGAACGTGTGCGAAATATTTTGCAAAACCATTTGAATATGGAAAGCTGTGTGTAAAGTGGGTGCCGCATTTCCTAACGTTAGACCAAAAATTGCTTCGAAAAACCATTTCTAACGACAATTTGCCGCTGTAGGTGTAATCCAAACGAATTTTTGCTGTTGATGGGACTTAAATTAAATTAAATCAAATTTAATTAATTAATTAATTTGTTAATTAATTAAATTAATTAGAACACCGTTATGAGAAATGTATCAGTGTTGATGGAGATTATGTTGAAAAATATAGCAAAAAAAAAATTGAAAAACATCGTTTTTCTTGGTCAGGTCGGAAACTTTTCAGCTCACCCTCGTATGTCGTGTTTTAATAAAAAAAACCCCTTTAATATATCTGTGTAGCTATTAGACTCTAAAGTTCTTGACTAAAACAACCATAATCTTAACTCGAGTCACCTTGATTGAATTCTTATCCTATCCCACTTTCCTTATAGCTCACCTATTAGTCTATTATGTTCTTAGCTTACTCACCGATACTCTCCTTTCCCAATTGGTTTCTTTATAAATAAATTTTCTCTAGTCTTTCTTTACTCACGAGTTACGCTCATAACCTTCTCGATTTTATTATTCTAATTAGGTTTTGGGATGCATAGATGTCATGTAATATTTCATTAAGCAAATTCCCCTAGGATTTCATCTTTTATCTATCTATCAATCTTACATAGTATCCAATAAATAAATTAAAGTTATACGGTTGACCCAAAAATTCAAACTCTTTATGTTAATGAAAATATAACAGTATATTTTTAAATATAATTTTTTTTTTATTAAAAATAGATGATATTTTCTATTTAATTGATCAACTAACTCTTAATTTATAAGTTTTCAATTAAATTGTCTAATACTAATTTTGTTCTTTTAGATTCATATTAAGTCTTAACCTTTGTTATTTTTAATTAATTTTCGTGTTTATTTGTTAAAATTAATTTTTTACTGGTGTCGAGAATGAAATTAGTATAATTAGCTTTCAATTTATTTATTTTTTAATTTTGTATATTATTAATGATATATTGATTAAACCATTTGACATATTGGCAATACCAGAGCAGATAATCTATTTTGATAATCAAGATGTAATGAAATTGAATTTAAAACACATAATCATGTTTGACTTTTAACACATTCCTGTCATTCATCTGTCCTTTTGGATATCATGGTAATGAACAGGTAGTCCCCCCTCCACCGATAACTTCTTTTTTAATTTAGTTTTTATTTTTTTTTAAATTTGTAAAATGTTATGTCATTTAACTTAATTCTCTAAGCAAATAAATATTACAAACAGTTTAAATTCTTAATAACAAAATCAAAAGAGAGTTATATCTTATCTTATCTTTAATTCTTTCTTTTAATTTTCATCACTTAAATATTGTCTTCAACAAAAAGTGCAGTGAATTTTGTTTTTTAACATTTTTTTACTATTCATTGAACAGTAAATCATAAGATTATATAATAAAATTATATAATTTATGTTTTTGGGCGAGAAAGTTTTGTCTTCATATCGTATCTTTTTTTTTTAATTAAATTCTATTTTTCGATAAATGACCTTTGTAACTTTTTAAACTAAATAAAGATTTGTATGATAAAAGAATTATCACTCATTCATTCTCTTTTTCTCTTAAATTAATTCGTAAACAATTTTTTTTTCTTCCAATTTTAATCTCCCTTCTTGGTGGCCATTGAAAAGAATCAATCCGGAATTTACACTTTCTTCGATTTTTTTTTCTTATTGGTGTGTTCGTGTCTGGCCACAAGTTCCGTTTATTTGTTTGACAGACCACTTAGTAGTTAGCCTAGATATTAAAAGTATAAATATCATCGTTTTTCAAGTTGCAAAATAGACACGCATTGAAGATTTCAGAAAATCAGGGGGGGACCTTTTTTTTGGCCGACGGCCATTCTTTAAAGGCAATTAAACATTTTCTGTTGGCACCCATTTCTCGAGAAGCAAGGAGTGAGTGCATCGTCTGTCTGTCGCATTCGGACCCCCCCCCTCCTCTCTTATCCGTCGTGTCGTGTCACCCATGCAAAGACGGGGAGTTTCTTTGATGTATTTTCACCCTCCCTGAAATAGATTCAACAGTGAGAATTATTCTACAGATATACAAAATATATATTACTTTATATTTATAGACTTATATATATATTTTCATTATATATAGATTTCTATGCATATTGTTGATTCATATGCAAATTATCTAACAAGAAAAATATATAAAAGGGATTTTTATTAAAACAACACATATTTAAATTATTTATTTATTTAGTTAAATAAACGTATAACGTTTCGACTGCTTATTCTGCAGTCTTTATCAAGGACCGAACGATTGCCCCGACTGAAGCAGACTCAGTAAGCAGTCGAAACGTTCAACGTTTATTTAACTAAAAATATAAATTATACAAATAGTATATGCTGTTTTAATAAAAATCCCTTTAATAATTATAAAAACCACAAAAGGTTTAATAAATATATTCGAAGATAATTATAATTTTGTTTAAAGATAATTTGATAATAATTATTAAAAACACAAATCATAAAATGACAAACAAGCATTGATCAACATTGAATGTGCAGTTTTTTAAAGTATTAGAGGGAGGAAATATTTATACTTGGTTTTTGAAATTATATTATAAATTATAGATATTAAATATTAATTAAGAAATAGAATGAAAAGTATATTTTACTCCTTTTTTCAGTTCAAATTATAGTATGACATAAGATAATAGATATTAATTTTAATACTAAAATTTTTTTAATATATTTTTCTTTATATCAATTTTGTGTTGGGAACACACCACTTTGTTAGTTAATGAGATTCATAGATATAATCTTAACTTAAAAATACTTTTCATTTTATATTGATATTTGATTTTAATTCAAATCCATAATTTACTTTTAAATGTTGTGATATTTTTATTCATTAAAATATTTATATATCAAATAAATATCTCTTAAGGGAGGAGGTGGCGTATTCAAGCACTTTTGGCTACCTATGTACGTATATATATATATATATATTAAATTTTTTCCGGGGGGGGAGGAGATTGGCGGGATATAGCCCCTGTAACCCGTACAGATTTGAGAAATAAATAAATATATTAAATTTTTATGGTGATTCAAATTATATTGATCGATATTTTTTTTATTGATCGATAACATGTGAAATTATTACAATTCAATAAAATAATTTTCCAAGATAAAATTGCTTATACCTTGAAAACAATTCAAGTTCTGCTTAGTTATTTTAACTTTCATTTAATTTCATATATTTCTTTTTCTCTTATTTAATATATATATTGATCTTTATATAATATTACTATTTAATCCAGAGGTGGCCAACACAAATGATTTTGCGGGCCACTTTGGAAATGCATCATAACTTCTGGGTCGCATATAAAATTATACATACCCATATTAGATTTAGACCCATTGTAGATATTGTTTGGTGGGACAAATTGAAAAATAATGAATTTTTATTATGTTTACTATTATTTTTACATATAAACATATATAATATAATAATAATGATAAAAGTGTGATGAATCTCGAGGGCCGCAAAAATGTTTACGGCGGGCCTTATGCGGCCCGCGGGCCGCGGGTTGGCCACCCCTGATTTAATCAATATATTTTTTTTTGAAATTGCAAACTATTTATTCTGATCTGTTGAGTTATATTTATGGTATAGAGAGAATTTATATTGAGTTAGGCTGAGCTAGGGAACAATTTCCTCAAATCTATAGAAATCTCAGCCTAGTTGATTTTAAATAAATATAACATTGGAATTATTTTAATTAATATGTGAAACAAAATTATAAGGAATTCATTTTTAATACCAATTTTTTTTTAAATGATTGATAGGTTTAAGTTTTTATGACCTGAAAAGGTTGAATCAACCCTCCGCTCTTCCGAGCAATAAACAGACCTTGTGATTATCCACTAACTCAGCCAAGCTCAGTATAATATCTTAATTAAAATTTTAGATTATCATTGATTACAATTACTAATTATTTCTAATATGATCTAATATTATAATAAAAGATGTGTTTTAATATAAATGAGATGTAACACATTATTATTTAATTAATCTTTTTTTGTGTATGTTTCAGGTAAGAATACAAAATTTGTGTGTTGAATATTCAGATTCGAAAATATTAAGTAAGTAGGTTTATTTTACTAATTTTAATATAAAAATATAAAAATATACAAATTATTTTTAAATATTATTAATATTATTAATTAAATAATATATATTATTAATTGTTTCCATTGAAGAAATATATTCTAAATGTTTCCTGAAAGATATTAGAATATTAATTGAGGTAGTATTTTGAGTCGTATTGAACAGATAATTCACTTTCTAGTAAAATAAAAATTGTGTCTCTTCTTCAAATACTCGTTAATATTGTTTAAACTTGAAAACATTAAGATTAAAAGATTTTATCATTTATTTTAAATCTATCTATATATATAAAAGGCAATGTCTGTGTGTCTCTCTGTGTGTCTGTGTGTCTGTCAAATACTCAAAAACTACCCGTCCGATTACGGTGAAACTTTCAGGGATTGTTATGGGCATCCCAGGGAAGGTTTTAATCTATATATATAAAAGGCAATGTCTGTGTGTCTGTCTGTGTTATTGTTTTGTGTTTTGTACATATATATGTAAAATAAAGAACAAACAGAAATAAGAAAATAAATTTTAATTAATATAATTTATAAAAAAAAATAATGTTCATAAATTTAGAATATTAATTATTTAATTAATTAAAATCTACTTAAATAAATGCAAAGAGCCACAAATATATTAGTAAATATATAAATAATAATATGAAATAGTCAATAAATCTTACTTATTATACTAGGAAAATTTGTTGTTGATTAAATTAAAATATATTTTCCAATAAAACAAATATATGTCTTAACTACTTATACTGATTGAAACAAAATGGATGAAAACCTTTTACATACAGACTTTCAACCAAATACCATGTATCAATCGGGGGTACAGGGGGCGGAGCCCCTGTCTAGGTGTGAAGAGCGCCTGGAAGGCGCTCGGAGCAGCTAGTATTAATTAAAATATCTATTTTACTTTTGAAGCTCTGTGAATATAAATAATTATTTTGATCATATATATATGATATAAATATATATATATATAGGTGTGTCAAATTTAAACTTTATTAAATTTAGTAATAAACAAACCACAACCCTTTTTTGCATTTGTATGCCTTGCCTTTATGACTTATCTCTTCCTTTCTCTGTGTAGTCTCATCTAAATTCATTTTTCAAAGATACTTATTCAAATATTTCAATTAACCGATGAATACAAACATCGTTAATCTTAACAAATTTAAAAATAATGGATTGTTATTTCCAAATGCACTTTTATCCAAACCATCTTCCTGGGCAACTGAAAAATGATAATGGGATCGCAAACGAATGGATCACATTTAAAAAAAAAAAATACAATACAATTCATAAAAACTCCAGATGCTCGGATGTTTTCCTTTTAAATTCTCATTTGATGTTGATTACATCCCTTGGCGACATAAATAAGAGTTAGTGTCCCTTGAACATAGATTTCAAGGGCTTCAACGATCACCATAACCTTTCATGCATCACTCCCTCTAATCTCGGATCATCTTCTAAAATATTTATTAAATGTTTATTCATTTCTTTTTAAAGTTCATCTACCTAAATAGAGATTATATAATAAAAAAAAGATTTTATGTAATACAATAGAAACGAGATCTACTTTCTAGATTTTATTATAATCTATTATTTTCTTTCATTTCCATTCTTGAGAAGAGCCTGCGGCCATCACTTCCGATTATATTATTTTTCTAGTAAATCAATAAATCTTTCTATTAACCCAATCCAATTGAATTAGATAGAATATAATTTTTCTAAGACTCAGACGCTCTGTATATTTATGCTAGAGAGTATACTTCTTAAAGTTTTAACATTAAATTCCTCTATTTGTTATAATATATTCAATCATATGAATATGTATTTATTCCTATCTTTTCATTATCACGTTAAAAATTGCATTCTCATTTATTAATTATCTTATATCAAACATAGATATAATGTATTAATAATAATTCATAAATACAATAAATATGAAAGATAATATTATTTTTCCAACTTCATCAAATGATACAGTGTTTTTTTTTTCTTAGAACGGTTATTTTTCAGCTATTCATCATTTCTCATTGCCACTAAAATCCTTATTTATACAATTTTTATTATTTATTATTAATTTGTTATTATGCTATTTTGCTATTTAGAAAAGTAAATTTAATTATTAAGAGAAATTTAATAATTAAGAATTGTGTTATGATATCTCATTTGAGATCTAAAAAAATAAAAATATATGATATACATTAAATTATTTGTTAGTTTTGTTGTAAATATATATATATATATATATATATATAGAAATCATGAAATCTATAATATTACCTTATTTCTATTGTTTTCTTTCAATCTCATCTCACAAATCCATCACAGTTCTAGCAGCCTTTTTCTTTTATGATTTAAATCAGGGCTTCTTAAACTGTGGGTCGCGACCCCCCTGGGAGTCGCAAAGATCTGATACTTTTGAATCATTATAAATAAAATTTTAAAATTATTAAATTATATATATGTGAAATGAATGGGTATGTATTCTTTAATCCTTATTTTATTTACATTGTAAAATAGTACGATATTACATCTACATCTATATATATATTTCATTATATGGAGGAGGGGGCGTTTAAAATTTCCTAATCTTGAAGGGGGTCGCTATATAAAAAAGTTTAAGAAGCCCTGATTTAAATAACTTTGTGAGTTCTTTTACATATTCATTTATTTTATTGTGGCTTATTGGATTTATATTTTAACCTACCTTCACATTTATTTGAAATTAATTAATAAATTTTGAATCTAAGTGAACTTAGATCTCTCAACCTCAAGTTCCACCGATCAGTCCTATAACAATTAAGCTACCATCTTGCTTATTTTTCATAATTTATTTCATTTTAAATTAAAAAAAAAAGATTTCATTAATTTATCCAACTTTATAAAAATAATACTAAATTATAAAATTACAATTAATAAATAGTTAATTTATATTTTTTCTTATTAATATATTTTTTATTTTTATGCTATATATTTAGTCAATTAAAGGTTATAGCATATCGTATAATTATGAATATAATGTTAAATATTATACTTAATTTAACTAAACTATTTCTGTGAATTTTTAGATTTTTTATAATCCAAATGCTTTTTAAAATAATTTTCTTTCTTTATTTTACTTTATCTTTTACATTAATTATATGTAGAGGGTTATTCCCGGGAATTCCCGGGAAAACTGCTCCGTTTTTAATTTCTCGTTTCCCGGGAAATAACGAAATATTTCCCGGGAAAACAAAACAAATAATTTTTCATACTGATTATGATGCTGATACCGAAATCTTTATTTATTTACTGAAATAATCGTAATAAATATAAAATACAAGTGTACATACATACATTTGTCTTTTGTGTTATAATTTTTTTTCTCTCCCTTTAATTTTTCTTTATAATTTCTCTATTTTTTGAGTTTTTTTACAGTGAACTCTGGCAGACGGCAGTTGCCATTGCCAAATTATTTTGTATTTAACTTTTTTTATATATATAGACTTAAAATTATATACTTAAAATTCGATTTCACAAGCTTGGGTCTGTTTAAATTGCCATACCTGACACCTTGGTAAGGGTTCTATCTAAAATAGTTCTTGAAGAGGTAACAATAATAAAATACACTATTATTGCACTTGACCATTTGGAAAGATAGTAATTTTCCTTACACCCTTCAAATTAACCCCTCTCCATCACCTGCCCCTTAACTTAAATTAATATAAATAAACTGTAAATAAGCGAGTAAGGTAAAGACCTAGTTATATTTTTTGATAAATAAATAAATATTATTTATTCAAGAAATATATATACAACCATTCTGTATGTTATTTCAGTCCACCTTTTTGGGTGGTGACAAAAAAAATAGCAAAAACATCCAAAAAGCAAACAAAACAAAAAAAAGCAAAAAATATTTACATAATAACTAACACTCTGTAATCAACGATCATAAATGTCTTTAATTGAGGTCACACATAATCACAGACTCAGAGTTTCAGTTTTCCATCTTTTTAGATATATACAGTAAAGAAAAACCAAAATACAAAAATAATGCCAAAAAAAAAAAAAATAAATCGAAAATAATTCAAAAAAAACAAAACACAAAGAATAACTAATCGTTACTCTTCTAATATGAAGGATCTCAGTTTTAGGCGACATTTCCCTTGATTGCCTCTCGTTTCTAAAATGTTATTTTATTAGAAAAAGAAAATATATAAAGTTTATATTATATTTTGATGATTATATATTATATCTTACTGAATTTTTTTTTATTTTTGAATTAAATTTATTTTATTTTTTGAAAAAACAACATTTATTTAACTTTTTCGTAAAATTTTTACAATTTCCACCTCAAATTTAGCATTTTTTATAATTTCCCGATTCCCTGGAACGAAAATACTCCGGGAAAAGTAACCCCCTAATTATATTCTTATTCAAAACATTAAAATAATATTTTAAAGGGGATGTTTTTCTTGGTTCACTGTACGTTATTAGTAAGTGCAACCCTGATAGTCTATCGATCAAGCGTCACCTTCCTTCGCTTGTTATTCTCCCCATATGCAGGTGATTTATTATGTCTGGAGGCGGTGTAGGTGAAAGAAGTTGACGATAAGCGATAATAGATAGATATTTGCTTCTATTTGGATCATGGGTTTAGTAGAGAGATGTGATGTCTTAATCGAACCTGGAAGACTATCTAAATAAACAAACATAGAATAAAATTGAAGTTGCCTGTACTAATATTTTATTATGATAAAGTATAAACAATTTCTTTTAAAAGTCGTTTATTTAAATTTGATATTTTTGATAAAAATTTAAAAATTTTCGATTTTAAATCTCTATTAATTATATTTTAATTATATTATATTAATTTAATTTGAATTTTAGAAAATAAAAATAATAATTAAAAGAATATTATTCTTCCCATAACGGAGATGAGATGCTCTATTTTTTCTTAAATTTTGATAGGTAAAGAGAGGGGATATTTAAAAAAATAACGGTTTTTTGTCTTTGAACAGCCCTGCATTTATAAGTTTCAAGACCAATTATAAAGATGCGAGAAGATAAGCAAGCCGCACTGTAATCAGAGGGAGGGCCGATCAGACATTAATTAGGCCACGTGGGATGCGGCCTTTCGAAATTGATTAAACTTCCGTCTTCAACCATAAAGAAATGATTTTTATATCGCCGTCGTTCATCCTTTAACTAATCAATCTATAATACAAATTAATTCTTAAATTTAAATTTAAAATTTTAAGTTTTCTTTTTAGAAGAAATATAATATTTAAGATAATCTATCATTTTCTTTCACATTTATTTTAATATTTATTATATTACATAATAATCAATTATAATAATAATAATAATAATAGCCTTTATTAGTTCTTAAATGTACAGAATCATACTAAATAGCAATATAAATACAATAATAATATTTACAAATTTATATACATTTTTTTTTTTTTAAATTTTGTATGGAACCAGGCCCTTTTAGGGCATAGGCCTCTCCCAGTCTTTTCCATTTTGGCCTATCTCTTTCAATCTTCATCCAGTCTATCCCGACCTCTCTAATGATCTCTTTAGACCATCTATTTGGCGGTCTTCCTCGATTCCTAGTTTTATCCAATGGACACCATTCGGTAGTGATTTTTGTCCACCTATCATTGTTCATCCTCGCCACATGTCCTGCCCATCTCCATTTCAACTTCCTTAAACCTATGTTGATATTTTCCACTTTCGTTTTCTTGTAAATATCGGCTATTCAATGTTTATTCTTCCTTTTCATATCAAGTAGACTTCTTATCATACTTCTCTGAGTAGTTTCTAGTTTTGTCGATATTTTTTCTATCATCGTCCATGTTTGTGAGCCATAAGTAAGTGTTGGTAGGATACATTTTTTAAAAACTTTATTTTAGACGATATATCTAGTTCTTTGTGTGTTCTTTAAGATAAATTTCAATCCCCAAAACTTGCTCCAAGATATTCTTATTCTTCTTGTTATTTCTTTATATGTTCTTGATTTTTTAAAATTTATTTTTTTGACCCAGGTATATTATTTCGTTTTTTGATGGGCGGTTCATTTTTTTCATAAAAAATATCTCTTTCGTCGCAGTTTGTAAGTATCATTGTTTTTTCATTGTTGATTTTGAGGCCTATTTTTTACTTTCTTGGTTTAATTCTCTAATCATAATTTTTAATTCCTTTTTTGATGTCCCTATAACGACCACATCGTCAGCTAATCTATTTAGATATCGTCCGTTCACTCTTAGGCTATAATAATCAATCATATCTACTATAATATGAGGGGGAAAAAATTGGAAATTTGTTTATTAAAGCAATTGCAATTTTGTTTGTTTTGTTTTTGTTTTATTTTTGATACTGAATTAGTTAAGAAAAAAAATTAATACCTTGCAAATATTTCTTTGGCGGACCGAAATAAACTAAAACAAATTAAAATTTTAATAGATTTTTATAACTTATAATACAAAAAAAGTAGATTAAAATTAATTAAGTTCTCAGTATTAATATCATTTTATTGGCGTAATATTTTTTTACTGATATGTTTATAATTAAAAATTAATTATCTATTTATTTGGCTCCCATATAAATCAAAAGATAAATACCATATTTGTAATATTTAACTAAAAAAGAAATTAAAATAAATTCCAATCCTATAAATATATACTATATATCGATTCATTAAATTCCTATTAATCTTTCAAAAATCCAATTAAAAATAATAAAAATGATAATTCCAAAATATTTTTAAATAAAAATTAATTTATTATATTGATATTTCCCTAAAGTTTTTATTAATTTTTTTTTTTTTTTTATAAGGAAAAATTTCGAAAACATAATTTTATAAATAGATACAAATAAAAAAAAAACTCGTGAAATTTAATTCCCCAATAATTTACGGAGCTCCACTTAAAAGCGTCAACTCTCTCGACTATCAAATTTTTTTTTAATGGAGTCTTCTTTCATAGAGGAGTCCCGCATTTTATACTTTCATCAAACCAATGTTGCTCGCGAAAATGAAAGTTTATTCCCACCTTTCTCCTTCAGTGGACCTATTTCAAAATTGATTCTTAATGATACAATTAAACACCTTAAAAATTTTGTCTTTTTTTTTTTAAAGAGTTAAATTATTATAATGCCTGAAGTGTTTTAATTTTTCAATCCGTATAAAATTTGCAGAAATATATATAAACCATGATATAACCATTCTAATATCCAAATGCAATGAATGATTCAAGTGGGTTTCCTTATATTCATTCATAACGCGTTCCTAATTTGTAATGTTAAATGCAAGAGGAGGGAGGGGGGGGGGAACACCTTCGCAAATCAAAATGAGTAATTCTTGGATATTGATTTTTCCTTTAAAAGATTAAGCAAATGGAGTAATTGGAAATTATTATTCACATAATATAAACAAACAAGATATATATATGTATATGCAAATACTTCATCGAATTTTTTAAGTACTTCCATTGGATTATTTTTCAATGTTTAAAAAGGATGAGTAAATATTTTTTAATTCAGAAGAATCCCATCAAAAAATTATATGCCTATTTTTTATAAATTATTTTTTAATAAAATTTATGAAAAATTATTTCTCTTGTGATTAGAGAGGAGTATATCTTGAGTCTCATCTATTTTTCCGTATGTGCCCTGTATAAATAGTTCCAATTTCAGCACAAAACCAATAAAAAGAAAAATTTTAAAAATACATATATGTATATATTCCTAATTATATTTATATTAAAAAGATCAAAATTTTAATAAATATTAAATATAATGATCGTTTAGTTTTATTTTTTGAGATGTGGGTTTTTTTATCAAAAGTAAAGCTCTAAAAATTCATGTATTTAAAATTTTCGAATTTTGCTCTTTTTTATGAATATATGAATGAATATATAATATATAATCAGAAATGAAATTCAATTTCTTAAAATAATTATCTAATTTTAAATTAATGATCAAAATTGTACACATAAGTTGCTAATTATAATAATAAATAAAATTTAATTAAATTAAATTGTTCAGATTTTTTTTAACTCAATAATATTAAAAAACCACTGGATTATTCTTTAAATAGATACCCTTCTTTTCGAAATTTATAATTTATTACTATTTATTATTTTTTTAGATATTTTATTAGAATAGGTGAGTTGTTTTAAGCGTCGATATAATTTCTCTTCAAGGGATGCATTTGAAGGGAGTGAACAACCCCGTGACGAAGCAAAAGCCTGTGGACCGTGTTGGATGTCCTGAGAACGTGTAGTTGTTTGTGTTGTTGTTGTTGATGTGGTCGTTGTACGTGCCCTTGGGCTGGACCACCTGCCGGCTGTCTGGTGACCTCCTCGAGATTCATTCATTTCACTTTCGTTTGCGAGACGCACTGGCGGCGGGGCTACGCCCCATCAGGGGCCCCTGACACTTACACCTCCCCATCCGGATTCAGTTCCCTTTTTCAAAAAGAAAGGTTCATATTTTCAAGGGATGATAAATGTTCATCTCCTTTCAACGCTGATTTTTTCAATTAAAATATAAATTATACATTTTTATACTTTAATGATGATTATATATTTTCTTCTTTATTCTTTATTAAATTTTTATAAAAAAAATCTGGAGTGTCTTCACACGACTATCTCGCAAATTTGAATTGGATTAAATAACATATATTAATTTAAATTAAATTAAATTAATTAAATTATAAATTAAAATTAATAACTATTATTTATTAAACCAGCCCATGTTTGGCTCTTTGTTGATGGCACCACGTCACGTGTTGGCGCGTGAGATTTGCAGTGTTAAAAAATTAATTCTGGTAGGTACTTTCAGCAAATAAATAAAGCTGAAATTCTATATATAGCAGTTTTATACAATTATTAATCATGTGAAAAATTATCAAACATATATCTTTATTTTTACGGTCACTTTATAAGAAAAAAAATCAAAACGTTGTAGGTAATGACCCTATTCCGGTTGAGCTCCATTTCTCAAAACTATGAATTTTGAATAATGCCCATGTACCAAATTTCATCATTCTAGCTCAAACCGTTTTTGCGTAATCGTGGTTACATACATACACACACACACACACACACACACACACACACACACACAGATATTTTTCTCAACCTTAGTGAAAATGATTCAGAAACCTTCAAAACGTATAAAAACATCAAAATCTCAACATCGAAAATTTTCGTGATCGCAATACTATCTCTGGCGAGATAGTAAAAACTATCAATTTGAAATTTATTGAATTGATGTTTTAAGTTCTTCTGTCAAATTTGAATTAAGAAATAAGTATCTAAAATTCTTTAGAATTTTCCTATTAAAAAAAAAATTATCATTTTTAATACTTTTATAAGAAAAAAGAATCCAATTTTTTAAGTTAAATAAATCAATTATCACTATTCCTGAGAATTTTAATTTTGATTATACATATATATCTATATTATCTCTATTTAAATTATAGTTTATACGTATATTAATAACATGGTGATTATTCATGTATAATAAAAACCACTACATAACAACATAAGATTAATATATTAATAATGTATTATAATAATTATTATTTATTATTTAAATAAATGAATAAATTTTAATATATACAATACAAAAATCTTTTAAAAAATTCACTATTCTATTCTTGTTACTATATTTAATTAGTTTTCATTTTCAAGTTTATTATTATAGTATAAATAATAAGTCACGATTAATCTTTTTTTTTTCTTCTGAGGTTGAGTTATTAGAATTTACGAAGCATTTATACAAAATTAATATTTATGATTTTTTTTTTGTTAATAACTCATAATTTTATATGATTCGTATATAAATAAAGATTAATAAATATAATTGTAGTTGCAAATTTCTGTCATTTATTATTCTTTGCAAATTATTTATGTTTCAAATAAGGAATTATCTATGTATTTATACTGTTTATTTTTAGTGAATAAAAGAGTGATTGTGGGTGGGTCCAACAACAAAACATAATTTAAATTAAAAATGAATGCTTCTTGTTAATATTTTAGCATTTGCTTTTATAAATCGAGGTGGACGTTTTGATTTGCAGATTAACCTTCCAAATTTACATGAATCATTCCACGCTCTATTGTGTTACAAATTCCCAAGTATTAATCATTTATTTTCTTGTATATCCATTTCACCAGATCAAATTCATTCTCTTAGAACGAATAGGCAGACCTTCGACGCTTATCAGTCAATGATATTAAAATTATTCATTGTGGGGAACCGAATTTCACAGGTCGCCGACAATTCAATCTTGGAAGCTTGTTATTCGAGATCCAACAATCTGTTATCTAAATAGGAATAAAAAGCAGATTATGCAGGAAACGAGATATCAATATTATCCCCTCCTCCATCTTCTCCTCTTCACTGCCCGAATGATTCATTGATAAGATTAATAAGAATTCTTTGATCTCCACCCTCCAAGATTAATTGTAAACAGAAAGTAGAGAAATTCAGGTCATAGGAATGGATTAGTTTAATTTTTTTAAAACGTGCATTGAATTTTATATGTAATTTAATTTAATTTCGAATTTAATGTTATATAAAAATAATTTACTAGTGATTTCAAATTCGTGACTTTAAAAAAACAATCCAAGAATATCTTTTTTGGATTGATTCGATTGCAATGTTGGGTGCTAAAAATTTTGTTTATAATATACTTACGTAGGTATATGTAAAATCTTCAACATAATATGAATATTCAATTCAAATTAATCATAAAATAATAAACAAATTTTTATTTATTTATTTTTTCAACTAAATTCTAGTATAATTATAAATAACCTATATCGTTCGAAAATTAGAATTTGAAATATACTTTTTAAGATCGCCTGAATCCACAAAAACATAATCTAAAAAATAGAGTACTAGTGTAACTCATAAATGAAAAATTGTTCGTAAGTGAAATCCCATATTTTAAATACGTTACCTCCCAGATGTTAGACCAACTTTTTCGCTAGAATCAGATGACCTGAAGTGTCACTTTATTGAATTTATATTTTTTTGCAATATTCTAAAAATCAGCTGTAACAATTTTGACTTAACTCGCTTCCTCAATGTCAAAAATGCAATAATCATTAATAACACGAAGATTTTATTTCATTTGAAGTATTCATTAAATTTTTTTTCAAAAAATTTTATAATTTTTACTATCTCGAAAGTATTGCGATCACGAAAATTTTCGATGTTGAGATTTTGATGTTTTTATACGTTTTGAAGGTTCCTGAATCATTTTCACTAAGGTTGAGAAAAATGTCTGTGTGTGTGTATGTGTGTGTATGTAACCAAGATTACGCAAAAACGGTTTGAGCTAGAATGATGAAATTTGGTACATGGGCATTATTCAAAATTCATAGTTTTGAGAAATGTAGCTCAACCGGAAGAGGGTCATTACCTACAACGTTTTGATTTTTTTTCTTCTAAAGTGACCGTAAAAATAAAGATATATCTTTGATAATTTTTCACGTGATTAATAATTGTATAAAACTAATATATATAGAATTTCAGCTTGATTTATTTGCTGAAAGTACCTACCAGAATTAATTTTTAACACTCCAAATCTCACGCGCCAACACGTGACGTGGTGCCATCAACAAAGAGCCAAACATGCGCTGGTTTAATAAATAATAGTTATTAATTTTAATTTTTAATTTAATTAATTTAATTTAAATTAATATATGTTATTTAATCCAATTCAAATTTGCGAGATAGTCGAGTGGAGACACTCCAGCTTTTTTTATTCTAAATAATTAATACAGATTGTTTATATTAATGAAGAATGAATAAATAAAAATTACAATTAAAATTTATAATTAACATCAGAAATTAAAAAAAAACAAGGATGTTATGTGAAAGTTAGAAACCAGATTATTTTAAAATAATTATTTATAATATTTTTAACAATTAATAATAATTAAACAAAATAAATTAAATTATTAAAGCGTTGTTTTTATTTATAATGGAATTTTGTAAATTAAACCACATCACATCACTTGTCACTGGACACTCGAACAGTGCAGTCGCTTGATAACGATTGCAGAAGTAGCAATCGAAACGTTGTGTATATGTTTGCATTTTTTGAATAAATTTACAATAACAAATATCAATATGTGGTTTAATTAACAAAATTCCATTATAAACAAAATAAATCATTGTAAAAAATAACCTGAACTGAATGAACAATCAATTTTGATAAGCGTGGATTAGAAATAAAGAAAAAAAATAACTTCATTTGTTAATTTTTTTTTTTTTGATTACTTAAAATTTAATTGAAAAATTCCGAACGAAAAATTCTATTGTTATTACATCCACCAACGCAAATAAATCTATAGTTATATTATTTAATTCATTCAATTTTAATTACGTTTTATTATTGTTACTTTCTATTAATATTTTCATTTGATTTTCTGATCGAATTGTAAAATAAAAATAATTCCTCAAATAAAAAGCTGCGACAATACCATTCACTTTAGAAGAAGGTGAGAAGGGAGAAGGGGGGAAGAGTTAACGGCTTGGCAACCACCTGTCAACCGTTAAATAAGAGAAGATGGGAGAAGGGTGGGCAGCACACGATTCATTTAAATGTAAACACTTAGGTCTGCAAAGACAAGTAACACCTCATATCACGCCATACGTTCTACTTGCCAATTGCTGACCCCAAACAAAAAAACTGCTTAATTCACACCTTTGTCTGTCTAGAATTATCGTAAGTAATGATTTAATATCACTAAACAATGAATAAAATAAAAAGTCTAGAAAAAAAAAATGTTGATTCTATTGAATGAATAGAAAATTGTTCTTCCAAGTGTGATGATATTGTAAATAGAGATAACCTAGACACGGGGAGTCAAAAAGGGCTTCGAAGTTATCACTCACTTGGAACCAAGTATTGGCAATTTGTTCTTATTAACAAATTATTAAATTAATCTTGTTTTTTTTTTCTCAAACATATTGAGAAAATATAATCTATATAAGTAAATGAGTAAATAAATATTTTAATTATAATTTCCCAAACCAATTTCAATCAAATTAGTTATTTATTAATAAATTGTATATTATTTCATTTAATAAAATTTTATTTATATTTATTCATACTTTTAAAATTTTTAATATATTTATTTTTAAAATTTAGTTTTATATTCGTTTAATTAATTTAATTTTTTAATTTTTTTTATTTTTATTTTAGCTATTATTAATTTATATTCATATATTATTTTAGAATTAGATTAAATAAAACGGCATATTTTAAAAATCATTAATAATATATATAAGTGAAAGCATTATTTCTTTAATTAAAATAAAAATTATTTTTTTAGTCCAAAAAAAACTTTTTCATTAAGGCGGTGTAGGAAGGTTATAAAATCAAATAAGCATTTCTTTTTCTATTTTACTATCTTGCCAGATAGCAAAATCATGAAAATTTTCGATGTCAAGATTTTGATGTTTTTATACGTTTTGATGGGCTCTGAGGTTGAGAAAAATGTCTGTCTGTCTCTCTCTCTCGATGTGTGTGTGTGTGTGTGTGTGTGTGTGTGTGTGTGTAGACAAGATTACGCAAAAACGGTTTGAGCTAGAATGATGAAATTTGGTACACGGGCATTATTCAAAATTCCTAGTTTTCTATCAACTTTTGAGAAATGTAGCTCAACCGGAAGAGGGTCATTACCTACCACGCGTTTGCATTTTTTTCCTCTAAACTGATCGTTAAAATAAATTATTCACATGATTAAAAATTGTATAAAACTGCTATATATAGAATTCAGCTTGATTGAATCGCTGAAAGTAGCAGAATTAATTTTTTAACACTGCAAATCTCACGCGCCAACACGTGACGTGGTGCCATCAACAAAGAGCCAAACACGCGCTGGTTTTATAAATATTATTTATTAATTTTAATTTATAATTTTAATTAAATTTAAATATAATATATTTTAATTAATCCAATTCAAATTTGCGAGATAGTCGAGTGGAGACACTCCAGATTTTTAAAAAATTAATTTTGACTTTTCGACACCCATCGCGTTCTTGCTCAATGACAATAAATTGTCAACAAAATTGATTTATTCTCATAAATAATCATAAAATTAAAAATATCAGTAATATAAATGTAAAAATATAATATAGTATAAAATAAAAATATAATATTATTATAGGAAATTATTAAAATACTTTATTTCCATTTTTGAATAGTAAGACATTCTTTAAATATCTCTCTCTCTCATAACCTAAACTCAATAGATTTTTTTTAACGTTTTAAAAACTATTCGTTTTTGTTATTTATTTTCCTCATCATCATGAGTATAACATTAAAATTTTAGTGAGTAAAGTATGGTAAGAAAATCATTGGCAAGCAATTCGAGATATCGAGAAGTACATTTTCAGAAGAATATCTAAATTTTCAAATTGTTTACAAAAATATGTGAAGCTTGCTTGGCGATAAGCAGAAGAGCTATTGTTCAATTGTAAAATAAATCTCTTTAAAAAATTACCGTTTATATTTTATGATTGTATTATATTATTAAATATGTTATTGTTATTGTTTTTTTTAGGACATATTAAATATGTTATGTTCAAGGTGAGTTTAGTTTAGCATGATCTTTGAGTACGATGAAAAATTGTTAAAATTTTGGCCGAGATGTATGCAGTTGAGGTGTCCAAGCGACGAGTGGGAAGTCAATTGACTAAGCATGACGCTGGGAGCTTTCTTTTTATAGCTTGTTATTAAAATGAAATTAAACCTCGTTTATGAACAAATGACCAGTATTAAGTTGCATGTCAGTTATTACACTATTTTAATTATAATTAAGTATAATATTCTGTGTCTGTTAATTTTATTGTTATTTTGACTAAAAATACTTCGAGTGGTATCTAAATTTGGCCTCCTAGGTGAATAGACTGAGGGTATTTATAAAAAGAGGGCGGTTGACGGAGTACAAATTAATAAAAGACAAGTCATTTACATCCCTCCCCTTCCCAGATCATTATTATCAATGCCTTTAAGAGATACTATATAAATTAATTTTACAAATTTATTTTACCGGCGATGTAAATTTTTTCATGGCCGTTTAAGGAGGATGTCATCAGTGCATTTGTCCATCGATTCAGATTTTTTTTTGTTATTTGACAGATTTATTTTGACTAGTGAGAGGTGATGACCCCGAAAATAGATAATTAAGCCTAATATTTTTAACATTATCTTAGGACATCAACTGTCTCGGCTATTCTAAAAACAGATTTCATCGTTTAATCGTTTTTATATATTAAAGGAATATTTTATATTATTTTTTAATAAATAAAAAATTAATTAATTAAATTTTTCAAAGATCAAGTCTTTTAAAAAACAAAATTTTTATTTCTTTAATCAATATAATTCTATCCATAATAGAATTAAATTCAATGTGAACATTGTTTTTAAATTGAACTAAACTTGCATTAAATGTAAAAGTTATTTTATTAAAATATACAAGGGTCGTTCGGAAAGTAACCTCCGGTTGATTAAAAAAGTACACCAAGTTAAATAAAAATATTTTAATATATACATCTTAAAACTACATCTTTGCACTATTTTTTGACATAGTCTCCATAACAATTGAGGCACTTATCATATCTCTTCACAAGCTTTGAAATTCCTTCTGCATAAAAATCACCCGCCTGTGCCTGGAGCCAGCCTGTGACCGCATCTTTGAGCCAAGTAACCCAATCTAGCTGTCACTATCTCGTGGAAATCTGTGCAAAATCAGTAGATAACTCCGACATTGTGAAACGTCGATTTCCACGAACTTTTGCATCAACTGTCTGAACGAGTTCATCAGTGACCAATGATGGCCAACCACTCCTCTCTTCATCATGAACGTTTTCTCGTCCACTTTTAAATAAACGTACCCATTCACGGACAACTCCTTCACTCATAACTCTTGGTCCGTACACGGCACAAAGCTCACGATGAATAGCTGCTGCAGAATATCCTTTGGCTGTAAAAAACCTTATAACAGCTCGCACTTCACATTTGGCGGTGTTTTCTATTGCAGCACACATTTCAAACTGACACAAAAACTAAACTAGCGCAGGTAAAATGTTTACTCGACCACGGCTTGATGCCGACTGACCTGCCGAGTGCGTGAATGCAAAAATGGCGAGCTACTCCCCCCACTACCCGCACTGTGACCGATCGGAGGTTACTTTCTGAATAGCCCTCGTATATACATAAAGTATAAGTAGAGTAAAAAAGTAAACACTGACTTATGAACATTAATGACAACGACGATAACAAGACGATTGTCGCTTAAGCGTGGTAAAATTGTTGTAAGATCAGTCCTACGGACCCTTTCAAACTTAATCTTGATTTACTTAATCGAAGGCCTCTAGTTATTATTTAAATTAGCTTCCTAATTTTCACGTAGGTTGTGTGAATTATGTACCAGATCTCAGCAAGAGAAAAATTCCTTTGGCAAACCTGAAGATCGAACCCGAATCCAAGAGCTTATTACTTAAACTTGGTGCCAAACATACTAACGTTGAGCCTGAGTTATATATATGTATTTACTTATTTTTAGGCAATATTAAACATTTTTAAAAAATCAACAATTCATTTCTGTTTAAATAAAAAAATTCTAGTCTCAGATCATAGGCATCAATTTAAATTATTGAAATATTCTTTTTCAGTTAAAAACTCTATACTCTTATAGTTTTCAATATAACATGAATAACTATGCAGATTTTATTTAATATAATTTGTTATTGTATGGCGTGTCGCAGAATTTATAATAGTGTTGGCAGATTACAGACTCCAAAGGTTCAACTCATATTTGTTGTGGATGGCACGTTTTCAATAAACGACGTGAATGACTTATAGTCTACTTAGGTTATATATTTTTCAAAATAAAATAGCCAATTATAGGCATAAAAAACAATTGCTTTCTAATAGAAAAGATAATATAAATCTTAATTAGATATTTTAATATTTCAATTAAATGCTTATAATTCTTTAAGGTTATAATTATTTTATTTACTTGTTAATAGAAATAATTATGCAATTATACTCAGAATAATAAACAAATAATATTTCTTTATTTGTATTAAACATTGTTTTATAATTTGAATTATTATTAGGACTTTTTTGGAAATTGTTATTTATATTTTTTTTTTTTTTTTCTTTATATATTCATCATTCTTAGCCAATTAATATAGGGATGTATAAATATTCAATCGTTATTATTCAATCGATTTAGAAAAAAAATATTTTATTAAACCCTAACTTTACCTTAATATCTAACCAGAATCTATGTCATTTATTTTTGGGAAATATTTAAAGTAGAAATTTGTAAAATTGTGTCTAGAAATTAATTTTATTACGAATAAACATACAATTTCAAAGGAATAATAGAAATAATACTGAATTGTATAGTCAAATTTATGATAATTCTACTTATATTAACTTCAAATAAATAAAATAATAAAAAACGAAGTGAATCTAATAAATATTATTTTTATAATAGTTCCTAATTTAAAATATATAATATAATATATAAAATCTAATAATAACATATATGTTATCATTATTTAGAAATAGAAAAAAATTATTGGAGGCTACTATTTATTATTTTTAAAATTCATTTGATAATATGAATAATCAAATTATACATAAAAATTATTTTAAATTAAATTTATATTTATATATGCATCTGCATATTTATATATGTGATAGCCATCTGTTTTTTTTCATCAATTAATATATATTTTCAACGAGCGATTTATTTTCTAAATTACATTTCATGTGTTTAGAATCTTTTACATTATATTAACTTGTCAAGTAAAAATATTTTAGTGTGTATTTAAAGTACGCCAAACCATTTTCAAACTTCATATATTATATCAAGAATTCGAAAACACATTGAAATTATTATTAAATTAATGTTACTATGTAAATAGAGTTGACTGGTGGGGGTTGATTTATGCTATATATAATTATTGGCTACACTTTTTAATAGTAAATCTGTTTCTTTTATATCATAATCGATTATATTCAAAATTAATTCTTTGAATTCGACCATATACCCCGAAACGAAGTATTAATTTTCATGCCAAAACAGACACAATTTAATTAAATTGTTTAGATGTTGAATTCTATGAATATTCCAAAAGAAATAAAAAACATTCACTAATAGAAATAGATAGAACATCTGGTTTTATTCTGCGCTGCAAAAGAACACTACTTTGTCATTTCAAATCCCTTAAATGCTCTCTTTTGCCAACTTATCGCTGGAAGAGATCTCGTTCTTCCCCCTCCCCCATTCTCTGGAAACTTTTCTGATTTTAATTCATTTAATCATAATGAATCGTTTCTTCTTTTTCTTATAATCCTTTTGGATCATGAATTTGATTATAAATCGTTTATTTAATTATAAAATCTATGGGTGAGGGATAGAGATGGTGGGGGTATGCACGTTTCAAAATAGCTTCATTTCCTAAGTTGATTGGGGCAACCAAAATACTGTGAACACAATGATTTTCTTACTGAAAACAAAAATAGATTTTACATTTTTTATACATTTTCTGAAAAATGCATGAAATAAATGAATAAATAAAATAAACCAAATTTCATAAATATTCTTTCTTTTATCTACAAAGAATTTTTTTTTTAGTGACATTTAAATGGCATTCAGAATCATTTAGATAAAAAAGAAGCTGCAGTCATCATTTATTGTACATTTTAGGATGCAGTAATTCAGTCTTTGAGGAAAATGTCTTTCTATTAAAACATCCTGAAAAATCCCATTAAGTGAAATCCAAAAATAAAGAGGATTTTATTTTGTTTGCCATGTTGAAATAAATAGAGTTAGCTTGGTGGGCGAAGGGTTAACGAATTGTTCTCCCTTTTCAACTGGAAAATTGAATTGACGGTAAGCCATTTTCCTCTGAATTCGATTTTATAATAATAATAATAATAATAATAATCTAATTCTTTTATTATCTTTATTGAATTCCAAGTATTGAAAATTTATTTTAAAAATTTATAGACAGAAGTAGTCGTTAGGAAGATAATACAATCATTTGATACTAAAAATTGGGAAATAATTTTTTTTTTTACAAATTTTATTGAATTATTTATTTATTTTATTATTATTATTATTATTATTTAGAAAGAATTTATTTAATTGAATAAAAAAATATTTATTAATTATTTATTTAACTTAAAAAAAATGTTAATTATTTATTTAATTTAAAATAAAAATAAAAATAATTATTATTTATTTTTATTTTGGAACATAAAAAAATTATACTCTCCCCAGCTAACATAAAACCAAAAAAAAAAAAAAAAAAATTTCGGCTTTATCACTTTGGTCTCCATTTTAATTAATTTCAAAATATAAATATCACAATTTTTTCCAAATATAATTTACCAATTTTTCACGCTCCCTATTATAATTTTTTCAAATTTTATTTTGCCATCTAATTCAAATGAAAAAAAATGAAAATAAAATACTTACATAGCATGAAAGTAAAAAAACAAAAAAATAAAAAAAATTATGAATTCTTTCTCACCTGGTATGAACATAATGAACTTCTTTACGACCTATTTCGTCCTTAAAGGATTAATCAAGTTGTCTTCTTCAACATGCATATATAATTTTGTTTTTTTTTCTTTTTCACTTTGATAATTTCCCAATATCTATTTTAATATTATTTTACGAGTGTTAAAAAAATTTTATTATTCATTCATATTCTAATCAATTTTAAAATATAAAATTCTAGTTGATTTTTAATTATGTTTAATTTTATTTTCACATAGTTATGTTAAAAGGAAAACTATTCTGGATAAAATGTTTAAATTTTAATATGACCCTAAAAAAGATAAATCTAGAGAGTATTAATTTATATTATTTTAGCTTTTCAAAAAGACATAAAAGTATTTTTTCTGAAAATATTGATTATGATTGATAATATATCAAGTAAATGGTAATATATAGTATATGGTAATATATAGTTAAAATTCAATATCAATGATTGAAAGTCATTGTGAATTTCCATCTAATTGAAAAATTTTCATTGATTTGTAAATATTTCCATTTGAATGAGAATTGAAAATGAGAGGTTGTCATGCATTTCTCAAAAAGAACAAGGAAGGCTTTTTCAAATTTGGTCAAGGTCCAGTTGTTAATACAGAATGTCATCGGCACTCCCGAAAGAAGCGTGCACAGTCTATAAATATTTTTTATGTTTCTCCTCTACATATTTGAATAAATATAAAAATTAAGATTCCCTCACCCTTAATCCCGCTCTTTACTGCCATTGACTCTGCTGCTCTATTTTAAAATAGAGGTCATCAATAAAATAATTCTCCAATTCAAGATCAGGGAATGTATAAATAAAACAAATTTGAATTAAGAAACAACTTGTGGACAAGGATCATATTTTTTTAGTAAAATATCATGATAATGTATTATTTATGATATTAGTAAAATAACAATTATTTTACCTTGAATCACTTCAAATATTCCTACTAATCTATTGAAATATTATCTATTATTTATCCGGTAATTAAACTAGAACAAAAACAAAAATCTGGAGTGTCTCCATTCGATTATCTCGCAATTTAAATTGGATTAATTAACATATATTATATTTAAATTTAATTTAATTAATTAAATTATAAATGAAAATTAATAAATAGTATTTATTAAATCACCGCGTGTTTGGCTCTTTGTTATTGGCACCACGTCACGTGCTGGCGCGTGATTTGAAGTGTTAAAAAATTAATTCCCGTACTCTCAGCGATTCAATCAAGCTGAAATTTTATACAATTTTTAATCGTGTGAAAACCTATCAAACATATATCTTTATTTTTACGGTCAGTTTAGAGGAAAAAAATGAAAACGTGGTAGGTAATGGTCCTCTTCCGAATGAGCTACATTTCTCAAAAGTTGATAGAAAACTACGAATTTAGAAAAATGCCCATGAGTCAAATTTCATTACTCTAGCTCAAACCGTTTTTGCGTAATCTTGTGATTCAGGTACCTTCAAAACGTATATAAACATAAAAATCTCGATATCGAAAATTTTCGTGATCGCAATACTATCTCTGGCGAGATAGTAAAAAGAAATATCATCAATATATATTTGTTTATTTTCTTTCGCTTGTGTTTCAGTCAGACCACACAGGCTGATTTATTATCCCTTTTAATAGTCTTTTTCTAGCCCTTTTATATTTTTTTTACAACTTCGCCTATTATATATATATATATATATATATATATAGTAGTGTTCCTTTTTTAGAGAGTCATCCTCTCTTGTTCTAACACCTGATGCTTTGAATGTTGATTTTTCACGTATCTTTCCTATTTTGCTCAAATATTTCTACTGTGTATGTGTCCTATTATAAACAATATTTATCTTATTAATTATATATATTTTAATCATTATAAGAGATTTATGAGAGTAAAAGGAAATTATTTTTAACAATTGTGAGAAAAATCAAATTGACTTAAGGGATTAGGGGTTCGATACAAATAACTGATAGACAGGCTATAGTCGCGGGCATTGTTATCTGCGCGGGTCATGTTTTGCACTGAATATGAAAGTTAAAAAATCTGGAGTGTCTCCACTCGACTATCTCGCAAATTTGAATTGGATTAAATAACATATATTAATTTAAATTAAATTAAATTAATTTAATTATAAATTAAAATTAATTAATAATATTTATTGAACCAGCGCATGTTTGGCTCTTTGTTGATGGCACCACGTCACGTGTTGGCGCGTGAGATTTGCAGAGTTAAAAAATTAATTCTGGTACTTTCAGCGATTCAATCAAGCTGAAATTCTATATATAGCAGTTTTATACAATTATTAATCATGTGAAAAATTATCAAACATATATCTTTATTTTTACGGTCACTTTAGAAGAAAAAAAATCGAAACGTTGTAGGTAATGACCCTCTTCCGGTTGAGCTACATTTCTCAAAAGTTGATAGAAAACTATGAATTTTGAATAATGCCCAAATGTCATCATTCTAGCTCAAACCGTTTTTGCATAATCTTGTCTACATACTTACACACATACATTTTTCTCAACCTTAGTGAAAATAATTCAGGAACCTTCAAAACGTATAAAAACATCAAAATCTCAACATCGAAAATTTTCGTGAACGCAATACTATCTCTGCCGAGATAGTAAAAATCGGGAAACTAACTCCTCTTTTTATTATACATTATTAGTTTATCACTGATTTGACTTTGTCAAGCTAATCTATATATTATATTATTAATAGAAAAGTGTTTGTCATCATCGAATTTAGATACCAATAAATTCATTTTATCAATCAACCAGAAATGAATTCAAGTTCGGCAAATTCCGGGTATTTGGAATCTTTATGGAATAGTTCCAATGTGTGCCGTTATTATGTTGATCCCTTGATTTGATGGTTTTACCTTCACTCCAGTAAATTCTAAACCTTCATTCATTTCTTTTCTTTTACCATGGTAGGATAATATATCACATCCAATTTCAATAAAAATAAAAATAACAATCAAACTACTTATATTGAAAAGGTCAGTTTTAAGTTCAATATATCCCTTTCTAATTTTCTTTTTACTTCTTAAAACTTGTACTTTTGCTCTATTTGAACATTTTACAATCTATTTAAAACTCATATATTTATTAAATTATTTTTCCACGAATTCAGTAAAAAACGTTTAGCCCTTGGCAGAAAACTCTGATTCTGGCTAAAAAAGATGTCGGTCATTCGTGACATTATAATATATATAATAATATAAAAAAAAAATTAATATATATATATGTCGAATATCTATATACCTATATTTAAATAGATTTAAAACAACTTTGCCTTCATAGCTAAACAATTTTATTTTAATAAAAATATTTAATAAGCAAATTTTTAAATTATTTATTATAAAATAATCTTAATTAAACATTAATCAATTAATATATATATATAAAATATCTTAATTTACTTTATTTTTTAGAAATAAGCAAAATATTAAAAACTGAATAATTTTATATTACAAAAAAACAATTGACTTAATATATAAATAGATGTAGTACTGATACGACATATCACTATCTATTTTAATATTATTTTAGTAATAAAAGCTTTCATATTTATTGTATACATATGAATTATTATGGTAGTATATTAAAATAAATAAATAAAAAAAAAGATAAAATTCAAACTTTCAAAAAATTGAATCCAAATGGAAGTTTTCTATTTTCTTAAGCCATTAATCATCACTATCACTATCATTTCTATCATTAATGCTTCCAGTTTCTATCAAAGAAATAGAGTTTATCATTGTTAAAAAAAAAGCTTTTCAAAAAAACAAATATCATATGAATATTAAAACAATAATTTATTTTATATTTGGGATTACTTTCTAAAAGTAAAGTTATGATTAGATAAATCGGCTATATATATTTCTTTTTTCTTATTTATTTATAACTATTTTTACATTACCTGAAGAAGATGTCTTTTAGTCATCAATTTATATTGTAAATGATTAGTATAAATACTAACTACAATTTGTAAAATGTCTTTTTTTTTTTTTTTTTTTTTTTTTTTTGAGGAAGGGGAAATCCTCATGGACACCTCGTGTATCGCTATACACCGAGGTAGTGCAGGACTTCTACCTGCTAAAACCCCTTCCTTGGCCCCACGAGTCCCCCTCGGAACTGCCCTTACGCATTACTTCGAGAGAGAAGGCCTTGGTGGTTGTTGTCCTTTACATTGCTGTCCGGTTCTTGTTTTTTAGGATGTCTCTACACAGGCATCCAACTGTCTCCCAATGTTCCCTTCCCCTCAGCATGACTTCTATGAGGTTGTCTGCTTTAAGTTGGGTGCCCAATTTTTCCTCTGCCTTCTGCCTCAATTCTTGCCAGATAACGCAACTGAATAAGGCATGCTCGGGCGTGTCGACAGTCTGGCATGCCTCGCATAGATCGGTGTCAGACTTCTTTATCCTGTGGAGATAGGCACGGAAATTGCCGTGCCCACTCAGGAACTGAGTCAGCTGGAAGTCCAGCTCTCCATGTTTCCTCTCGAGCCACACGTTCAATTTGGGTATGAGCCTCCAGGTCCACCTGCCCTCGTCGGCTCCATCCCATCTTCGTTGCCATTGCTCTAGTAGACATTCTCTGTTGAAGTTCTTAGAGGCACCCGCTCCATGATTGTAAGCCCTCTCTTTTATTAAAAGGTCGATGGGAGGGACAGCGGCGAGCACCTGCAAAGCCGCACCTGAGACAGTTCTGTAGGATCTACAGACCCGAATGAGGGTTTTTCTCTGTGTTTTTAGTAATAAGTTGTTATATTTCTTTCGTTTTAGTGCTCCGGCCCACACCGGAGCAGCATACGTCAGTATCGAGGTGACCACCGAGTTGAGGATTCTCCTAGTGCCGGTCCCCGGACCCCCCACGTTAGGCATTATTCTTTGGAGCGCTGCGATTGTTTTTGTCGCCTTGGCAGTTGCCGCCGCGATGTGATCCCCCCAGGTCAGGGATCTATCCAGGGTGACTCCTAAATATTTAAGGGTTCTCTTGGCATGTATCGGTTTCCCCATGATGTTCACCTCGATATCGGAGATTCTTTTCCTGCCGGTCAGAGCGATAATCTCTGTCTTTTCAGGGGCCAGTTCTAGCTGTCGTTCCCCCATCCACGCGGTCACCCTGTCCATGCAGTCTTGTGCCTTTCGGATGATTTCAGTCTCTCCCTTGTCAATGACCAGGATCAGCAGGTCATCAGCGAAAGCTATCAGCCTGCAATCTCTAGGAACCCCTAATCTCAAGACCCCATCGTACAAGATGTTCCAGAGAAGGGGACCAAGAACCGAGCCCTGGGGCACTCCACACGACATCTGCACCGAGGTCCCGTCAATGATGATTGACCTTTTGGTGAAGTAACTCTTTATTATTCTCACTAGGTATTTTGAGACACCTATTTGTTCCAGCTCGCTGACAATGTGCCCCCATGAAGCAGTATTAAAGGCGTTGCGTATGTCTAGAGCTATACCCACGCAAAGCTCCCTATCTTTCCCCTGGCCCTTAAGGGCACTTCTAGCAAATTGCGTTACTTCATGTACTGCATCGATTGTCGATCTTCCTTGTCTGAATCCATATTGATCTTCAGACAGACCCCCTGCTCGATCGATTTCTTTCGTAAGCCTATTTACAATTATTTTTTCCAAGATTTTTGCCTGGGTATCTATGAGACATATAGGTCTAAACGAGTTTGATTTAGATTTGGGGATCAGGACGGTTCTTGCAGCTTTCCATTGTTCTGGGAATTCGCCCGTAGACAAAATTCCGTTAAACAGTCCAGTGAAGTATGTAGGGCGTGCTTTTATCGCCAGCTTGGTGACTTCGGGTGGTATGCCGTCCGGTCCGGGAGCCTTCTTGTTTTTTAGCTTGCCTGACGCCTCCATTACCTCCTCTTCAGAGAGGCCATGGAAGTCGTCCAGCTCTCTCTCTCCGAGCACCCAGTCGGGGGTTGTCCTCACAGGGAATAGCCCGCTTATGATTTCTAGCTTCTTTTCGGTGTCTAATTTTATTATCTTTTGGACTCCGAGCTTTTTAACAACTATTTTGTAGGCATCACCCCAAACATCTTGTTCCACGCTCTCTACTAGCTCCTTCCAGCATTGCTTCTTTGCATTCCTGATTGAGTCTCTTAAAGCAGTTCTAGCTGCACGGTACTCCTCGTATATCACGTTTGCAGACTCAGATTCAAAGGATCTTCTGCCTCTCATGCGTGTCCAGGCCCTCCTCTTGCGAATGCATTCGGATCTTAAAACTTTTATTGATGGGTTCCACCAATATACAGGTCTTCTGGTGTGGGTTGACTTATTCCCCAGTACCCTCCGGCATGCTTCCTGTATGGCCTTCGTCGAGTCTAATGCAGACTGTTCATTGAGCCTGTCCAGTTCTTGTTTTAGAACTTCTTCTAGCTGTTTTGCTTTATTTTCTTTAAACCGCCAGCCGGTAAATTTTATTTTTAGATCCTGAAAGCGTTTTTGTGGCTCATTAATTTCGAACGCGATTATTCTGTGGTCACTAAGTGACTCATCTTCGACAACTCTCCAGTTCGTTATTTTACTGGCCAGACTCGTCGATACAAGTGTAATGTCAATGATGCTGCTTTGGGTGCCTCTGCAGAAGGTTGGTTCCGTTCCTTGATTTGCCACCGTCAGGTCATGTACGGCCATCCATTCAACTAGGAGAGTGCCCCTCCTGTCCTCTCTTGAAGACCCCCACGCGTGACTTTTGGCGTTAAAGTCTCCAGCTACTATTATGTCTCTGCCTCTGACATTTTGTAGATGTGCAGAGAGATCGTCTAGGAACTCCTCGTATTCCTCCCCTGTGGAATTGGGTGAGTGGTAACAGGAGAAGACCCAAACACCACCCGACTCTATCCACACGAAGCCCTTCCCCTTACCGAAGCTCTCAATCGGAACATCCCTTCCACAGAGAGAAGCATTCTCGAGTTCATCGGTTGTCCATCTATCGCTTGTTCTTACGTGTGCTTTATTGGGCTCGCTTATGATCAAGATATTGGCGTCGTATTTTGTTGCTGTAGCGTAGATTAGATCTTGTGCTTCCCTACTTCTATTCAGGTTTGCTTGAAGTAAGATCACTGTCGGTTTTAGTCACGCCCTTGCTTACATTGGTTGTTGCGTCATCGGACACCTTGGCAGACGCGTTGTTCGTAGGTAACTCACAGTCGTTTTTCTGTGGACTGGAGGTAGAGCATTCCGCTTTGCTTTCCTCCCGGTTGGGCAGTGCTGCCTTCGCGGCTGTCTTTTTTGTTTTAAGAGATCCAACAGCTTGAGTCTTTACCCTGCTCCTGATATCCATGACTAATGCTTTGTACTTTGGGCAAGCCATGGATGACGCCTGGTGCCCATGTTCGTTACATGCATAACAATGCGGTTCGTTGTCACATTCTTTCGCGTTGTGTTCTCCCTGGCAGCATTTTAGGCATTTGCCTTGCATGTTGGGTTGCTTCTCCGTACATTGCCTGGCATAGTGTCCAAATCTGTGACACTTGAAGCACTTAGTTGGTATGTGCATTTCTGTTACGCGGCAGTAGACCCACCCAATTAGCAATCTTTTAGAGTCTATTAGCCATTTAGCAGCCGCTGCGGGTAGATTCACAACAACCATCCTGGCTTTCCCTACTGATCTGATGTCGCCAACCAAAACTTCTTGTGCCTCTAGCCTACCTTCTCCCATCTTTTTTATTATTGCTTCTCTAATATCATCCTTGGTAGTGACATCGTCCATGTCTCTGACAATCACTTTCTTTTTATTTAGATGTAGTTCCTTGGGTTTGGCCATTCCCTCGAGACTCGCTGTAACTGATCTTTTAAAAGCGTCTACTGTACCAGCGGATTTTTCATGTATGAGAAGTTTAACTCCCCCGTTTCTGGTCTTTTGGATTGCGTCGATGCGCATTCCATCCTGCATTTTCACATCCTTTTTCATTTTCATTAGGATTTTTGCATATGAGTCTCCTGAACAAAGTGGTTGGATCTCTAGGGCCTTTCTTTTGTTCCGCTTGTATTTTTTGGTTAACCATCCTCCTTCGGAGTCTTCTTCCTCCTTATCATCATGCTGTCCTTTCGTAAATCCATCTTTCCCTGGGCCCCGCTTGGGAACACACAGCTTAATCTCTGTTTCCGTTCCAGAGAATACACATTCGAGTAGTTTTTTAATTCGAGCCAGCTTTATACCGGAGTCTACAGCAATGGCGAGTTTCTTGTCATTTCTTTCTATTAAATTATCTCGAATTTCTCTTAAGGGTTCCCATAGATTCCTTAAATCGATTTCTCCTTCTATTTGATCTCCGCTATCGATGTAGTAGACCTTCCTGTTGTTGGTAGTTTTAGTTGTTCCTACCTTAATAGTGGACACAATTGTGGCGCCCGCCATGAGTCCTGGGCCGAACTGGTGGTTATTGATGGCCTGTTCAATGTCATTATATCTGTCTTTAAGCTGTTTTGTCAGGCCTTCTTCCATTTTGGTTTGTGAGGTCTTAATCACGGCGATATCGTATTCCACCGTCGATCCTAGCGGGTTCTCTACTTGCTCTTTGACTCTTTTAAAAGCCTTTTCCGGCCAAGTCTTATTCAGCAATTCGATTGCATTCTCGACATCTTCGAGCTTCTTCATCTGATCCCATAGTTGTTCAGTGTGAATATCATCAGCTTTCTGTTGGTCATCCCTTATGTCGACTTGCGTCTCGCAGTCGATCATCATTTTTTGGATGGGTTCCCATTTATGTACTTCCAGCCAGGTTTTAGTGGAGTCCATATCAAATACTTCCATTTTTCTTTGCAGTTTGGTTGCGATATCCTTAATTTCCTTTTTGGTGTTAGTATTTTCCTCTGTTATTCTCTTTAGTTCCTTACTGAGTTTGGAGATCATTTCTATTGTCTCCATTATAACAAATGCCTCCGAGCATTGTTTTCTCTTATACGGCTCTATTGGGATCTCGGTTGGATCAGCTTTCCTTTTTTTGGTCGACTCGCCAGAAAGCGAGCTGCTTCTTTGGTGCTTTATTCGATGAAGTGCTTTATCAGCTTTTTTAGTAAGAACTATAGTTTCATCTATGTTCTCATTGGTTCTCGTGATTTTAATGGTTTTCTCCATTGCTTTTAGTTCACCAGCGCTTCGTACGGGAAGGGGCGGGCCGAATTAGCCAGGAGCGGGTATACCCTCGGAATAACGTCCTACCCCAGTTCCCTGGGGCCCAGCCTTCGTTTTCCCGGTCCCGGAATACACGGACGGACCAGGACTCGCCCGTTGCAGTGCGGAGTCCGATCTCCACACCCATCGCGTACTACCTGATCAGGGCCCGAGGTGGCTGGCTCCTGACGCTGGCCCCGACTCCACCCCTCGGCAGAGTTAACTCACATCATCCCTCTCAGTGGTGTCGAGAACCTTACCACCCACTGTTCAGGAACTCCCAGGGGAAGTCAGGGGGCGCCGATCCTTATCTTCCGGCCGTCCCTAACATGGGAAACAGACGCCGGTGGAGGGCCGACTCTG